>WBMY01010916.1:936110-1079446 GCA_013397315.1 Donacobius atricapilla
AAGTTCTGCCGCCCGCTTTGTGCCGGGAGCGGCGGCCCCCGCGAACAAAGGCGGCGGGCGGGCGGAGGGCTCGGACCCCTCCGTGCCGTCCCCGCCCGGGGAGCCGAGCGGAACTGCCGCGGCGGAAAGTTGTGCGAGGTTGGGAACGGAGCGCACGGCTGCCGTGCCGGGAGCCCCGAGGGTTTCAAACATCCCCCACCCCGCTCCCCCGTTTTCCTTCTTTTCTCTATGGGTTGAGTGGCTCCTAACAGACCCCGCGGCTGCCTCCTGCTCTCTCATTTACATAACACTTGGGTGGAAAATGCTGCTATCTCTTCTTGTCGCGGAAAAACGTTATTGAAGAGTTGCTTATTTTCCATGTAAAGTATTTTGGATGTGTTTTAAATGCCGGAGTAGTGTTGTCTCTTCCTGTTTATTAGCGTGGTTGCTGCTTCACGAGGCACGAGAGTGCTCTTGCTCTTACTCCAGACCTTACTCCGGGACTGGGGAAAGAATGGTCCCGTTTGGGAACGGGACTGTATTTGCTTGGGTTCTCTTTTGCTTTGCTTTTTGGCGTTTCTGTCCCGTGCATAATTTCCCACTGAGCAGAGACTGTATCAAAACTTGAGGTGTTTTAATGCATTCTTGTAGGTGTTCCGGGTTCATAAGTATCTCAAAAAGATATACCGCTTCATGTTTTTAAAATTATTTTTGTCAAGGTTTAGATTTTTCCTCCTTATATCTAGTTATATCTAATCATTGTAGATCCTCTGTTCAAGAGGAATAATTTACTAATACAACTGTTTCTGTCTGGAAACATGAATGTTTATGAGAAAGTATGTGATTTTCATTTGCATTAACTGTTAGAAAAGCTTTTATAACAAATAACTTTTTAGTTTGAGGGAAGAAATCCTTTTTATCTTTAGATGTAGACTGACAAATTAACTTTACCTCCCCTTATTATGTACACATGTGGTAGTTTGCAAAATTTTTGTTCATTACTTCAGTGGAATTTGTTGTCTCTGAATCAGTATGAGAAAGGAATGACGTGTGATGATTAGGGCAGGCAATGTTTTTAAACAGAGGGAAATGCTACTCTTCTGTCTCTTCAAAGTAAACTGAGTTTTTAAAATTTGGTTTGTCTTTAATAAACATGTTTAATTCTCTGAATCTTTTTGTGAGGAGCACATGTGATGACACTATGTATATTACACTAGAAATAAAAGTAGCATAAAGATTGTGTCTGCAGAGCTGCTTCAGCCTTGTCACATGTGGACTGTGGATGTCAGGTAATTCTAGAAAGACACAATAAACATTGCATATAATTGCTCATGAAAATGCTCTTCCATAACAAAGTATTGTGCTTTAGTGAATTTGTGGAAACTGATGGATGGTTCGGTACTGAAATGCTCTATATATTCACTGGACAGACAAAATCTGTTTACTGGGATCACTGCTGTGGACATTAAGATAGTCTCTTGTGACATCAAAGGCTACAAAGATTATAGGTATTTGTCTGATGAGGATCTAGACCCATGCAAGCATGGAAACCGTCAACAAACTTCTTGATCTTGTTTTGTGATGGTACAACCGCTGGTTATTACACAGGCCCTTCTGGCTAAATCAAGTAAGGACAGTTTAGCCCAGTCTCCTCTACCTCTCAGTGGTCAGCAGAGGATGTCTGCGAAAGACTGTAGTCAGCACTAGATGCTTACAGGTCCCTGTCCCAGAACACCCTTCCGGTTGTTATCAGTGTGTTCTTTAAGGCTGTGTCATTTCTGTGTGTTTGGCAACCCTGAGTGGCTTCCTCTTGGGTGAACGTGTTTGGTGGCTTTCAGGGAGAATGGACAAGTCCTTGTTTTGAATAAACGTGTTGCCAGGTGTATTGGGTACCTTCTTATTCCTGTGTTAGGAGAGAGGAAGGATACTAAATTCCTGTCCATTCCTCACCTGTCACTGTTTTGTATTTAGTAGAAAATGAAAGGTGGTTCTCCATCTTTCACTTTGTAAAGATTATTGGTGAAATAATAAACTAATCAATTTTTGGCTTCCTTCTCTGTTCAGCCAAGATCAATAAATAAATATAACAGGTTGATTAGGATCTTACTTAAATATTAAACTACTCATGTACATTTCTTCTTTGAGAACTTTTCATATGCAGGATGTTTTTTGGCTGTAATGAATGTGAGAAGCATTGTGGCTCACTTGTGAGGGCGATTTCTTGGGCAGGAAGAGGGAATGGGAGTCATTAAACTGTTGTGATGTTGTGAATCCTGCCTGGGTCTTTGCACCAGTGGTTCTGATTAGCTACTCCAGTGTTTGTCTGGTATCAGTAGCATACACTGCAGTCATGTATTTTCTATTAGATCCTTCCTAGGTTTTTTTGTCAGTAATGTGGACGTGATTTATGTCTGTAAGGTCAAGTACTTCAAAAGTAAGGAATGTCAGAGTAAAAGGAACAGCTACATTCAATTTGTTCATGCTCACTATGGCAAAAAATACGTGTTCATCTCCTCAAGACTAACTGCTTGCTAAATAGATCTGTGTAATTCAGTAAGTCTTCTCTATTATTTTGTTTTCTTAGTGTTCTGTGAAACAATTGCAGTTATTTTTGCAAGAGTGAAACAATGCATTTTTTTCTATAATGTCACGCCTAACCTGCCGGCAGACAATTTTTCCCATTTGCTGAGGCAATTGAAGATGTTACCATCAGTTAGAGGATACAACACCCACAGCTGGTTGGTAAGAGGAGGAGTGTGAAATATTGTCGAAAACTAGCATGCTTAGTTCAGGTAAGCTTTGCCTGAGTCTTGAGCTGAGGCAGTTGGCTTTGCTTTGTGCTGGAGGATGAAGTGTTGGTGTGTACTGTTTTGGTGGCACACTTCTGATGTGATGGTTTCAGCTGCTGTGTGCTTGCAGGTAGATGCAACAGTAAGATATGCTCTCAAATAGCTCTTTTTTCTCAATCCAAATCCCTTCAACATGATCAGTGGTGGCTGTTGCACTGTGAACTAGTAGAATTTGTGTAGTTTTCTGATCAAACACAAATATGGCCATAAAACGGAGAAGTGTGGCATGTTTTAATTAAGATATAAAACAGAAAAAACCCCAACCAAACAAAAACGTATGTGCTGTTTTCAGTTTTGGCTGTAATTTAGAGTTATACCAGTACTATACATTTTGTAGTGCTATTTACCTCAGCTTCTATTTTTAAAAAAACAAAAACCAGTTTCCCTTTAATACTCTCATAAAAGGTTGAGTGATGTTTGGATTTTTGTAACCCAAATACATTGTTATGAAACTGATTCACTTATTGATGTACCTTAGATGTTTTGTGGGCAGGGGTCATTGGGATGTGGAGGGGAAAGGAATGGGTTTTTTGAAATTGCTTGTGCTTTCTAAGCGGCTCCTGTATCAGAGAAGTTTATTGCAGGTAGTGCCTGGCTAAGCTGGCCTAGGTGAGTCTAGTTTATCTTGTGACCTGAGATTGAGTGGCTGCTTACAGCAGAGAGACTGTGTTGAGGTAGTTAGGGTTAAGTAATGCTTCCTGTTCAAAGACTGACTATTCAAAGCTGTCCGAAATGTGAATATTTTGAAATGCTTTTTTCCTTGAAAACCTTTCAGTGGTGCGGATGGTATGACTGATGATACTTCTCTGGAGAAGGCAGCCCTGGGAAGTCTATGAACTCTTCAGCATGGGCAGGCTGAGATGAAGTGCGCTCAAGAGGGCAGGGCATACTGCTGAACACTTTCTAAGCACAAGATCTGCCTCCTTACAGAGGCAGGAGGGCTGCCCTAGGGTGGAGCTGAGAGGTATGCATGTGCTGTGGTGAGATCTGGCCTTGTGGAGCTGGAGCTGTGGTGAGTGGGAGGTTAGAGGAGGTTGCAATAGAGTTGCAATAATTTCCCCTTAAACTCCTCATAAACCTCAATCAATGAGTCTTGCCACTCCAGTATCCTAGGTTGTAATAATAAATTAAATCTTTCCCCTTCCAGTTCTCCCTCTTTACGTGTGGGTCTCTCTTTGAAAATAAAAAATCTGAACCGATTCTGGGATAATCATTTTACTTGTTCCTATGTACCCTTCACCTGTTCCTCAGTTTCTTGGTCCAATGTCAGAGGTTGTTGTTCTCCCTCTTCAGCACTTCATCCTTAAGAAATGTTGCTCTGGATGGCTTGGAATGTGGTAGGTGACCTTTTACATGATACAGGTTTCTAGAGACTTGCCCTGTGTGTTTCCTTGGTGGGTTTATCAAAGAACTTAAGGCTGGTGGTGGAGACTTGATTACACATGAAGTTTTGGTGAGTCCTTTTGATAGATTGAAGTATTCCTTAATTTGGTCATGCAGAGTCAGAGTTACTCCACTGTGGCTTTGTGTTGTTGAAGGTTGTGGCAATAACTGTGAATTTCAGAAGGACAGGAGCTGCAAACCCTGGGTGTGTGTTGTTGACAGTATTTACTTAAACTCTGCCCTCTTTGACCGTCATAATGTCCTTACTGCACACATTAGCTCTGTTGTTGTCACAGATGCTGGTGGCTACTTTTGGAGCATGTGCTTTTCAGGATAAAATCTACCATGTTTTCTTAAAGGTGAAACTTTACATTTAGGTCTATTGTAGCATGCAGGACCTGCCTATGCTTATAGAGATTTAGTTTGCTGTATTGCAAAACTGCACATGAAAGGTTATTACTGCCTTTATGTAAAATATGTGATGTGCTTTACAGGATAGAATGTGTGTCCATATGTATCTGCAGGAATGATAATAGTCACGGGGAATTCAGAACTGAACGGGCTACTTCAGGACAAGCTACTTGTCTTACTAAATGACTAACAAGCCCAAAGCATCATAAGCCAATGGGGAAGAAAAGGTTTCAAGCTTTTCCCCAAGTTCCCTTTTTAGGAGGGTAAGCTGCTCAGTGTGATCCCTGGCAAGTGCAAGCCTTTTCAGCATTGTAGCATACTTCATGCTTGAGAAGTTGCTCACTAGCTATTGCAGTAGCTGCAAAATCTAGCATTTCTTTGCTAGACCTGACAGTAATGGGTACATTGCTTTTGTTGACTTCTTCCATGCCTTTAGCATGTGCTAAAGAGTATTTTCTTAAGTGTTCAAGGCTGTAACCATTAAACAATGATAACAAAAACTATAGCTATGGATTCAGACCTCTCTGAGGAAATGTTACTCATCTTTTGTGGCAAGTGTAACCCCACACAGCTTGGCATAGTGCTGAATCTCTGTTGAAAACAGGATGTCTTCACTTTTGCTTCACCATTGTCTGTGTCTTTGCTAAGCTGTGTTACTTGTGGCCCCGAGCTTGGGCAAGTAAACCTGCAGTTTGCCAGGAGTGTCTACTTCTCTTGCTGTTTATATCTTGTCATTTTGTTTTAATTCATGCAATGATACTCAAAGCAAGAGATGATCTAGCACAACAGAAAAGGGCCATGAAACTGTGATCCCGGAGATACTCTTGCCTAAGTTATTTTTAACGTTTGTTTCTGAGTTCTGCTGTGGCAGTTTCATCTGCTGTTGCCAGAGCTGATGATGTCTGCAGATCTGTGGCAGTTCTCTGAGTGGGTGGATCACTGCAATGGCAGGTAACTTTTTTTCTTTACTACAGAGTACAATAGTGACAGTTTTGTGACAGTTTTTATGGATCTTGAGGGCTAATCTTCAGCATCCTTTAGAGTGTGCTAAGGCAGTGTTGCTGTGGTTTTCAGGGTTTTTTGGGGGGTTTTTTTGGTTGGTTAGTTGGTTGGTTGGTTTTTGGTGGTTTTTTTTTGTTTTTTTTTTTTTTTGCCGGGAAACTTTTGACACTGTTTCTTTCTCTGTGTGCCTAAATAGCAGTCCCTATATGATCTTTCAGCAAGAATGAGTTTGAAATAATCAATATGTTTGGGCCACACTGTTTGAGGATTGCTTTTCTCCGAACTTGCTATTTGCCTGCAAGAGTTGATGGGCAGGGAGACAATGATCAGACCTGCTCTGCTTCCCCCACCTGGCTCATGTTTTAACTTGTCTGTGTAGCCAAGGCACACAGGACCCTTATGACAAGCCTCTGGTAGAAGGGGGAAGTTGTATCCCTCTGCTTTCATGGTGTGCTGGTTGTGTTATCTGTGGCAGCAGGTGGATTCTGACTGTGCTGTTGGTGGTCTGGGTAACAGCTAGACTTTGTCACTGCTTGACTCCCTGCACTTGCTCCACCCAACCAACTGTGTGATACACGGCCCTGAACAGCCTCTTGATGTTCATGAAACATGCCAAGAGTAGCATGCAGGCTTTGGTAGCCCCTTAGTAACATGGTAGTAATGCTAACTATGTTTTGACACTATGTGTCTTCAGGGGAGTGATTATATGTGTGAAAGAGGTCCTACTAATAATATCTTAGGTGGGCCCTAATACACAGGTGGCTGAACTTTACATTTTGCGATATTATAATACACAGGTGTTTCTGTTAATAACCCTGATTATCTCCATAATGGCTGCTTCCTTAGGTTGTCCAGGTGTTTAACCTAAATTTGAAAGTCTTACATACCTGAGTGCACTACAACTAGGGCAGTTCTTAGAAGTGGCTTGCTGTAGCAAAACAACTTTCACATGCACAGTTACATTTAGTTTGTTTCCAGGACAGCCTGTATTTTCATCTCATCTTCAAGGTCAGGCTGAATGGAGCTTTGAAAAACCTGGAATAGGGGAAGGTGTCCCTGCCCATGGCAAAAGGGTTGGAGTTACATGACCTTTAGGGTCCCTTCCAACCCAAACCATTCTGTGATTCTATGATTTCAGATTGCGTATTATATTCCCGGTTTTATAGCTCATTGCCATAGTGAATCTATTGTTATTTGTGCTTTGAACACTGTTAGGCTTGACTACTTTGAAATCAAGTAATTCCTGATATGCTACAGAAAAGAAGTGGGCTGCTAGTGAAATAACTGAGGGTCAAACTTCAGCTCCGCCATTACTGACATTTGGCCTGGTGGGAGCAGTAGATAAGTGTGACTCAGGAGCAGAGGCAGGAGTTTTGTTTGTAGAGTAGAGGTGGGTGGTGTCCCCTGTCATGGGGTGGGTGTGTGGCTGGCTGGTGAGGGGAGCTGCACGCTGAGGTTGCTGCCTGCCTATGTAGGAGGTGCATACAGTCATCCCGCTCAGCTTGTGGTTGTTTACGCAGGCTGTGGGAACCTTTCAAAAAGGGTACTGGGAATGACTGGAAAAACAAAAGCTTGTTTAGTGGCACAAAAGAAATGTTAACGTGTTGGTCCTTCTCATTCCTACTGTTTGTTTACACTGTAGTGTGGTGGGAACAAAATTGATTGTGTAGGGTAGGCATGACCTAGCAAAGATTAAAAAGGAGAAACTTATCATTAAGCATTTTACCCTTCCTTCATAAAATAATTTCAAATGTCACAAAGGTTGAAATGCTGTATTCACTTGTCCTTTATGGGCTTGTCATTTCATATTGTATTTGACCTGCTTAGTTGCTACTGAAAGGAATGGCTCCCAATAGCTTCTCCCACCCATATCTCTTCCTGCACTAGCTATTGGCTTAATCTAATTTTTTGTCAAGATTATTCAAATTAATTTTGTGCTATTGGTTTTCTATAACTTTAGTTCCCTGAATTTAAGTGAGAAGGGAACTAAAAAGCAAATTGAGTTGTCTCAGTGTGACACGGAACGTGTGTTAGAGCTGGTGCGGGGGACACACAGCTGGCAGTGAATCCTTTGGGCACTGGCTGGCCATTAGATCAGCTTAACTGTGCCCTGAAGTCTCGTGGTTGTGGTTTGATGATCTGCTGAAACCAGTGTGGAGTATGTGCTGTAACCAAAAGGGCTGATCTTGTTTCCTCTGTCCCTTCTTTGCTTTTGTGGTTGTGCTGTCCACTTCTGAAATCCAGCTGCTTGTGAACCAACATGTGTGCTACTCTTGCCTGACTTAGCCTTTTCTGTAAGGAGAGAGTGGTATTCACCCTTTTAACAGCAAGACAAATTTAAGTAATCTGAAAGTGTTTACAATCCTTACACTGAACTGCTGTAAACTATATGCATGATACAAACCACCTTCAGCTACTATTGCCAGTTCAACCTTTAAAATAGAGCATGTGCTTGATCTTCAAAGGTTTTTCCCTTGAGTTCTCTTCATATCACAGTCATAAGCATGCCAATCTAGACGAACTAATCCTTTTATTCAGTAGAGCTACATTTAACACAGTGATCAAAGCTGCAATGTACAGAAATATTAGTATTCAAATCTGTAAAACACAAGGGAAACAAATTGTTCTGTGAGCAGCCCAGCTAACTAAACCTAGTTTCCTTTGGATTTATACCCTCTGTCTGCTGCCGTATCCCATCACTGCAGTAACAGTCCTGATTACTGTCCTGTTATCTCCTGTGACCTCCCTTATCACAATATGTCAGATCCTGCAGCCTGACTATTACACCACTCCCTATATAACCTCCCTGCTAGCTGGGGTAGAGGCAACGTGTGCTGTGGTGGTTACAGAGCCATGCTTGGTGGCTGCTGCCAGAGGGGGGAAAAAACTGCATTCAAGAATTCTACTGATTATGAAGCTGAGAGTGTAACTTTTTTTCTATTCCCTCTGCCTATCAGTTGTCTTCTCCAGAAGAGCAGTAGGATTTCATTATATGGTGTGTGTATCTTTCTTTTCAGAATCACTTTTCATGAAGATGTACTGTGGCACTGAAAACTTTCATGTATAAAGCTTCAAGTAGTTCAGTTCTTTACGTTTTTTGTGATGCTTTAACCCCAGTTTAGTTGAATATATTCTTTTTGTTACAAAAATCCAGTTAAACTCAAAGTTCTTAGGGTTCTTTTCCCTATACCTTTTCCTTTATATTCTTCTGCATCTCAGTTACACTTAATATACCCAAGCTTTCTGATGGTTTTTGGCTTCCCCTTTAAGATGCCTGTTACTAAACTTCATCTTTTTTAATTTTAACTATATTTCAAACCATTTTTTATGTCTACCTAGGAGTGCTATATATTTACAACGTGCCTATTTAAAATGCTATATTGAGTTTGGAATGTACCAATTATAATGTTCTCCAAAATATTTAATGCACATCCTAATTTTTTCTTTTACTGAGTATTATTCTTCTGTGGACTATGAGAGTCAACATGTTTCTTTCTGAATTTGTTGTTAAGATCCAGAAAGTTGGTGAGTAAAAACACTGACCTGGACACACAATGCCTTGTTAATTATTTTCTTTGTCTGTTATGTATTTCCCATTTTATCTAGCTTGGTTAGACTACATGAAATTCTTAAAGTTTCTTCTTTTATCCTAACCTTAATAGCTTTTATGTGAATGAATTTTGCTGCTTTTTGCTTTCTGAACCATTAGGGAATATGTGTTGCAGTTCTAGTGCAGAATTGTGGCCTTCTGCTGTTAACCCTTTTCTGTAAATTAACAGACCACTTACTGCTTTTTCTTTTGACACTTTACTGCTGGCATCTAAACACAAATGTTTTCCCCTAACACCAATATTAATTTTACTTAATGGCCTCTTGAGACTTTGAGAGAGGCTTTTTGAAAATCTTTCAGCAATTTCTCCCTAGTTCACTGTTATTATAAAATTCCACTAGCCTAAAAAAGCATGGTTTCCTTTCCAGAAATCATGCTGTGTAAATTCTTTGATATCAACCTGCATATGTTTTACAATTGTATTCTCCAAACAATTGTTTCAGCTAGCTTGCTATGCATGAATGGCTTATTTGTTTGTAACACATTAAATCATATTTACTTGCTATTTCAAATGTGGGTAAGTACTGTGTTTTCTCACATTCTAATACTAGGTATTTTTAGTAGGAGGTGAATGTAATTTTTATTATTTATAAATATTTCTTTCTCTTGTTCCTGTGAAATCACTCCGTTCTGATTTCTGCTGATAAAATGAAAAAATGCGAAAGTACCACATTTGCTCCAACTGCGATGTTGGTGGTTTAGGTTTGTTAGCTCTGTTCTACTCCCCAAATTGTGTAGTGGAGTGGTGGCAGCTGAGAAACTTGTGTGCTCAAGTAGTCTTTCTTACACTTTGAATGCACTCCTTACACTAGGAGATCTTTAATTCAGATGGCAGAAACACTGTGAGATGTACAGTGGAAAGGGAACAAACAGGCTATAGAGGTCTCCCTAATTACTGGACAGGCTGATGCCTGTGACATTTTCTTCCTTTTTTTTTTTTTAAATTTTTTTTTTCCCAGAAGGAAATCAAACCTGCAAACCCAAAGTGAGTCATTTAGCTTTTCTCTGGAGAAAAATGGCAGCTGGAACTGTTCAGTAGTTGAACCATTCTGTTTCCCAGTAAGTGCTTGCACAGACACAGTGTCTAGGAGGCAAACCCATGAAACTGCTGTGGCTGTTTTAGTGGAGAATAATCAGGAGTGTTATTCCAGTAGAGCTATAATTTTGTAACTAATATTTTGAATGAAAGGTCAAGATCCTTAAAACATTTGAGTGTAATATCTTTTATCAAGATGGCAGTTTAGGGAGAGCTGTCCAAAAATTAAAATACTTCTATATTTTAAGTGAAATTTTCTGTTTTAAATCGTGTTTAATAAATAGTTTTAAATGTGTTCTAGAAGAATTGGCCCACTGGATCACACTGGCAGTTGTTCTTTCTAGCCTAGTATTCTGTGTCTGATAGCCATAAAAGCGAAAATCTTGTCCGGGAACCCAGAAGTTCCCTAATTCTTCTCAGGACCCATCTCAAAAAAATGGATGCAGGGAACATTGAGAACAAGATAAATTTTAGATGCTTTTCATTTCATGCTTGCTTTCCCGCTACTTTCAGTTGTGGAATCTCTGAGCCAGAGGTTGTTTCTGTTTATTCAGAAACTCTTGAATGATTTCTCTTCTGAGAACTTGTTCAATTTCTTCTTGAACCCTGTAAAATTTTACATCTCCATTGCATCCTTTTGCAACAAATCCCACAGATCTGCTGGCTGTTGCCTTAGGAGTCGCTCATGTTTTGAAGGTGGCTTCTCCTAGCTTCCTTAGCTGCTAACTCACATTTGTGTTGCAGGGGGCAATGAGCAACTACTATTCTTTGCCTTTCATGTCACTTGCCTCTGGCATAGTCCCTTGAAATGGAGATCTCTGTTCCTAAAAAGGCCATTTTTTCAGGTCCTAGTTCCTTCTATATTTAAGCACTTTTTGCTGTAAGAGCTCACTTCTGTAAGACAACAGATGCTCCTTTACTACGTGATTTTTCTTGTAGAAATGTATAGGTGCTGTCTGGGTACCGGTGCTTACTGGTGTTTCGTCAGTGAGGTCAGCTGTACGGATGGCACTGCGTCTGAAGTTTAGGCTATACCAGGGGCATGTTTGCTGAAAAATCGCTTGACCCTGTGAAAATGATGGGTTACTCAAGTAAGGATGAGGAATTCTCATTTGTGTCTCCAGGAAATGGCAATTCCTGTATAGTCATTTGTGTGGTCATCTTTTAATGTGGTTAGAACATCAGCTTAGCAACTCTGAAGTTTCACTCCATTGATGTTACGGATCGTGAAAAAATAAACACTAGGATCTAACTGAAATGATAAACAGCAAGTTTCCCATGATAGCATTACAACTGTTGCAACCAGGCAGAGCAAACAAAAGCTCTGCTCTCGTAATAGTAATTTTCTTTTTGGTCTGTGATGTTAAGAGCACATTGTGAAGTTCAGTTTTATTATTGTCCCATATGAGTAGTTTTGTGAAGAAAAGTAAATTTAGTCCTTATTGATTTTCTGTACGCCTCTAAAGCATTTATTTAACTGCGTGATTTGTAGCTCTATACAAATAGATTGTGTTTAGGAATAAGAATATATAAGAATAGATTACAGAGTCTATTTCTTAAACATTCCTATAAATGTATACATTTAAAGAATGTATTATTTATAGAAATATATAGAAGGGTTCTGCAAGCTACATCTTGAGGTGTTAAAGGCATGTAACTTAGAGTGTTTGTTTAAAATACTAGTTATTTAAGTTATCGAAGTTATTTATATAATCATCATAGGCTTTAAATTTTTTTTTAAGATTTTTTTTAGTGTTAAATTTATTGCTAACATGGAGGAAAAATCTAAAGATATTTGTGAAGCATTTTAACTTAATGGTTAATTTTCTGTTGCCACTAGTGATAGGCTATCATATTAGCTCTTCTGGAATACAGGTGAAGATAAGATGAATGAAATCTAGGTTTGATCTTGCAGTCTCTGGTGTATACACTTAGATTTAGCCATAAGAATACCTGTAGAAAGCTATGCACATGTTTGCTACATCAGTAGCTACAAATGTAAATTTGTCAAACTTCTTAGTCATGTACTTTTGTTACCTCAGAAAAGAACTAATTGTCAGTTTTCCATTGATAAAAAAATCATTAGTCTAAGCTTCTGTTTATTTACTTGTAGGAGCAAGAAGTTAATCTCTGAAGAGTGGGACTTTTCAAGTATGCTTAAGTCATTTAGGAACAGAAATTCCACTGCCTTGTACTGTGACAGTAGAATTGAACTGAAGGAGAGGATTAATTTTGGAAGCTGAGCAAACTGAAAAGTGCAGTTGCTCACAAATATCAGGCAGTGTATTGTGTTCTTGATTGATTCTTATATGAATCTTCTCAGCCTAAATGAATATTAGACTATAGAATTGTTGGAAGACCTGATCAGGTATGGGCAGGGAGAATTAGCAAAGTGTGACTTCAGGACTTACATAGGAAAATACTATATCTTACTTATTTTTAGTTGCTGTTTGAAAGTCATGTGTATCCTCTCTCAAAGAGAACATAAGAAAAGCATTGTGTAACTCTTTAGGATCATTGTCTTTGCAATACTCATTCTTCTTCTGTTTTCTTGCTAGCACATGTCAGTGGTGCAATAGTAGGCAGAAGGCTCCAGAGTGCAAAAAAGCTTTAAGTGAAAACCTTAGAAGATGGTTGAAACTTTACAATTAAATAAAATTATCTGTCTCATTTTGCTATGAATTTTAATGATCATTTGTTTGCCTCTTGATCACTCACTGATTAACTATTTGTTTGACAGGAACTAGGAAGTCTGCAAAAGTTGTTGTGTGACTTGTTTCAGCTATCAGTTGTTTTTCTGTTCCTTATCAGGCCGCTTGACAACTGTTTAATTGAGAAGTTTCACATACTATTGAAGTGTTATTGTTAGAATAAGCACTTAATTCCAGAAGAAGGATATAATCTCATGGCTTGATAGTGAGAGTCACAGTGTAGCGGGAGGGATGCTACCTCCGTCCTAGATAGCAGACTTGTTTATTTTATAAATAAAGATTATTTTTTGCTGAATAGCAAAGGCTAGAACTTTGGCTGATTGTACGTATCTCTGAGTAGGGACAAATATTTTACTGTCATTCTGTTACAAGAACTTTTGCTGATAATTCAAATGCTATATCCAGTGTAACAAATAGGAATCTTGTTCTGGAGAAGTTGCAGTAATAAGGATGAAACTTGCATTTTTTGCTTGGGTTGTTGTGCATATAAAAAAATCCAGTAGCTGCAGTGTGCTTGATGAAAAAGACGCAGATGAGAAAAGGCACTGACAAAAGAATGACTTCAGATTGCTTCTAGAAAAGAGGTGTTTCACTGTTAAATATGAGTAAGAGTACATATACTTTTTCCCCTCACATACTGTTTTGCTTTATTTTCTGTGTTAACAACTTATGCAGCTTCAATACTTGCATATTGCTGCTAGTAAAATTGTCTTTTGCAGGTTCTAAACACAGAAGGTTAGAGGAAATACCTGCCTGGCCTTTGTTGTCTAGCTGATGGTAATTAGATGGAAAATGGCTTTTTTTTCCTTCCTTTTTGGTGGCCCAGTCTCTAATCACATAATAATGGAGCTACTTGTTAAGGAAGCAAATCTAGAAATTGTGAGTAAGGGAGGAGACTCCATTTTAATGCTTTCAAGGATTGCTGGTATCATGCAGCCGAAGTCAAGGCAAAAATTCTGATGTTGTTTGGAGGACATTTGTGGCCATTGTCATGTTAGGACTGGTTATTGGGAATAGTTAAAAACCCCTTCCAGACAGCAACACTGCATACTAGGGACTCAGGTTCAGACCTTGTTTCAGTTTAATTGAAAGCAGTGGACACAAGTGCTAACAGCATTTTTGATCTTCGCTCACTACAGCTCTTCTGATTTTTGTTTATCAAATCCAAATGAATCTTTGGGTCCAAACTGAGTGTGCCCATTGAATTTTTTTGTTCTTGTTGTGTATAGTTGTGGTGGTCACTAATACAGGTTGTCAGTATTGCATAGGAAGCTTTACATACTGCATTAATATAATGAATTTGAGCTCTTGTCAGGGGAGGTCTCTTCATCAAAAGCCCTAAATGTTTCTGATGATGAATAGGCAGGAAAGTTTGTCACACTTGCTCTCTTTTGAAAAGTCAACACGAAGGTATTTTACTATCAGTTTAAGGAAGTGGAGAAGTTAACAGATTTTAGAACTTCTGAGTTGGTGATTTTTAAGAAAGCATAGTTAAATGCATTCTATGAGGTTTCTGATGTTTCATAGACTAACAAAAGGTTGCTTTATTAGTAGCTTTAATGAACAAATCGCTTTATTGGCTTAGACATACTGGTTGCTTTGTCGGTCTAAACGGCTATGGGTTCTTGTTTCAATTCACCATTGTGCTGGAGTAGAGAAGTGATAGCCATTGACCTTCTGTTAAAGCACAATAAAAAGTTTTTTGTGAAGAAGGAAAGTGTGCAGGAAAAAGAGCAATGCAGTGCTGTGTCTTGAGTTCAGCAACGTAAAAATCAAGAGACTATGTACCTCTGTTGATTTTCTTACTAGGTGGCTCAGTGTAGTGAACCACCTGAAACAAGAAAAGGCAGGACTGACTTTTTGAAGGCTGTTTTTTCTGGAACCTGTGTGTAAAGAAGGAAGGTATTTATGTCATAACTGTAAGGAAACATATTAAGCAGGTACTCACCCACTTCTGAATGTAAAGTGTGTTAGTCTTCAAAAAATTCTGGTTTTACTATTGATTGTCTGACTTGTTTATCATTTTATTAAGTGACTGACACACATGACTTAACCACAGCCTGTGGCTGAATTAAGTGACCTTATTTTATTTCTTGAATTACTTCCTAAGAATTTATTTAAATGAGCAAATAGGGTTTTTTTCTTCTGGCTGTATACTTAAGACACAGAAGAAATTTGTTAGATGCTGTAGACTTTTGATAATGATAATAATCGGCTCTCAAAGTTGATGTCTGTGATATAGGTTCCTATATCAGATGGGATGACCTTGCAGTCATTTTTATAGTTAAACACTTGCTTTAAAAACCTATCTTGCTTGTTGAAGGTGGTAGAAGTGGAAGATTCAGATAGATTTGCCAAATGTATTTACATTATATAACACATGAAGTTGCAATCATGATTAAAAGGATTAGGGACTTTCTCTCTAATGAAAGCACTGTATGAAACCAATTTATTATTCTCTGTAAGTACTTTTTTATTAGGGGTGGGGCAGTACAATGCAGTATGGATGTTCTGTAGCTGGCTGGTTTCTAGTTCGCGGATTTGCACTTGTCGTTTGGTGGGAGCAGCTGCTGGAATATACTTTGCACTTTAGTTACACTCCTGAGTTTTGTTGTAGGTATTGTGTTATATGCTTGGTGATTATGGTTGTTGGGTCTAGTTTATAGTGATAACTCTATTTGTAATACAAATAAGGTCTCTGAATTACTTTTTTTCTCACGGAGCAGTTTTGTACCCTAATATGCTCCTAATTCCTCAGGACAAATGTTTTCCCTGCATCAATTTGGGGAAAACTATGACAAGCAGTGACGCTGCCCCTGCATAAATTTATCTAGATTTCATTTTTGAGATGGTGGTTGTTATAAACTTGTTTCTGAGATGAGGACTGAGATTGGGTGAGCTCGCCTAAGAACGTGTTGAGAAGAAGCAGCCACACTAAGTACGTGTTCAGATTGTGCATTGCCGATCCTGGTCAGAGGGGACCTGGGTTGCCATCATGCTCTAGTTAACAGCTATGGCTCAACAGTGCTATTTACAGGAAATACTTCTGGACTTTCTTTAGTTTTCTTCAGAGTCCTATAGCATCAACATGTCATTAATGTAAAATTTGTATGGAGGAAACTTAGAGCAGAAAAAAAGGCACTTTTTTTCCTTTCCCCTTCCTTTGAAGAGCTGGGTAAGATATTTGATTGGCACTGTGCACAGTTGCCTCTTGCCTGTCTCTTCTGGTTACTTCCTTCCCTGCTTTTCCTCCTTCTCTCTGGTCTTTTGGCATGTGCTCAAGGTTTGTTTTGCTCTCTAGTGCAGTCTTGGTGCTATCTCCCTATCTCCTTTTGGCTACAGTTTTTTTCCTCTATCCCTTTGCTTGTCTAGTTCTGCCCTCCTACCCTTGTTTTACATTTTAAAGTTGTTGAAGTAGTTTTGCACCTCTTCAAAATATTTGTTTTTCCTTTGTGAGCATAAAAATTAGTTGAGCCAGCCCTGATTTTTAAAGGAGTTGCCCCTTCCAGAGGTCGTGTTAGCACCACCTTCTGACAGCTACTCAAATATGTTCCTCAGCAATTCTCTACTTGCCGATGGGTCTGTATCTCAGCTTCCCAATGTGTGAATTTTAAAGATGACTTATGTCCTCAGTATTGTTTAGAATCAGTTAAGGTATCCAAGGATTTTGACAGTACAGCAGTTACTATAAAAGTACTGTAAGAATAGTCAGCATGGCAGCAGTTGACTAAACATAATTCATATTTGTAAATTCGTTATGTCCAAAGTATCCTTATGAGTGATGGGACTGAAGAGGTTGTAGAGCTTCAAATAGTATGTTTTAACCCTTTATACTACTCTGTGGAAACTTGTGTTTTAACAGCTTCGTTGGTTTTGGAGCTGTGTTGATGTTATGACTGTGCACCCATCTGTAACTGGAGTTATGTGATAGCAATTGATGCCAGCTGTATGTGTAAAAGAAAACTGGCAATTCTGGTGCAGTTTTCATTGGAAAGATAGCTTAAGTAAAAGTAAAGTAATAAAACAAATTGAAGAGTTTTAGCTGTCTAGAACTTTGCTGCAGTTAGCTTTTTCATTATATATTTCTTCATCAATATCAGTTTCCTAAACATCCATCTCAGTATGGACTGGCAGCCTGCAAACTGCATATATTGAAAAAAGAAGAGACGACAAACATCTGTTTGTTTTAAAACCAGCAGCCAGCTGTGACATACAATTAAATGCGTACTGTATAGCCTTTAGCTATCACTGCATCTGCAGTAAGGAGAGTGCATTTGGTATTCATCTTTCAAAGCATATACCTCAGAACACTGTTCCTCAAGAGAAATAGTAAAATTTTTGACTATCAAGCAGGAATCGGCTGTAATACAGCCAGAAAAATCCCTGTAGTGGCTTATTATTGTGGCTTGGAATCTATACAGAAAATAATTGAACATTACCAGCTGTAGTGGGAAATGGTATGTGGAAGAAATTTCAACACATTTCCCTCGCTTCCTAATAATCCCCTACTATGAGCAGAGCCAACCTTTTTTTAGGTGAATTTGCATCAGATAGTACCAGGCCTTGCACAGCAACAAATACAAAGCTTCCCAATGAATCTTCACCTTCCTATGGTAAATATTTGATCTCCTCCCCACTAAAATCAACAAAATCTATGGGTCTTACATATTCACACACCAGAATGAAATGTATTCAATATAGGTCACTAAATGTTATGAGACTAACGGGGGGGAAAACAAGTAAGTACTAAGCACCCAAGTGAACACACATACAGAAATGAGAAAAGACCTAACCACTCTATTTTTTCAGGCAAGTAAGGTATCAAGAGAAAATGGATTGTTGGAGTTTAGCCAAGATGAGCCTAAAGGAACATTCAGAAGATAAATCTGTGTTTTTAAGTATGAGTTTATGTAGACCATCTTGGCCTCAAAAAACGGGTTTTGTGAAATTGCATTAATTTTCCCATTCCTTTAAATCTTCAGGATATCACACGTAAATAGTAGTTTTCTATTCTGCGCTTTTAAAATGACAAATGCTTTTTAGCTTTGGCCATTTTCCTAGAAAAATCTCCATTTCACAAGTTTTTAGCCTCCTCATATTAATTAATATAGCCCAGATGAAATCAGAACTCATATTCTCAACTTGAAGTTGTTCTAAAGGCTGTTCTCTGTCCTTTCGGAATGTGGAGGTTTTCTGTGCCTAGTCTGTTCAACTATATCAGTTTGAGTAACAGAAGAAGCTTTTAACACTTTACTGGACCAAAATTGTGATCTTAGAAAACTCAATTTCACTTAATTTGAGCAAAACATTAACCTGGCCGTTCAATGTTCAGTTTCTGCAGTTTAGGTTCTAGTTCAGCCTTGAGTGAGACTCAAGACTGGCTCATTTGGTTTTCATTGTGCTTCTGCCTTGCTAATCAGAAGTTATTTTTAACTCACATAGCTTTCTTTTTCATCTGTCTTTTGGAGGTGGAAATGCAGACAGAGCAGTGGTGGTGTGATAGTTGGAAGAACTGGGGTTTCTATTCCTAGCTTCTGCCACTGACTTTGTCTGAAATTCTCTTATTCAAAAGCATAATATACCGTTTTATGCATCATACTCCATAAAATGAGAGTAGACATCTGTCAAATGTTTTGAGGTCTTCGGGTAAAAGCTGTTCTGAGTGTTTGTTTCAGGGGATCACAGTTTGTGATGCCAGGATAATAGTACAGTTTTATTTCTTTGTGAAAAAGAAGCAGCATCAGTAGTTCACCATTCTGCATTGAAAGATACAGCCTATAATTCATGTAATAATCTTAAATTAATATGTTCTTTAACATATGTGTAACTAATAATTGTTTAATGGGAGCAGTGACTTAAAATGAATTACTAGTAGATTAACTGGACATTAGATGCTTTAAGGAAATAAGTACCTATGTATTAATAAGATGTTTGCAGGACTGTTTTAGCAGGTGCTAAATTTCTATGCTATTGATGTGGTTGAAAATATACTTAATGAAATATAAATATTGTTCTCATGTAATGAATGCAATATCCAAGACAGACCCACAAGTTCCAAGTGAAATGTTACTCTGCTGAATGGTACACATCTTACGTTCTCTCACTCTCATGGAAACAGCTTACTGCTATAGTTGCTGCATTAATCCATAATCCAATAAAGGGGATTTATTTGAGGGGTTGAAGGCAGAGAGAAGGAAAAAAAAGTCTCTATAGTGCCCTATGGGCAACAGTTAAGCTAAAAATAAAATGGGGTTCTTGAATGGCTTTGTGTTTGCCTTTCTCAGTGTTTGAGACATACATGTTGAAGTTTCATGGTGCTCTATAAAAACTTTACCAAAATGCTTGATTTTCTGAGAGGAGATTTAGGACTTTCCTCTTTTCATATGAATAGGGGATGTGCCTTATCTGTATCTGTAAGGTGACCCATTCATGCTTTATTTTCAAATGTTGCTCAGTTCCTGTGTCTGAAATGAATTTCACAGAACAGCCAAGAAGACTTTCTAATTTTTTAATGCCTGAAAATTTTGCATGCTAGAATTATCATTTAATACACTAAAGCTTGACTCCAATTTCCAGTGTACAGTTTAGTTAAGAATAATGATATTGAGCTCTTACAAGATATAAAAGGCTGGAAATCATTTGGTGCTCAAATACACATATCTTCCTGTGGGTCAAAATAATTGGAAGAAAGTTTTGAAGTTTTGAACAGGACACACATGCAGTGTGTGTATGATTTAGAGAGCTAAATTCTGGCTCTGGCACCTGCCATCATGTGATGCAACCAAAGCCTTGAGCTGTCTACAAAATACTTGAGCCTGTGGGCTGCAAAGAGAAGCCTGCAGACATCACCAGAGTGTAATCCACAAAACATTGGCTGCCTGGGACTGGAAATGTGTGAAAACTATGCCCTGGTCTCCAGCTCCTCATTCCTCTTAGCTGGCAGTGGACTAGTTCTAAAAATAGTACATGTTACAGATGCTCCTGTTACCACTGCATGAAGGAACGGGATCCTTCTGCTTTGTGTGGGTAGAATTAGAGTCCCTGAACATGAGCAGAAGCAGAGTTGCAGGAACCTGGTCTTGGTGGACGCTGGTGTCTGGAGCACCTGAACCTGCTTCTGGTGCTCATCAGCTGGTTTATGTATTGTTTCTTCAGAGTTTGCAGCTCTTCGAAAACTGTCATGCTGCTTTAAGCAGCAGGCAGCTGGAGGGTCTAGCGTGCAGTATGCCATTAGACAGTATTGGCTTTTTTCCCTTTGTTTCAATTTTGGGAATTGGTATAAAGCAGGTCCAGATTTTTGGAAGGAAATACTAATCAGATTGTAAAAATAGAATTCTTCTGGCAAAGACCCTCTTTTTCTAAAAGAAGATTCGTCAATTTAAAGTTCGTTTCATTTTTTTACCCTTTTTATGCTTTGCTATTGAGGTGGTGCTTACTGGGGGAGAGTACTGTATCCCATTTAATTCTTTTCTGTTTGTTCATTCTGACTGCTGCTATTTTATAAAGTCAGGCAGAATGTTTTGTTAGCAAACAAATGGGAAGTATAAAGCAAGCAGCCCTTCCTTTTCTAACAAATGCTTCCATTATTCTTTCTTAGTAGTTAGAATGTTATGTCATGGGCCAAACTTGAGTTGATAACTAAGCTAGAAATGATAATAAAGTCTCGGTTGTGGGAAGTAGATAAAGTTACCGATAAAATTCTTATTTTATAAGGTGCCTGGTGTCTTCTTCAGAGTTGCCGTTTTTTTGTTTAGACTTACTGGCTTTGCTAACACTTAAAGTAATGCTTTATTTTTTTCCTTCTGTTTTTAGTTGTTTTTGATGAGATTGGAGTTTAGTATTATACTGATAATATCTTAACTTGAACTTTTGTTAATAGGTGGCTTGGACTATAAAGAATTGAGATTTAACCAGTTAAGGTAGGATGATACATGTAATAAATACAATATTTATTTTCCTGTTTAAATACTAATATCATGAAAATATTTAGATGGTCGGAGAACTGAAAGATCTTGGAGGATGGCTTAACAATACTGCATATGAATCTGGATGCAGACACAGATTTATCTGTTAATCTGAATATCTCCATTTACTAGAGTATGATACAAAATGCTGGGTGTCTGAATGCAAGCAACTGAGAACCCAAGACATGTTTTCACTGTGAGTAATTCCAAGATTGTCTCAAGAACTGCCTGTCTGTCCTGTACCTTGTGGCAATTCATTCTTAAAATAATGAAGGCCTGGATCATCTGAGTTTACATATGTGAGAAATCATATATGTGTGTGTATATACATGTGTTTATATGAATGGACCAACTGTGATTCCAAGGAGTCTGCTGGATTCTGGGTGTACAGTAGAATGATAGATACGGTGCTGTAGACCAGAGTGCTTATTCTATTTGTGCCTCTCACAATTTTTTCATCTCACTCTTCTGTAAGAATATAGAAAAAAATGTTAGATGCCTTTGGTAGAAACTCTTACCCAAGACCGTGCTGAGCAATTTCTTGATGTTTATCTACGTCAGTGATGTTAGAGTTGCTAGAAAGCGGAAGTCATTCTGGCAAAATTTATTCTGGCTGCTGGTACATGGCAAATAAACAGAATCTCTAGTTTTCCATACCTGGTCCTAAAATTAAATTGTTCAAAGAATTTGAAAGACCTTGGGGACTGTTAGGAGTTCCTTTGACACACTGCTCTTTAATGTTATGCAAACTAAACCAAGCAGAAAATAAAATTGCAAACCCTCCTTAGTATCAGGAACTGATTGCTGTGTTCTTCAGCTGTTTCAGTAGAACACTTGGCACCTTACCTCTTTTGGCATTGCAGATTCCCATTGCTGTAAATTTAGCAGCCTTTCTGCATATATCTACATCTGTGTCGCTCTGTGAATTTTCTTTGTAAACCCTGGTCTGAAAAGAGGCATGGAGAGTACAGCCTTAGAACACTAACAGAGGATAAGTTTGTCTAACTTTCTGTTGATTTAATAGCTTGTAAGCTATTAAAGTACTGATGCACAAGGCCAGTAATAAACATTTCCCTATGCAGTAGTTTTTCTTTAGTCTGAGAGAAGATAATGTTGGTTGCCCCTGCCAGGAGAGGTGAGCTTGTGTCTCTGAAAACATAATTGAAAAAATGCCCTGCCGTTTGTGTTTACTCTGTCTCCCAATTACAAAACAGAATTTTGTGTGAGGAGCTTGATTCATTGTGTTGGAACCATTCAGGATTATCTTGAGTTACTCATGGGAACTGTTGCATCCTGAAAAGTTGTGTATTCCAGTGTTTATAAAAAACAAAAAGAAAAATGAAAATCCTTTACAAACAAGATATCTGGGGGTAGTTTCAGACAGATTCTAGGAGAATGAGTCCTTGACGGGGCCAGAAGATCAACATTAAATACTTCATTAATGGCCTATTAATGTTTTGTATTTCTTGGTAGAGGGTTGTATAAAATTTCTTCTTCTTTCTCCCCCAGATTAAAGAGGTACTTCAGGGGTATTATTGAAGTTTCCTTAAAGAAAACTGGGAAAACACATGAATTAATGTGTAGGCTGTTTTGTTGCTTAATGTTTTCACCAAAGCCATCCTAATTGCATCTACATTGTAAGCCTACACAGGCATTGATAGATCTGTTAAATCGTCTCCATCTTTCAAATAGGACAAGCTTAATTCATTGCCTTACCACTTCATGATTGTCTGTGTAGACAGATGAAAATGCACAAATAACTTTTAATCTTTCACAGTGACCATAGATTTAATTTTTGTACCTTTGTAAACTTGAAATTTTTCTCACTGTAGCTTTGTATGTATGCTATGGCACTCATTTGGTTTCTTCATGTTACTGCTAAATTGCTGAAATAACTTCCTCCTTGTCCAGCAGTTGCCGACTTCTGTTCAGTTTTGTTTAGAACTGAACTTACATAACCATGAAGAATAAATTCAGATTGCACTGAAAATGTCCTCTAAGTTTTGATTTGAATGTTTAAAGGCTGCACAGATAGAACTGAGGACCTAACTGGGATTTAGAATTTCTGTTGCTGTATATAAAATCAGAAAAGAGCATATCAACATTCCTGCTCTATTCTGTTACCAGCTCTGATAATTACCATCTGCTTTGGTCCAAAATTTCACTCATCACACAGGAGCTATACACCAGTCTCATTTCCTCCTTCACTATGAAAAGGAAGAGGCAGTACCAGTAACTCAAAGATTTAGCTCTGAATCCAAGGTCATCTTGACGGACAACCTAAAGCAGTTTGTTCACTTCCTCTTTGGATGTGTAAGTGTACTGTTGAGAAAATATTTTTGGCATACTATGAAGATTTTGCATTGTGTATGGATTGGGAGACAGAAGATCTCAGAAATACGTAGCCGAGATTCTATGCCTGTGGCAGTGTGGTCAGGATACTCTTTTGTTTTGTCCACAAAGTGTTGCACTCAAAAATGCTGGTGTTGGTCAGAGTTCTTAGCAAGATTTTTAGCTTCCTTGACTCCTGATAGGCCAACTTTTTGTTGCCAAATTTTCTGTGTCAACTGTGATGTTATTGATAGAGGAGTACACTGGAGGGGCTCCACTTCATCCGTGTTCTGGCTTATCATCCATCTACCTTAAGCTTTGCAGTAGTTACCTGTAGTATATATTGCTTTTGCATATGGTAAATAAAACACACTTTAAATACTGCGTAATGATATTCTCTTCTGTCATGTGTCCATAGTGAATTAAGTCAATAAGAAGCAATGTGCTGAACTGATGAGGGAAAAAAACCCCTTTATCTTTTGTAGATATTTAGGAAATCTGTGTTTTGAAGGGATTCACTCTGTTTTGTCTTTTTATGTTTTATGTATTTTTATGTCTTATGTTTACAGAGAATTGTGATTAAAATACAGTTTAAGTGAGTTTATTTTCTGTTTCAGGAAGCCACAGTGGCTATGAAGTCTGTAGCATTTCCTCTTTTATCTCCACTAGAGAGCACTACCAGCTGTGCTGTGAAGGCCTCTCCTGTATTTATTGAAATGCTGTTTGGGATGTGACAGTCGGTCCTGGATAAAATGTCACCAGAAATTGGATTAACTCCCTGTGTCTTATCACGTGTGCTTATTAAAAGAAATTAGGGGCAGAAGGGAGTTTGGACTTCTTCAAGACAAAAGTCTAGACCAGCACCTCTCAGACTCATAGAATCACTAAGGTTGGAAAAGACTCCAAGATCGAGTCCAACCGTTAATCCAGCACTGCCTTATTCACCACTAACCCATGTCCCCAGGTGCCACATCCACACACCTTTGGAACATTTCAACAGATGGCGATTCCACCACTTCTCTGGGTAACCTATTCCAATGCCTGACCACCCTTTCAGGGAAGAAATTTATCTGAATATCTAATCTAAATCTCCCCTGTTGCATCTTGAGGCCAATTTCTCTTGTCCTATTGGTTGTTAGTTGGCAGAAGAGACTGATCTTTTGCTACAACCTCCTTTCAGGTACTTGTAGAAGACAATGAGTTTGCTACTGAACCTCCTTTTCTCCTGGTTAAACAACACCAGCTCCCTCAGCTGCTTCTCAGAGGACTTGTGTTCCAGGCTCTTCCCTGGCTCTGTTGCCTTTCTCTGGCACCTCAGTGTCCTTCCTGTTGTGGGGGTCCCAGAACTGGACACAGGATTTGAGGTGAGGTCTCACCTGTGCCAAATAGAGAGGGACAATCAGTGCTGTGGTCCTGCTGGCCACTCTACTGCTGATCCAGGCCAGGATGCCATTGGCCACCTGAGCACACACTGGCTCATGTTCAGCTGCTGTTGACCAGTAACCCCAGGTCCTTTTCTGCCAGGCAGCTTTTCAGCCACTCTCAACCCAGCCTGTAGTGCTGCTTAGGACTGTTGTAACCCAAAGGAACGTTTTGATCTCTTTTTAAGCTGCCGTGTTTTTCACAGCCAGTTTCTTGTGTCACTTTGTGATCTATAGACTTGCCCTACCTTTTCGTCCCCTTCTTCTCATTGTCACCTTTCTTTAAACTCTGTTCCATTTTTAACTCTCTATTTGCTGTAGACAGGACAAATAGTAATTAGTTTTTTCCCTCCATTCACACATGCTTTATGCTTTCAAAAGAGTGGTGTTTTCCTTTCCTCTCTCTGGTCATCGAAGCCAGAGTGGCTCTGTAGCATTGCCAGTGGTGATGGGTCTTAGCATCCAGTGGTGAAACAGCTGCATCTAAAGTCATTACCAGTGGCAGTTAATGGCTCTGCTGGATGATACCATGCTCTGAGGGTAACTTGCATCTTGCCAGAGAGGGACCATGATGCCAGGAGGGCCATGCATGGCTGAGGCCTGTCCTTGGAAAACGATCCTGTAGGGATTAGGATCACTCGTGCTACCCAGGCTGAGGAGGTGAAAGCAGCAAGAGGCAAGTGTCCGTGTCCTCAGGGTGTGTGGTGAAAGGAGGCTTGTTGAACCTTGCCAGTTTTCCTATTCTCAGTGCTAAATGCAGTCACAAGAAAAAAAAAAAAAAAGGAAAAGAAAAAAATAAAAAAGGAAAGCACTGCTTCTGACTGAACTCCATTTTTTTCAGTCTTTTTCTGTAAGCTGCCATTCCAAGGGTCTGGCCATTGTTGTTCCCTATATTCATAGATAATGTGGTGAAATACTGAAGTGTTTCTGTTGGCTGATTTGTGAAGGTGTGGTCAAAGGGAAAAACATCGATAAGATTATAAATTTCTTTTATTAGTTTGCAATGCTTCATCTATTGTTGAAAGCAGCATTATGGAGAACCTGATTTTCACACTTTGTGGATTCAGGGAAGCTGGTACCTTTTTTGTACTTGAATTACTTGTATCTCTACACTTACTCAGACAGTGTAGCTTCAGACAAAACTGTGGACTAACCTAGAGAAGATCACAAATGACGGACTATTTTAATGTGCATAAGTTTGACCTCTGTTTTGTAGAATTACTTCTCTGTGCTTGTTCAGTCGGTTTGGTATACTGCAGCAGGCAGCCTCTGGCTTGCTGGCAGAACCTGGCTTGCAGGAATGGTAACTCCTGGCAGGTTGTCAGTCCTGAGTGGAGGGCAAGGATTTTTTATCGTGTATGGCTACAGCTCCTCCCAGTGGCAGGTCCTTCTCTGCTTCTGCTTGCTGGTGCAGCCGTCCTGAGAAACACCACCCCACGGCATTTTTGCAGAGGTGGGAAGGGGTCTTCCTGTGTCTGACCGGTAGAATCTATAAAAAGGAATGGGCTGAGAATTTATAGCAGCCTGCTGGACAGAAAAACTGCCAGAACCATAGGTGTGGTCCCCCATGCAGCATCGCATCATGTCTCAGTAGAGGTTTTAGAAACTGTGTCTTCAGGAAGGACGGAACTGCTGCTGTTGTTTTGCACATGAAATCACCTTCATTTTTCCTGCAGAAAACATGATATTCATATTCTATGCACATAGTTAAACTCTCATCATCTGGCATCATGATTGCTGCAGTGTCCTTTTATCAGGCCTTTATAAATGCAGTTTTGCTCTTGCTGTATCAGTCTCAGACTATTGCTGCATGCTGAATTTTATTCTTGTACAACAAGCCATTTCAAAAGTGTTTGGGCAATGCTGCCAGGAGGTAGTGGAGGAGATAGCATGACTGTTGGCACAAACTGTGTTTGGGTCTATGCCAGTCCATATTAAAATATTTTCTGTGCTGTTTTTGTATATATAAAACCTCTGTGTGTTCACACAGTGTGAATATATAACACCTTTTTTGTTAAAAACTGGACAGGATTTTTGGAAATGAATTAGTCACTAGACTCCTTTCCATTTCTAATTGCACAGGCATTTACATTTATTGAATTCTGTTTCAGTTCTGCATCCATCTCTTACATCTTTAATTGGTAAGCTTTTATGTACATCAACAGACTTGCACTGCAAAGTGCAGACTTTCCACCAAGTCCTCTGATGTTTTTGAGACTTGACTGGCCAAAATCCTGAGCAACTTGGTCTTAACTCAGTATTGAGCTGTCATTTAAATAGAAGGTTAGATTAGAGATCTCCTGAGAACTCCTTAAGTCTACACTAATCTTTTTTCTTTTTCTGAGGAGTCTGAAAACCTGGCTCTCTAGTCACTAGTGGAGGCCAGAGCTTCAGTGCTGAGGGACGAACACAATGGAGAATCAAAGAGCAGCAAATCAGCTGCTATTGACTCCTATCTGTGTAACTGAGCACCAAACAAATATATCAGAAATACCCTGTCTTTCTCTGTTTCTCTGCTTTGGGTGGAATGCTGAGGTGCGTTTCAGTTCACTTGCACAGCTGCAGAAGGCAAAGCCTTCTGGCCCTGGGTGTGTATGTAGCGGCCTCATCTCTGCACGGATGCCATCTTCATTTCCATTGCCTCCAAAAAATACATTTAATGAATTCTTTTGGCTTTTTTCCTCTTTTGGCAATCAACTGTAAATCATTAAAATATTGAGTACAGTTCATCTGGTAAGATTTTAAAAAGGTCTGTCAGTCTCTTCTTGTAAAAGCAAGTGATGACTTTTTTATAAGAAAGTTGAGACTGAAATTTTTGCTAATTAGATGGTATTGCCTAATGTGATTGGAAAGGCTCAATTTTGAGTATTAGGAGATGGAACAGAAAAGCACTGGGGAAACAGAGTGGACTGTCTAAAAAAATGCTAAGGATTTCTGCAACCCTTTTCTTTTTACAGGCAAAAATCAAGCATCTTTCTGTATGGTAGTGTATGTATATTAATGTATAGCTCTACAGTGTGGTACAGTTGACACACCATCTCCTCCCCCCAGTCCTCCTTTCAGTTTCATGGAGTCATAAGATGATTTTTTTTCTGGTGCCATAAGACGATTTAGATTAGAAGGGACTTTGGAGGTCATTGAGTCCAGACCCCCACTCAAAGCAGGACCAGCTTAGATAAAGTTGCTCAGCATTGCTATCCAGGATAAGTTTTTAATATCTCCAAAGACAGGTATTCCACAGCTTCTCTAGAAAGCCTGCTTCAATATTTGTCTGTGATGTAAGACTTTTTTTTTCATAGTCAGAATTTCTGTTCTAGAGACTTGAATTTGTAGCCTCATCCTATCACTATCTGTCTCCAAGGAGAGTCTGCCAGAGAGGCTCTCTACAGGGTAGATTGTCAGTTATGCAGGGTAAAAATATCTTTATTAGTTTTCTATGACAGTAAAAGGCCCATAACACTTGAAGGTACCTGAAAATACTTCTAGTCTATTCATTTTAAGACATGAAAATTAATACGTTGGACCTAGGAGCTTATAAATTTGAGCACTGGTACAGTATAAGCAGCTCTGTCTGGTATAAATTAGTGTAGGAAAGTGCTTGTCTTCACGGGGGTTGTAGCTTTCAGAAGGTAACTTATTTGGAATTTTTGATATCTGGAGAGAACTTTGTATTCAGTGAAGCCAAGGGTGGAGTAGGATGTAATTAATGGGTAAATACTCTTTGTTCTCTCTACTGTTAAAACTAGTCTTTCGTATTTTAGAGTCTATGCAAGTTCTTATTTGGTCTGTGCTACCTAATATGAAGCAGGTTGAACTCCAAAACTTTTAATTTTGGTCCCACAGGAGATCTAAGCTGTGGAAGGGAGCACAAACTCCTCCCATCCTTTCCTTCAACTTCCAGCCAGCAGTGACTAGACTGGCAAAGCTCTTAGCTGCCTTCCTGGAAGACACCGGAATCATTAGCCCTTGGAAGTTAATGAATGAGCTTTTTAAAGGGAGCTGCTCTTGATGGGTTTGGCCAAAGGTCACACTCACTTTGGGAATACCATCCCCTTCTTGCAGCCTCCATGCTTTCATCTGTCCATCAAGACTGGTCCTTGACTGGACCTTTTGTGTGCTGATATTATTTGGTTTGTGAATTGTGTTCATTGTTAACTTTGTCAGCAATAATACTTTGCAGTAAAAGGAAGGTAACTTAAAACAATGCTTTATTTATTTCCAAAAGAGTTTTCATAATAATAAATTTTTGAGGATTTAACATGTTTAATTAAAAAGGTGCAAAGGTGAAGTTGCCCAGCAAGTTGCCAGTTGTCTCTGGTTTAACTTGACAAGTAGCTCTCTTATACAAAACTTAATGACTTAATACCTTAATTTTTTCTTCACTCTGTATTCTCAGTGAAAAAGGAATGTTTTTTGGTGGTTTTTTTTTTTTTTTTTAATTAGAATCTTCTGGGACAGTCAGTTTGATGATTAAGTAGTTGGAGTAAGTACTGATTAATCAGTGTTGTGGTTGGTTTTTGTTTTTGTTTTTGGTTTTTTTTTGCATCCTCTTTGGAACTTTATTTAAAAATATTTTTATCTGTATGGGTAATGTTTTCTATTGTTCAAATCTTGAGCTAGATGCATTTTGAATAATTAAATGAAACTGTACTTTCACTAAACTATTATGCACGAAAAGATCTGAATGTTTTTTAGCAAATTAATTAGATACCAATTGCAAATTGAATTTAGAATTCTGTTCTTTAACTCAACACTTCAAACAACACAAATTAGTAACTTCATGTACTTTTTTTCCTTTTTTCTTTGGGAATGCACAAGTACATTTCCAGGGGGATTCTTCATGCATATTATTCCACTTTGTTCCGGAGCTGAACATCATGCAAAATATTCTTCAACTGTCAAAGTCTTTTTGCAAGAGAACACTGCAGCTAGTGATTTAAAATGATAGCCAGCCCTTTGTTTTTAATGCTTGTGAAGAAAGTGCTGCTGCTTCTAGTCTTTTTCCTTAAATGGCCTTTGGGAGGGTGACTTGCCTCCAGTGAGGTAGAACTGAAGAGCATCTGTCATTGCCCTGACATGAAACAACCTGGCTGTTTTGATGGTTGCCACTGCTGTCTGCAGGGGTGGCAAAAGGAGAACTTTTTCAGGATAGTTCAAGGACTAAGCTCATCTTGAGACTGCATGCCAGAATGGTCTTAATTGAGTGAGAGAGCTAATGGTACAACAGCACACCTCTGTGTTGTGGACCAAGCTGCTTATGAAGCAGTTCTTCAACTGCTGCAACTTAGAGCCAGGCATTTTCAAGGTAAGCAAGCACCCTTTTAGTTTGGGTTAGAAAGCCACTTTTATAATTCAGTTTCAATTGCACAAAATATACAAATATTTAATAATATACTTGCAGTTATCTCTTGAACTGAAGTTGTGAAGTATATGCTGATTCGCCTGCTACTGGAGGATGATGAAATAGCTGAATGTAAACTTCAATAGAAAATGATTCTTATGAGAAAAATATAAGGGAAATGCTTCCTTGCATTTGTGTGAACTTTTAAACTTTAGGAAATGCTAAAATAAAAATAAAAACTTGCAATTAAAAACCGTGAGGATGATGGTTTCACATAGTTACGGGCATCATTTGTACCTAGAGGTGATTATACAATGTTTTCTGCTCCTCAGTGCCACAATATTTTGGCTAATGGGTTCAATATGTGACTGATTTACATTGCACAGAAATTGCAAACTTTGCATTAAAAATTCGAGTAGAAAAGCTGGTGGCTGGGAGTATAAACTCGGTAGGAAGCTGAGGAAATATACCTTTCAGATTCCATGGAAAATGCCTAAAAAAATTCAGCTTATCTGATATGCTCCAAAGATTCTGCTGCTTTGCTAGGGAGGCTAATCTTCAGTGTCTTTCATTGCAAAATCCTGGAATGGTTTCTGTTGGAAGGGGCCTTAAAATTATCTAGTTCTGACTCCCCCCATTATGGGCAGGAAACCTTCCACTAGACCAGGTTGCTCAAAGCCTCATCTAGCCATTTTCAGGGATGGGGCATCTGCAGCTTCTCTGGTCAGCCTGTGCCAGTGCCTCACAACACTTAAAGAATTTTTCCTAATATCTAATCTTAATGTATTCCTTTTCAGTTTAGAACTAGTCTTCCTTGTCTTGTCTTTGTATGCCCTCATAAAAAATGCCTGTCCAGTGTTCTTGTAGGTACCCTTTGGTGCTAGAAGGATGCAATAAGGCTTCCTCAGAGTCCTCATTTTGTCGAGGCTGAACAACTTCAGCTCTCTCAGCCTGTCCTGATAGGAGGGGTGCTTCAGCCCTCTGATCATCTTTTGGGATCTCAACTCACCCTTGTTCTAATAGGTTCACAGTTCTATTAAGTTGGAGACCCCAGAGCTGTGTGTAGCACTCCAGGTGATTCTCACAAGAGTGGAGGTGCAGAATCCCCTTCCTTGCCCTGCAGCCCACACTACTTGTGATGCAGTCTAGAACACAGTTAGTTTTCTGGGCTGCCAAGTGCACATTGACAAGTCGTGTTGAGCTTCTTCTCAGCCAATACTCCCAAGTCTTTCTTCTCAGGGCTGCTCTCATCTGTTCTTTGCCCAGCCTGTACTGGTGCTCAGGATTGCCTTAACCCACGTGCAGAACCTTGTGCTTGGTGTTGTTGAACTTCTTGAGGTTCAGATGGCCCCACCTCTCGAGCCTGTCCAGATCCCCACACAGGTTGGTGTTGTCAGTGAACTTGCTGAGGGAGCACTCAGTCCCACTGTCCAGGTCACCAACAAGGCTGTTAAACAGCACTGGTCCCAATTCCAGCCCATGAAGTACACCACTCATCACTGGTCTACACTTAGACATTGAGCCACTGACCACAACTCTTCGAGTGTGAACATGCAGATAATTTCTTACCCGCTGAGCAGTCCACCTGTCAAATCAATGTTTCTCCAGTTTTGAGACAAGGATGTTGTGCTTTGTGTGTGTCCCTGCCCTTTCTTTAATCCTGACCCACATAAGCTCTCGATCAACTCATCCATCCACAGGCAGACCTCCATGCACTCTAGCTGGCCACTAACATAAGAGGATAACACTCCTCCTTGTCTATCCTGCCTGTCCTTTCTGAAGAGCCTGTATCCTTCCATTCCAGCACTTCAGTCATAGGAGCCATCCCACTACATCTGTATGATGCCAATAAGATCACATAAGATTTTTGTTTATTCCCCATGCTGCCTGTGTTTGCACAGAGCCATTTCAGTTGGGCCCATGATGAAGCCAACTTACTGGCTGAAGTGGCTGGAATTGCTTTGTGGTGCCCATCAGGTGCTCTCTGACTGACCTATGATCCTACTCCAGGCTCTGGGCTTCTTTTGATGGCACTGACATCAAACTGGTATGAGTGGGGTGAATTGAATTTCCTCATCCCCAGCACTGTTGGTTTAAAGCCCTCTTCTCAGGCTTGGTGAGGCTGTGACTGATGACACGCTTGCCTTCTCTGACAGAGAGACCATCTCAGCCCCTGGTAGAACCAGGTTTCTCAAAGCAAGTCCCATGGTCCAGGTTGCTGAGGCCCTGGTGGTGGTACCAGTCCTGGAACCATTTTGTTATTTTCTAGATTCAACTGTCCCTTTCAAATCCATTTGACTGGGAGGATTGATTATAAAAATCTACCTTTGCACCAGAGTTCCTTATTGTCACTCTCAGGGCTCTAGAATCAATCCTTCATACTCCTCACATGCCCCCAGTTGTATCACTGGTGTCCATGTGAAACAACATCAGCGACAATAGTATTTGTGTTTTGACAAAGTCATTACTAGCTAATGAAATATAGAAGTTTAAAGTTTTTGTGAAACTGAAACACTGAAGATACATCAATTAGAAGGCTCCAAGACACATCAGTTAAGAAGCTCCAAGAGAACACGTGACAGAACTTTTCCTAGTGTCTTGCTGGTTTCTGTTTTAGTCACTGAGAAATGCAATGTTTGTGCCCAGATTGTATCTAATTTTTCTCATGCCAATTTGAAAGCGTAGTGCCTAAGAGTTTTGGGATTACTTGAAATTTTTCTGGTGTGGAATGCATGAGACACAGGGTGTACTAGCCATCCTGAGGAGTGGATGCAGCAAATCATAACAGCATTGCAGCTGTGATGGGATAGAAGAGAGAGAGTAAAACCAGGCTTGTTGTGCATTGAAGGGCGGGAGAGGAAAGAAGAGTAATATCCCTTATTAGACCAGCTAACAAAAAGGGAGGGAGTGGAATTTTCTAGTGTATGAATTCTTAGGTGTAAGTGGAAAATGGTAAATTGGTTACACTGATTAATTAACTACAGCATTTAATTTACTTGAAGTTGATTTAGTTAGGTTATGGCCGACAAAAAAAAAAACCAGCATGAGCAAACTGACTTCACATTGACTGTGTCCTTAAGCACTCTATTTACAGTGCTACAACAAATGAAATGAAATGAGGTTTCGTTTGAATGGCAACTACACGAATGACAGTTGACTCTTTTTATGTTCTAAAAGGTCTTGGTATCATTGTCACCTTCTCACCCACTGCCAGCTAACAGAATCAGGAAAGAAGTGAATCCCTAAACAATGAAAAATAAACTAACAAATAAAACATCAGCGGGTCTAACAAGATCCAGTGCTGTCCTGTGGGTTTTATGTTCTTCAGTATCACGTTTACGAAACTGAACTAGGAATGGGTTGCCTGAGATGCACTGTACAAAGTATATCCCAGCACTGTCTTGTTTCTTTAGGGAGAAAGTAGGCCTTGAGCTTTGAAAACCAATTAGTCACATATTCTAAAGATGACTTGTAAATTGGATATTCTGGGACCAAAGATTTTCAGAACTGTAGAGAAATTGAATACTTAGGCTTAATTATAAGAATAGAAACTGTTAAAAGACTGTTAAATCAGATGTGAATTTTGCAAGATTCTTGTATTTCTGCTTTCAGTTAATAATTTTAAGTTATTAAACCTTTCATGACTTTGTATGGCTTGCTTCATCTGCTCTAGATGCTTACTGCTAAGTGGCTGCAGGAATGCCTGTATGTAAAACCGGTCTCCCAATATGTGCACATGAGACGTCACTACTTAATTGGTCTTTCACATCTTGATATTAATTAAATCTTGTCAACATACAGGAAAATCAAGACCCTTAAAACCAAAGAACCGATAGTAATTTAGAAGTAAAATCTGATTTCGCTAATATGGAATGAAGTCTGTTTAGGATGTTACATTGGTGGTTGATCATTCTGTATCACTAGGGTGCTTGTTATCACTCAGTTCTCTTCTTCTGTGATGGTGGGTCTAGTTGCTGCTCTAATGCAATGGTAACTGTGGACAATTAAATGCCTGGAGTGCTTTAAGTAGCACATCAGATCACATCCAGCTCAAGCTTCCTCTGCGCGGGGTTTGGAATGTTTATTGCTGCGACTTCACAGTTTCTGAGTTTTCTTTTCCCTGGCAAGCTGTCTGCAGCACATCAAACCCTCTAACAAGTATTTCTCCTATACTTTGGTCACAGGAAAAGGAAGAAAAGCTACAGCTAGTGTTAACTGTCTTCTTCTTGTCTTGCCTTCTTTCCTTTTCTGTCTGCTCTTTAATAATATAGTAAGTAAATAACTTAGTCTTTAACTTCCTTACTTTACCCAAGTGCCCTAAGCGTATTAGTCCAATTTTAGCCCTAAGTATTAGTCCAATTTTATTGACAAGGAAGTGAGGAACAAAGCAACAAGTTGTTTCATCAGTGTGGTATATGACATCCATGGATTTGGTTATGCTTAATTTGCCGTGGTAAACCTGCTGTCTCAAACAACAATATCCCCAACCTCCTCCCCTGGCTGTATTGTACCCTCCATGTCATCATCCCCCTCTGTATTGTGTGGTGAAGTCATGTGCAGCATAGCACACTGGTCTAGATTGGCCATTTTATGAAGTGTGGCCTTTTTTTTTTTTTTTTTTTTTTCTCAAATCCAAATTTTCTTTTTTTTCTCTGTCTAGCTAAATGAAAAATTATACCTCTGTATGGGAGGGAGAGGAGTTTAAAACAAGGAGTCAATGACTGTGTAACCTGGAATAAGCAACAAAACTTCTAAGATTGAAACTAGTGTTAGGCTACAGTTTTTAAGCACTTTAAAGTAGGCAGTGATACTGAAATAAATTCTGCTGATCAGCTTCTGACTTTTGACTTCTAGAAGTTTTGGAGCATCTGTGCAGTGATCTAGATTTCAGAACGGTTGCAGAATAAAATTAATTATCTCAATAACATCTAAAGTGCTTGTGCAATCTACACAGATTCTTATGCCAGCACAAGGCCAAGGGTGAGATGTGGATGGAAACACTTGAGAGGGGAATGAAGTATGTTTTTGAAGCCAGTGTAAGTGGTTCTGCTGCCACTGCCTTGTCAGCCTGCAGCAGCCTCAGGTGAACTTCTCTGCCATGAGCACTGAGACTGACTGCTTTAGTTCAGTAAAATTCAAGATTTGACTGTAGTGGAAGTTAATTGTGTTGGTGTGTGTTCAGCTACTGTCATTAGGGATAGAGATTTCTTCAGTTTTGTGTTCTGGCACACACTTAAGGTTTGTACAAAAGCATCTGTACTGCTGTTGTTGTTGCTTGTGTTGTCTAGGTTAAGCTCATGCATGATAATACCTTGATTTTTCTGTGTAGAAAATAAATAGCATGGCACACAGAGGTAGGGAGAAGCTAATTGTCCTTTTTCTTGGGTCCTGTGAATAAATTGATAAATACATTTGATAGTTTAGAATAGATTAAGTATTTCCTCAGACCTTTTTTGAATTGCTCTGCTTTCGGCATAGATGAAAGTAGTAGAAGGTATATTAAGAGATTTAGTATATTGCAGTCATGAATATGGGATGTCCTCATAGGTTGTTCCGTGCTACTCAACCCCAGTTGAAGAATGGGTTTACTATATATTTTTGTGAAAAAATTCGGCACTGCATCTAAGTGTATGCAGATTTGTTTGTTAGGAGGAGGCTGAAGAAAGAGTGTAATTTCTACTTATCTTGAGTTAGATTGTACTTTGTATTTTTATCTATTTCACTTTCAGAGATGAAGTTCATTTAGCTCATTTTGTTAAAATGTGGAGTATCCTCTAAGAACAGTTTGCAAAATGCCCACTTTCTCTGACTGGTAGCTTTGGATTACCTTAACTTTCTTTTTAGCTGGAGGACACAGTTCCCCTTCTAGGATTACCAAATTGATGATCTCATATGAAAAAAGTGAGCAGGCAAAGTGCATTTTCCCCTCTTGCATCAACATCTGTTAATACTGTCTGCTGTTATGTGCAGCCCACTTCTCCTATTGAGAAAGCTGACATGGGCATAGGACATCACTGTGTTGTGATAAACTTGAATCCAAAGTACAAATAGTTTGTTTAAATTTTCATAACCTACTGGTGTAGAGCTAGCATTTTCCTATGTGACTCACTCATACAGATTGTATTAACTGTAGCCATGGGTAAAGCTGTGCAGAAAGATCTGGACCATGACTTCCAAAGGGTTAATGAAAATGCACTTGGCAGTGAATAAGGACTTCAGACAGAGTATTGCAAAAGCCAATATCTATAAGAGATATTTTGCCTTACTGTAAGCCTGCAGGTGGGGCTAGAGTTGAGAAATGAGGAAAAAAAAATCTGTTATTTGATAATGGTTATGTTAATGTTGTTAGCTTTTATTTGAAACAGCCAGTCTGAGTTTTTTATGTCTCAAGCATAATAAAGGCAAATCAACTAGTTTCATGCAGACTGAAGAGGATAGGGAATTAGAATAGCTCCATTGTTGTGGTTCTGCATTAAACGTGAGATGTAAGGGAAACAGTGATTTTTATAAGGCTCTTGTCCTTGTCTCTTGAACTTTGAAATTGACTTGTAAGGTTTCCTGTTTGAAGTATTCCTCTGGTTAATCAAAAAATGTAGGTCTGCTATCTTTCACACCCTGACATGGATAACTACCATCTCTCTTGCTTTTGGTGTGTTATTTTTTGCTTGTTTTGGCGTTTTCAAACAATGTTGCTGAAAACATGAGTTTCGTAAAGCTAACGTCTATCTGCAGCTCTGTGAAGACCTAGATTATTAATGAAAGTCGCATTTTTAGAATAATCTGTTCATTCTGAATATTGCTTGAAAATACAGTGAATAAAAGAATTGCAGGTCTTGCTTTATTGTGTGATTTGACACGATAATTTCTGTATCAAATGGTTGACTGTTTTGCCACAGATCACTTCTTGTGGTTTGCCTGTTCTTCCTAGAAATACACCTTGCTGGATGATGTGGTATTTTTTCCAGTAAGAGGGAAGGAGTGTGGTCACACCTTCCTTATCACTTAGCATGCCCCACCCGTGAAGAGGCAGTGGAATCAATCTGCCGATACTCTGTAAACATCAGGGTTTCGTGACACTTAAAGTTATGTCCCTATTACTTCTCATCCCTCTCGTTTGCCCCAGGGAAACAAGGGGACCAGGGGTCAGATACAAAGTCTAGGCAATGTTATTTCTGGCAATGCTACATGAAGGGTTTGAAAACAACCATTTGAGATTCATATTCCAGCCTCACCAGGCCAGCAGCATTCTCTTCCAAGGGTATAGCAGGACTTGCCTGGTTGTTATTCTGTGCTGTTTGTGGAAAACTTACCATCCTGACAGAGGTGACAGTGTGTCTATATTGAGAAGCTGGTTGTCCTCATCCTTGTTTCTATCAGTAGTAGTGGAAATGAGTGGCTCTGAGATTTGCAGTCAGATGAACAGCTACTTGCTTCCTCTTGATATTTATTGCAGGCTAAGCTGTTGTAGCAGCATCCCTCTTTCCATAGGATGTCAGTTTTCTTCTACATTATTGTGGGATTTTGTTTTACTACCATTGCTTGAAAAGGGGTAACTCTCATGAGTAAGTCGCCTTAAAAAAGAAGTACCAAGCATAAATTGATAGTGTTTCCTTCTTAAATAAGCAGCTAGCCTGAAACAAGAGCTCTGAAGGAAAGAAACATTCAATGCTTGCCCTGAAGGACCTCTGAGGAAAATATTAACTATTTCAACACTGGATTGTAATCTGGAAGTCAGATAAATGCTTATCCCAAACTCTTTCCCAAAATTCTAAAGGAGGAAAATCTCCATCAGTTAAAAACAGGCACATGGGGATATGTTCAATGACTTTTAATACTTGTGATCTAACATTTTCAGTATAGCGAATATGTGCAGGTAGTACACGGTAGTATGAATTTATTCTTCACTTGAAGCATTGCTGAATTTTTGTATTTAATTAGTTTATAATCTCTAGCTTTTGCTGATGCTGTGTAGAAAACCGTCTTTTACATGTAGATTTTATGGAAGTGGTAAGAAGAGAAGGGAAAGTAGAGTCTACTCAGTAAAGCTGTAAGTCTGTTCCTGGAGGAGAGGAACAGCTCCTGTGCAGGTGTCCCTGTATTTAGCTGTAAGAGCTCCATACCTAGTTGTGTGTGAGGAGTTGGTGCTGCCTCTGTTTATGACTCAAGTGTAGGTTTCCAATCTAATGCCAGGAACCACATGTCTATCAACAGCATTCAGCTAAGTGATTATAGCTCCCAAGCCAAATTATGAATTCTGTTGTTCTTCAGCCCACTAGAAAAGGCATTCAGAAATCTGCCACTGGATCATCTCCTGCTGTCTCAGGAGATATCCTCACAAGCCTCACGCTGATTGCCCTCATTAGACTGTACTCACTAAGCTAAACCTTTTATTGTCTCACATAGCTGGAAGGTGCTAGAAAGGACTTCCTCATGTTTTAGCAGGTGCTGGGAATTGTTAAAGGGGTGTGTTTTTTTTTTTACTTTGGTAGTCAGACCAGATAAAAAGATAAATATAATTTCTCTGGAAAGCAAAGTTCGGGAAGTTAGCCAGAGAGGCAAGACCAGGGCCTGGAGGAATCCCTCAGTTACAGTCAAAGAAATGTTGGTGATGTTGTGGGGTTTGTTTTGGTTTTGGGTTGTGCGTTTTTCTCTTGCTCGTTTCCTTGCTTGCCTGCAATAAAGGCAACTGAACATGTGAAGTGAGAAAGACTTTGTTAGAAAACTTGCTATCAACAAAGGAGGTCAGGTGTGAGATGGGGGCCTGATGAGATGCAGCCAGTGTTTGTTCTGCATAAGCTTGTACAGATTGCAGTTTTGGTACAAAGAGTTGTCTTTTTTCGGTGCTTTTATTGTTTTGGGGGTTTTTATGGTGATTCCTCTTGTGCAAGAGGGAAAGGAATGAGCCTGAGTTTGATTACCCATTCATCTCTCCCCGCCCCAGAAAGGAGGAAGGGCCTTGAGAAAAGCTGATGAATCTGAAAACCTTCTGTTTCATTGTGTCTTGGGTGAAATTGGACACGGCTTCTTGTATCTTTCCTATCGCTGCTTTGAGATCTGCCTGTGGCAGGGGCAGTGTGCTCATCTCTTGTGTTGGTGTTTTTTGAATTTCTGTTTTATTATCTCTGACACGAGAACTCAAATATGAAATGAGAAATACCCAAAGACCATTTTCAGATCTTTAAGTTGCAATCTGGCGAGCTCATCAGATGATGTAATTTTTAAAGCAAAATGCTGCTTCTCCCAATGTAGGATTTCAAAGTTTTTATTACCAGGAGCAAACCTTCAATTAGAAGCTGTTTTATCTTTTACTTATATACCTACTGTACTGGGGTATGAAAGGAGTCTTAGTTCTTCTATATGTACCAATAAAACAGCTTTTGGATTATGAAGAAAAATATAGCTTAGGTTGAGTTTCTAGAGCTACAAGTTCTTCTGTTAGCTTAATTAGATTTGTAAAAATTCAGATTGCTGTCATCTCCCTTTCAAGAAGCCTGCTTTCTGATCTTGTGCTAATGTTTTGCTGTACACAAACAAATATATTCTGACTGTATTAGAAGCTAGGTATGTATTGAAAACGGCTTTAAAAAAAAATTTAAGCAACAATTTGAGAGTAACTTTGAGAAGATCCATTCATTTGAAGGAAACATACAGTCAACTCTTTTCTTGGCCAGTTATTGAAAAGGGGGTTGCTGTGCCTGTTGGATTTATTTTCCAAGGCAACAGAACTTTCAGCAGACAGAACAGGGGAGCTGGCCATATTGTGTGGCAAGCTCAGGGGTCTCTGCTTCCAACTGTATTTTAGAGAGTTGCCTTAAAACTCATCTGGCTGTTGTGAAAAGTATCTTCCATTCTACTAAACCCACTGAAGTTTTAGCTTCTCTTGCATTTTCTTGCTTTTTTCTAAATATGTAACAAATAAACCTGTTGCTTTTTTCAGTTTGAGCAATCAAACTGTGTATCAAATGTGTATCAAATGTGTTGTGTGTTGAGAACTTTGCAGTAAGTTTAGACATTTAAACTTTACAATGTCTTGTATATAGTATAGTGATTTTAGCCCATTTTTTTATTACTAATTGTTTATTACTAATCCCTTTCACCAGTTCAAAATTGTATTTTTTTGATTATTTGTTCACTGTATTTCATAATTTATATATTGTTTCTATATGTATATCTATTCTATACTTTTTTTTAGTTGGCACTTACACTTTTCATAGTGTACTGTCTTTTCCACTCTGCGTCCAAGTAATATTTCATCGGTGCTTAAGAGCGTGTCTGGCTGCTTACCTATTGAGATTTTGCATACAGGAGAGCATGGCCTTAGCTTAGCATAAAATCATGTCTCCTTTGCATTTTTTTTTTAAGAGAAACAGTCTACTTCTCTTCATCTCTCTTATGATGAAGAATATTGCAAGAAAGATTTGTTAGCATGATGTTTCTTTAAAACCATAAGCAACCCTGCTCTTTTTTGATGTTTGGACTTGACTAAGTTTGTGGAAGTCATGAGAGCTAAGATAATGATTAAAATTGCTGATATTCTGAAAGGCAACCACAATTCTGAGGATGTTGTATTCATGTCTCTGTCCTGTCAATGAGTATTATGGAGAATATATTTACTACTTTAGCTAGAAACAGGGATGTAAGAAAAAGATTCATAGCAAGCAATTTTAATTTCAGGTAAAACATAGGGAATAAAATTTTATTGAAAGTTTTGTTGATTAGGCACAAGAAAAATAAAATAAAACCAAAATATAGTGGTAACACCAGTGTAAAATTTAGGCAAATCTGTCTTCATGTTTTAAGTGGCACTGTAGGATGTTTTTGGTGAGGGGAAAAAAGTTTGTTCTTCCTTTGACTATGTCGCTATGAGTAGAACTTCAGTTCTGCTCTCCATAGATAGAACATTGCCCTCGCGCCCCCCTCCCCCCCCCCGTAAAATTACTTAAATTACTTTGATATTCTTAAAAACATTAATTTATGTTGCAGATACTTCTTCTATGAAGCCGTGGCTGTCAGTCACTGGCTCTATCTGCATGCACTAGGGGATCAATAGTACATTAAGGAAGCTGACTTGAGGAGGGGAAGGATTCATAAATAATAAATAGCGGGCTGCACTGCTGGCACGTCATCTCTACACAGAGTAATACAAATTCTAGTGAAGTATCCTTGCACTTCCTAACCCTATTAGGCTTGAAACCATTATCCCAAATATTGATGCTTTCCTTTAGTCTGTTTCTTGTTAAGAAGTATGTCTGTGTAATCCTTAACTACAAGCTGCTGAAGGAAAGGGCTAGTCTGTATATCGGAAATCCAGGTACAGTAGGAACACTTGTGTAAGAACTGATCTGTAAGTCTACTGAGAGACCAGGATTTGAAGCAAGGGGATGTGGGGGCTGCTTTCAACATTTTCTTAGCCCTGTAAACAATAGATGCTTCTGTAAAGAGATTTTTGTGGTATGCAGGACATGTGAAATGTTGAGCATTGGAGCATGATCCTTGCGCTTTAAATCTGTGTATTAATTTTTTTTCATTAGCTCTCTCTGCTTCCACATCCTGCACATTGCTGGCAAGCATGCATCAGCAAGAAGACTTTCTTCAGTAACGTTTCTGAGAGATCTCTGAAATGTGGCTGGTCAAAGCTATAGCTGCTTTTTTTGGAAGTTGGTTCTTTTCAAGGCATTGAAATAATTTCACCAGATATTACTTTAGATTTTCTATATAATGTGCTCTTTCCATGAATAGCCACGTGGAATCAGCACGGGAAGAGCAAAGTCCTTGGCAATGCCAGCTCAATTGCATCTGCAGATGAGGATTTAAAATTCTGTGCAGCAGACAGTACCTCCAGCAGGCGAGTAAAAGGTTACTGCATTATTTTGCTTGTTTGCATCTGTAGTCTTTATCTATGGAAGGGTTTTTTTTTAACCATTCAATTTGTTGTGCATGCTCATATATAGATACTACTGGAAATCGATTTCATAGGAACATAAATATAAAAAGGGCAGAGGAAGGTGAAAGGAGGGACTCAGTTCAGCTTTAAACCAAGGAAAGGGAGGGAGGGAGGAAGAGAATAAAGGGGAGGGGAGAGAGCGGGAGAGAAATTAAGGTTTCAGTGCACTGTGAAAGTGAGAAGTTTTTTTCAGCATCTTTCACATCACTTGTATTTTTCTTAACCTTTTGCTAAAAAGGATGCTATTGAACAAGCACTGATAGCTCTATAAATGTAAGTGACAATTATTTCAAGTCAGATTATCCCATAATCAGGTTAAGCAGTTGTGTTAATGTGAAACCTTCTGCTTTCAGGAATAGTATTGCATACCATACCATCTTAAACCTATTAAAATGAGTTTTTACAATATTATTTGCTTTTTTCCTATGAAAATGCCAAAGTGTATAGTTACTGCATCATTATCTCTTGTAAACAAGAAAATGTTTCCAATAGTAAGTTATTTTGTGTGTTAAATTGGGGACGTATTCAGTGTTGTATTTTGAGCAGCATATACTTCTTTTTAAAGGTTAGGGGACCTGTTTATGTCTCACTGCTCATTTGAATTAGTTCTGCATTTTTTGTTTTTCTCGGAGCCAAGAGTTCCTTGAAGACTGTTAAAACTGCTTACACGGTCTGCCTCTAACTTGCTTTGAGATTTGATTGTGGTACCTTTGGACATTCTACTGCAAATCCTTTCATACTTCTTTCTTCCTGGGTTCAAATTTGTGTTGGCTTTTCCTGATGTTGTTCTCACTCTCGTAGCTTTGTAGCAGCCATTCTTATTTCAGGATCTGGTAAACCTGGATAGCATTTTTCTCTTGCATTCTGACTTTCCAAGAAGACTTTTTCCCTGTTTCCAAACGCTTCAGGTAGTCAGCCTGAGAGTGTAGCAGTCGTTCCCCTGTGTAATTGGACGGCGCTTTTCCAGCAGAGGCGTTTCGGGTGGCTGACAGCCCCGAAGGTGTGCAGGCAGGCCGGCGGGCAGGCAGGCAGGTGGGCAGGTAGGCAGGGAGGCAGGCGGGCAGGCAGGTGTGCAGGGAGGCGGGCAGGCAGGCAGGTGGGCAGGTAGGCAGGGAGGCAGGCGGGCAGGCAGGTGTGCAGGGAGGCGGGCAGGCAGGCAGGTGGGCANGGGAGGCACCTGCAGTGTGCCCTGGGCCGGGCGGGTCCGTGGGCGGGCGCGCGGCTCGGGCTGGCACAGCCTCCTCTGGCCACGGCCCAGGCTGGATGGGCTGCGCTGCTGGGGAGGGCAAACCAGACCCGAAGCGACAACAGCCAGCGAAGGAGTAGTCAGCAAGCAGGTTGGAGAGATTGCCATCCCTGCGTTTGCTCCTCTGGTACACAGCTGCCTGTCTTTCTGAAGCAGCTTACTTGGCGAAGAGGAGTAGAGGGGAAAACGAACCCATTTTTTAAATGCAGGGTATTACTTGCTGATGAGGCTGGCTGATTTCTTTTTGAGAATTTTTTTTTTTCTCCTCTTTTTTTTTTTTTTTTCTTCCCTCTCTGTTTAGCAGTCTTAATTTCAGGCAGGGAGCTGCAGAATGAAGCAGCTGGCCAATTTTGAGTGTTTATGGGACAGTACTGATCCTAATTTCTTTAAGAATAAACTCATCTGAGGAACAAGTCAATGTGTGGCTGTGGTTGCAGCATTATTTCTTCTTTAATGAAGAGGCTGGGCTGTTCGACCTGCTGCTCCAATCTTCTGTCTTGCAGTCATACATCAGAGCAGTTGCAGAGACTACCCATTGAATGTCTCAATCAGCCGAAGAAGGTAATTATATTTTTAATTTTAAATATACCATGAAAAGGATGCTGTATAATTTGGATTTACATGATAAAAAGACAAATTTTAGATCTTTTTGACAGTTTTCTTGACCTTGAGTAGCTATCCAATATCATTTTGCCAGTATCAGGTTGTGGAGCAATAGAAATGTGCTGCAGTAATTGATTTTGTAATAGGATCAGGTGATTTACCGGATGCACTGACAACCACTTGCTTGCTTGTTCTGAAACGTGGAGCACTCTAATGGATGTTTTGATTGCAGCCTCGAGTTGCTCTGAAACTGCTAGATGCTCAAAGATGTAACATCTCATTTGTCAGCCTATCCCCTTTCCTGATGGCCACTTAGAATACATTAACACACATGCTTTATGCATTCACTGAGACTTCGGTCCATGGTAAACATAGTCCAAGTTTGTGCCTAGAGGAGAGTGTAGAACAGTTCTTCATGGGTTGCTGTTAAATGTTGGGGTTTTTTTCTGTTACTATGTTATGCTTTGGAAGTAGAAATCTGGCTCTAATTAGAAAACAAACTGAACTAAACAAACCCCATTCCATACCAGAATATGGATTTTACTGTAGAAAAAGGCATTAAGAGCTGTGGTCCAGTGGGGAGCTTAATTGGATCTACTTTTGAATCAATTTGTTTTAGGCTAATGAAACTTTGTTAAACTCTAAGGGCTTTTGAGATACATAGTACACCATTCTCCTGGAGATTATTTGGCAGTAGTCTGAGGTGTGCTGCCGTGATTATTGATAGTTTGTATCTAGTTCTTTTCACTTTTAAAAAAGTCGTAAGTCTTTATCCATTATTATGAAAGAATCAACAGGCCCTTTTGAGTTCACTGTTATTTGCCGTATCATATAATAAGGAGAACTTAAATACAAAAAACCCCATTGAGGTGTTAAATGGCTTTTCATTGTTTTGCCCGTTTTGGAGTGAAAACTGATAGGGAAAATATTACATCAGGAAGCAGAAAAGTCTCACAGGGACCTTGAGGTAAGACAGTCCAAACATAACTTCAGTAGGCTAAAGTATAGAGGATGACACTTGCTTTGGCTGAAGGACATCAGTATTCAGTGTACAAGTGGAGGTCGAACAACTAGGATCAAACACACAACAGTTTCTCACCTGAATGTATATACAGTGTTTTCAGTGGCCTGAAAAAGTAAATCGAGGTGTCTGGATTAAACATTGTTGAACCTGATTATGGTTAAACCAAACTGGAGAGCTCCTTCAGCCAATTCTCACTTGATAAAAAACAGTGAGCAAGAAACATATGATTTAAACCAATTGATTTTTAATTTCATTTTCCATTTATACCTCAATGAAGATAACTAAAAGAAAATTGATTCTCACTCATTTATTTTATTTCATCTTTTTGTTTATAAGGAGAATATACTACTATTCCCATGCTTGCTCCTATTGTGTATGACTTGACATTCATATTTTTCTTGGCCATTTGATCTGGGTTCGTATTTAAGGGGCTTTTTGTGTTTGTTTTGGTATTTTTTTTTAAACATGGTGAAACGAGCATGATTCCCTTTGCAGAAATAGGTTTCTATGTCACCAGTTTACACATGTAGTTCCTGTCCTTACACACCCAGATTCCTATTTCTCCAGAGTACAGTCTGAAAGAACTGGTCATTGTGTTGGAGTAGCAGAATGAGTCCAAGTGTTTTTTGAACCTGAAGAGAAGTAGCGTTCAAAGGTGTTGATGGTGTTAGGGGTAGCACTTCAGTGGGCTTGGGTTGCAGGATCTACTTGGTGATTATTGAGTTCAGTGATTTGACTTTTAAAAAGGTGCATGTGAGGGCAACATTCTCAGTGTTTCAGCTATTTGTTTTCAAATGCCTCAACAGGCAGTGGGAAACACAGCTATTAGTTTAAGAGAGAAAATAATTAAAAATCACTTCCATTTAAAGAAGTTTATTTGATGAGAAAAATAAGCTTAACTAGATTGCTTTTATTTTGCTTTTATTTTTATACATCTTTTTCAAGGTTGGTTTGTACTACATGGAAATTTTGTGACCATAATGTTGCATATCGTAGAAATATATTTACGAAAGTTGATGTGATCTGCTGTGTTTTGAATTCAAACATGATTGATGATAAATAGCTAGTGGATTGAGTTCTGCAGTTCAAGAGAAAAATCTTTGTGAGTCAATGACAAGAGTAGTTGAAAAGAATTACAGTTTTCAGAGAAGGTGGCAAATAAGCTCTTTTTGTAAAATAATGTTTTATGTGCGAACTTGCACTTGAAAACATACAACTGTGTGAAACTGTAACTAGGGCAGAGAAGAAAAAAAAGGCTTTTCTGTGGAGAGTGATATGTTTGTGAAATGGCAGTGAGTTAATACGTTGTGCAGGTACTGTTGCACTAGTGGAGCAGGAGTAATAGAGCTATTTGAATAGTAATATCAGAAGTGCTGAAGTCGTATTTAGCAGTTTGAGTTCAACTGGAGACTCACCAAAATGCCTCTGGCGTGTGTTTGGTGACCGTTGGGTAACACAGTCCAAGGTGTGGCCACCCACTGTGTCCCCTGTGTTGTCTCCCAGCTCCCACCCCACAGTCGTGTCCAGGGCGGATGGCAGCTGGTCCTTACATGCAGCAGTACTGTTATTTTAGGTCCTGTCACCTCCTGGTGCTCTGGTGTTTAAATAACAAAAGCCAACACTTTGCCAGATTTAAAATGAGTGTTTCTGTCTTATTATTCAGCCAGAAGATATTTGTAGTGGTAGCTACACTAGCCCTGAGCAGGATTTGTTTTCTAAAGAAATTGTCATGGAAATGAGACTTTAGCATGTGAAACATCAAGGTAAACATAGTAAAGTGGTATATTAAAATCACAAAGAAACTGCCTTTATCTTAAATGGTACATTCACTGTTGAAAATTAACTTTGGTAATTAGGTCTCAACATTTGCCAAAATAGGTTTAATTGTGCACGCCATTTAGTGAGATGATTTTGTGGACTTAAAATATTGTGTGTTTAAAGTGTCTCCCAAAGTGTCAGCAGAAGGAATCTTCCAACAAATTACGCACCTTTATTGGAAAACAAACAAAAAAAGAGATAATTATATCAATTTTATAAAAATCTATGCTTCTTACTTTTTACCTGTTTTAAGAGAACTCTTGGAGATGTTTCCCAGAGAAATACTTGACAAAATGATGTCTCCTGGAAGGTTTTTCAGCTGTCTAGTTTAATTTGATTTTCCTGAAATACATAGTACTAGGTTTTTGTGTGCATGTGCTGTTTTGCATAACCATACCAGCTTCTGTGGGATCCAGAACTGTTACTGATTGGTAACAAGCATTCACAATAGAAGAAACCCCATACTTATATTTACTGATCTCCTTCCAAAAATACAGTGAAAATGTGTTGCTATTTTTTAATGCCTGTGTAGCTGCAGACAAAAGATAATGATCTTCTAAACTGGTTTTCTCCCTCTGCTTGACCTTCCAGATCTGTTGAGGGCTTCTGCATCCGATTTCTTAATGAGGAATTGACCAGATTGATTAATAGCTTCCCCTCTTCCACTCCAGGTGATTCCAGTAGGAGCAAATACTAGGTCACTGGCAATGGCAGATTGGTTTAGGGTCTCACCTAAACGTAACTTGAATTAAAACCAAAATAAAATAATAGGACCATGAAAATGGATGCATGACATATCTTGCACTTAAAAATTTGTCACACATGCTTATTTTATAAGAGTGTAGATGTCTGTATTCTTGCATATAAAGCCCTCATCTTAAACTGGAAAAGTACCAATAGTGGAGAAGGAATATTAAAAAAAAAGGAGTACTGCATGAAGTTGAATTAAGACTTGAGAATGCTAAAGATTGGATAATAAGGGTAGAAGCAGTAAGTTATAAGGAACTAGAAACTGGCAGGTGTTTTATTGGAAGGTAGAAAACTTTGCTGTAAGCCACTTTTTTTATTATTTCTATGTATGTATTAATCTTGCACAGCTGCTCATCACAGATTTTGTTGTACTTGCACAGATAACATGCAGTGTGTGTGCGTTTATACACAGGAACAAATGTTATCGTTGGGATTTGTGTTTTCTTCTTTGTTTCATGCTGCCCTCCAAATTGGTATCATTAGAAATTTATTATGGGTCTGAATGTCAGGCTTCATTCTCTAAGAAATATAATTTGTGATCATAATTCTGCATTTTAGTTCTAATGTGTCTAAAGGGAACATGGTAAGTCCAACATGGCTAAATTTAGCTCTGCTAAGAATAATGTTTAAAAAAAAACCCAAATAGAAATCGAAGTATTCTTTTAGTAGAATGAGAAGAAAATGTCAATCTAGATATATCCAATTAAAAAAAAGAACAGTTAGATCTTTTTAGGTCAAAACCTTTACTAAATTTAAAGTTAATTATTCTTGTAAATAGGTTTTCATCTTTATATGTTGTATTGTACAAATGCTGAAGACTGAAAGATCCTGTTTGTTTTGGAGATACCTACTTTCCCTATTTTGTGTATGGCACAGCAAAAACAAGGAACAAATAATGAAATATTTCAACTAGACAAGCAGATAAGTCTTTTTTGCAGCTTATTTGGTTGTGCCATCTTATGGCTGCTGTATGTGTTAAGAGGTTAGTGTAATTATAACTGGAGAGAGAAAACTTTACTGAATTTCAAAGTATGGTGGCCTATGATTTTTATGAATGAATGATGATTTATGGGGGGTTTTTTTGTTTGTTTTAAACTGGTCCATCTCAGCACAGGTGGGCTATTCTCTCTGCCAGCAGCTTGATAGTGAAGGAGTCTCGCAGGCCTAAGGGGGGAAACTGAAGGTGTATCATGTGTACATGTTCCTAAAAGAAGTCCTACTGTAATCAGAAGGGCGGAGATGGTAAAATGGCCTGTGAATACTCCTAAGAATAAGTTCAAAAAGCAACAGACTTCTTCTGAATAGTTGGGCAAAGAACCTTCCTTGGTGGTATTTGAATGTGGAGATGGTGGTAAGAACATAGAGCCAAGAGGTAGGAAGCCTGACAGACTATGGCGAGGAACTGAGCCAGAGGAAAAAGGACATAGAGATTTTTACGTGGTTATCTATGTTATCTATGGTTATCTGGTCTGGCCATCTGCACAGCACAACACAGGATTGTACCCATGCTGTAAAGCCCAAGACTGAGGTTCAGTAACAGTATTTGGCATTCAGAGCTAAATTGTGCTGCGCGTTCTTTTGATTCAGGCTGTTCTGCCCACAAAGCCCTAATCCACCACTTACTGTATTGTCATCTATTCGCTCTTTAAAGATTCTATAATAGTATTTCAATTTTCCTGGGTCTTTATCAAGCTAAAGTGATTTCTTTATTTCCCTTTTTTTTTTTTTCCTTAAAAGCAGCACATAATTTTGTCCTGCTTTTGGCAAAACAGGAAAAATGATGACAACCTACCAAACAGTAACATTCTGTGGTAAAATGCTATTACTGGCATCGATATTGTCATTATCAGAAGAACAGCAATGTAACAGACAGCAAAACCATTGCAATGTCCTCTTGCTCAAGGCAGAATTTAGAAAAAAAAAAAAAAAAGATCAATTTCAGAAATAAATGAAATTTCCCAAAAGTTATAATTGGGATGGTTTACCAGAATGGTCGACTTTTTCTTCATCCCAACAGGCTGCAAGTTCTGATTTGAGTACAATTGCTTTCTTAGAAATGCTATTACAAGTGCTACAGCACACAGAATCCTGTTATTAGTATTAAGGACTATGAGATTCTGGGGTTCAAATTAAGTATTGTCAATTTTAATCAAGCCAACTTTTGATACAAAATCTTAGTAACTCTCCTCCCAGCTCCCTCGTCCAAGTTGGATTTTACCCATTAACTTCCACAAGACAACAATGAGCCATGGAGAGGGAAATGTCATCACAGCAACTGAGACATTCAGGTTTTTGGGCAGTAATATCACTGGAGTAAAACTGAATTCGTGTGCTTAGCTTGGCTGCTTTGAAAGGCCCTCCAAGAAAGTTCTGGTTCCTATGAATATTTGTTATTCTAAGTAGCAGACTACTTTTGTGACTGTGTGCTATGACTTAGAACTTATTGGCATTCAGCCTTGAGAGATGGTGTTCAGGGACACATCAAGAATAAAACTCATGCAGTATGAACTATTTTGGCCATTCTTGAAACGCTTTCAGTATTGCCTGAAAATATCTTGCATCCTCATAAGCTGAATGCTGTAGTCTGCTCATTGTTTTGGTAAAGTAATTGCAAAGACTTTGTTTTTCATACATTGTGTTAAAGCTTCTGTTCTGAAGCTTTTAAATAATTGTTTCCCCAGTACTGTTTTTATTCCAGTTTTACTAGTGTATCTGTTACCTTAGATACCTTTGCAATTACACTGTAGTGCAAGACAGAAACAAACATCTCACACGTTGGTATGTTATTCTCTGTGTATTTATTATTAGAATTAGACTGTCAGTTCAACAACTTCTTGACCACAGAGTTCAAAATATTTCTTTTTAAATAAATACATATAATTTTTTTTAATTCCATAAGAAGCCTCTTTTTCCTTTATCATCACTGTTGAGATATCACTGATGATATTGTATTGATCCACTAAAAAGGTTTGTGGTAAAGCTTTTTGCTTGATGTAGGCTGTCTTTTTAATTACAGCTATGCCAGGATGCTGTACAGAGCTCTGTAGTTAGGGTTGTGTCAGCACTTACATATGAAATCTCTAATTTTTATCAGCGACTCAGTGCTGACAATGAAAAATTGCTTTAGGAAAAGCAAAGTAAGATCTTAGCCTTCAGGGTGAGTCAGTAAGGGTTCATTATATTAAAAACTGTTCAGATGAATCTGAGTTAATGAAAGGTTACAACCTTCTCTTTTGTACACAGACTCACTATGTGTGCTTGCAACTATTGTTTTAAAATTGTTTTTTAAGGCTTTTTTTAATTACTTGAGGTACTGCCATTCAGCATCTAAAAGGCAGCAGAATTCAGTGCTCTCTTCCCCTGGGCATCTCTATGGGATCTACAGCAGTTCTTGAACCTGCCTGCCTCTTTGTCTTAGTTCCCCCGTGCCTCTTCTTCCCCTTCTCCCAAGCCTGCAGTTGCTCTGAGCAAAGGACATATCAAGAATGAGGATGGCTGTCTCATTGGTGTTCTGCTCTTATACTTACCAAATGTTTGATCCCACTTGAGAAAGAAAGGTGCAGCAGAGTGTTTATCTCCTTTTAGAAACATAAAGCAGCTACTGTAAAAGAATGTGTCTCATACTGCAGACTGATGCTGTTGTATGCTGGCTCACAGTCCAGGGCACAGAGCTATTCCCTAATGATGGGAGCCTAAATGAACAGGATTGATTTGGTTTTTCCCTAATGGTGGTAGTAAGAGTGCCTATCCTTTGTGGGAAAGGCTCGAGCACTCAGGGCCCGGTTCAGTTCCTACTTGTTCCTGCAAGGGTGGAAGTGCTCATCTCTCCCTTTTCTAGAAGAGCGCAGAGAAATTGTTTGGGTAGGGGCATCTTCCATCTCTGTTGTGGTGTGTAGACGACTGTGTGATAAAGACCAAGGAGGAGAGAAAGGCAAAAGGAATATGATTTTGCAGGGTTAGTATACTTGGCCCTGAGTTTGGGGAAGAGATGCCTGAGCACCAGTCTGCTCCCTGCATTATTTCCAAATTTTCTCTCTCAAAAAATTAACAACTATATGGGAAAAGCAGGACTAAAATACAGCTTCCCCTAGGAGCTGATATCCTAGAGTAATCATCTCTTCTGTTACTCTGTCCTGTTGTCTTAGAATGCTGTAGTGAGGAGAAAGAAATGCTGGTTTAAATCTCCCTCATCAGATTTTGCTCTGATAATGCATGTGTGTCTTTCTTCATTTCTCATCTAACTGAGCCTGGCATACAGACCTTATGACATTTTGATTTTTTTTGGCTTTGTTTATGGTTTGTTGATAGGTATCAGCCCTGGTCATCAGGCCTTCCTGGGATGTGAAAATGCTAGTGGAAAAGCAAACATATAACCAGCACATTCAACTGTTGATGAATACAAAAAGTGAAAAGAAGAAGGAAGAGATGTAATGCTCAAAAAAACTAAATTTAAAGAGTCAGAGTTGTCAGACTTCAAAGCATAGCTGTGCTACATTGCTACAGATACAAGTCTGGATTTCACAGGAACTTGCTATCGCAGTTTAAGTTCAGTGTAGCTGACCTTGCTGGGCAGGTGTCTGACAGAATCAGTCTTTCACCTGTTTGATGCTAAGATAAAGCAGTTCACTGTGAAATGTACATAAAAATCATTGCACTGAGCAACCTAGAAAACATGTAAATACACCTTATTTACATTCTGTGGGCATGTTGATGGACCGCGAGGGTAAAAATTGGAGTGTGAGACCATTGTAATGAATGTGCAGGAAGAAGTTGGGCTGACAAAGTAATGAGATTTTTTTATCCTTTATTTACCTTTCACTATTCAAAGCCCTTTTTCAGGGAAGCATATGGAATAAACATCACTTTATAAATGGGGAAACAGACTCTGAAGGTGAAAAGGATGAAGGTTTTTCTTCAGGCCCCTGGCAAATCTTGGAGCATTGAAACCAAATCTCATCAGAATGTATTCAGCAATTTTCCCACTAGGTCACAGTTTCTCCACATAGTATTTTCTTTGTGAGACTAGCACAGAGAAGAGTCTCAGGTGACTGCAAGATGGCAAAACATTTGTAGGGGTATTCCAAGTACCGTGAAATGGTGATCCCCATTTCATGTAACTGGAGAAATAACCCGCAAGGAAGATAGTGACTTTCTGAAATTCTCTTATCTGGACTTGGGATAAAAATCACATCTGTTTCCTACCTTTTTAACACATTTAACAAAATGGTCTCTGTAGCCTCTTGGACCTTATTGCTTCAGTTTCTTTTGTGCCACATCTTCACAAGTATGTGTGCAGTGTCTTTGCCAACCATTGGGAACTCTGTGCCAACTAATGCAGCTGTCACTTGATTATTTTTTTTTTCCCCAAGCTTTTTGGCTCCATCTGCTTGCCTGGTCACTTCCATTGTTTGCTTTCCATTTCCTACTGTGCTGCCTCCCAGATGCACAGTTGTCAGTAATAGTCACTTTGTGTCTCTCCCTGCCCCCAGTCTCCCCAGAGGATGCAGATTACACCTTTCCTTCCTCTAAATGCCTATGCCCATACTCACAATTCAGGATGGAGAGTAGAAGAGACTTCCTGAACATGTCATAACTAATGTATACCCAAGCATTTTCCATCTGCTTTCCACCCACAGCTACAGCTATTTCTCACAGTATCTGCAGTGCCAACAAAATATTTTTTCTTGAGCGTGTTTGGGTTAAGTGGCATAAATTGAGGAGGAAAGGAAACAGCTAGACATCACGGACTGAAGGCTAAGTGCAGGAGCTGGGAAAGGAGTTCTGTAATTTATTTAACTTAAAGGTATAACAACCTCTAATTTTGAGTGGTAATTTACTGATGGCAGATTGGTCATTAATTATCTTTTCTGCTTAAAAAGATCCCTTGCATGTCATAAACAATTTAAGATGTTAAAGCGTGCAGATCATGCATATTGTTCAGTTAGTGCAGAACATAGCAATAAGTGTGATGAGCCTGCTGAATTTGAAACAAAACATGAACTGGCAAACCACTTAGCCTAATTCAGGTGAAAAATAGGGATAGATTCTACCTGCTGCTTATGCTTGTTTGATACTCAGTTTTGTTTATCTATTTGTTTTAATTATCTGTGTGTGTGTCTGTATATTTACTTGCAGTTGATTTGGTGTCAGTTTTTGGGAGCTTAAGAAATTAGCAACAACTGCCAATTACAAACTGATTAAATTTTGCAAGTTTTTTTGGTGGGAGAAGTTCTTTGTTTCATTGTAACCAAGTTTGTTTTGGTTTTTTTTTTTTTTTTTAAATCTTGCTTAGGTATACATACATACACAGTGCCTTTTAAATTTCTCTTAAAAAATTCCTTAGGATTAGATGGGTGCATTGAAGCCTATACATAGGTTGATTTTTAAGTATATATCTTGGTTAACATTTTTCTCATTTGGCACTTTTTCCATCAGAATAATGAGGAGTTAACATGTATGTGCTGTAGTTTGTGAAATTTCTAAACACATTGAGTCACAAGAGGAAGTGATAAAACTGCACGTAAGGATAATTATTACTGTGTGGAGACAAAAAATACTACCTTCCAGGTTGATTGTTACTAGAAATGTGGAGTTAATATTTTCCAGACTTGAGATATTACTGGCCATTTGGTGACCTTATCTTCCACTGGGGACAGACTTACAGAAGAGGCGTCTTTCTTTATAAAGAACATCATGAATTTTTATGTGTTTCAGTGTCAAAGTCTTCCTCAAACCTGTTTCATGCAACACTTAACATGAATCTTATCATTATTCTGTATAGCTAGTATGGTTACATTAATTTTTCTTCCACCTGCGGCAATACTCCATTTTCAAGTTTCTTGTGGACCTTTAATTTTGTGACTAAAGTAAAATAGCAGCCTTCTATCTGTGGAAAACGTAGGCAAAGAAGTACAGCGAGATGTGTTGGAAATGATGTTTAATGATTCTGAGCTGTTGCATTGACTCACTGAACCCACAAAGGTAGCAACAATCACTTGGATTATGGAACGTTTCAGATCCATTATGATCCCATGGCATCTAAAAAAATCCCCAAACAAAACACTGCCCCCACTACCACCAAGGAAAACCAGCCATGAACCTTGTTCTGAGAGAGCAAAGATGTAAAATGTGTATTAATATATTAGAGATATTAGCTAATTTTATAGCAGGAGGTTTGAGTGCTGTGAGCACAGGAAGATAAATCTTGGATTTAGTTGATGCATCACAACTAGAGCACAGAGTGGCTGTTTGTGGAATAGTGAGTTGCAGAACTGCTAAAATCCAGTGGCATCAGATTCTTGTAACTTGAGGAACAAACTCTTAATTGTCCTCTCCTCACACAGGAATCACACTTCCAAAACTTCCTATGTGTGCTAGATTTCCAGTCAGTGAAATGGATGCTATTCCAATGTGTGTAGCTGACCTTTGAGTCTCAGAATTGAAATTCTAAATGTAGGAATTATGGAAAATAGTATATACTGTCAGTATCTGCTTGTGGGAAGAGCTGTGAAATAAAGAAATGATGGTAATTCCTTGGCTGTCTAACTGTTACCAGTTTATTTTTGCTGTAGTCTGAAAAGGTCTTGTATTAGTACATGTAGCTTTACAGGTGACTGTGACTGGTTCTATGAGCAGGAAAATGTCAGTAGCTGACAACTGAAATCTTGTGCCATCACTTGCAGAGGGATGGCTGTGGTAAATGTCCTGATGACATATATTATATAAGGTGTAATTAGGTGACAGATGGTATCGAACTTCACTTGCACTTGTAGTTGGCATAGTTTTTTGAGGAGGGAACAGTAAGGACACACTGGTATTTTTGCACTTCATTCCGCCACTTCTATTCACAAACCTCCAGATTTTGTACATTTACTCATTCTGTTTGAATACAATTACACTTTTGGTTTTAACAAGCAAGTTCTCAGATGGCCAGTTAAGATATCCTTGATGCTGAGGAAGGCAGATACTACTGTATAACTTTAGACTGCTTTTCAAATGTGTAAGTGTACAGTAGTTATTGTATCTAGGCAGGCTATCTATCACAATGGCAGCATTGGCATTCCTACAACCATGAGTCCACTATTTTCCACATTTAAAACTTTATGACTATAAATATAGGCAAGTACTGTTAATATGTGAAAACATTTGTCTCTTGATTTGGTTTATATTAGTGACTGTATTGATGACTGACAAACAACTTCTGGCATCAGGCAAAATCTGTCACTAATAGAACATTTTATTTCATTTTCATGCAAGGATTGTAGTACAGTCTTTGAATTTTCTCAGAAAAGAAAAAAGACATTATTTTGGTATATTCTGTTTTTTTTTTTTAATTCTGTAAAATGTATTGCTGTCCCAAGGTAATGTTTTTTGCCTCTACTAGTCACAATGAGAGTGTCTGTTCTTTGTAATCTTCTACATTTCAACTTGCTTTTACTCATTTACTTCATCAATAACTCTCCTTGGATCCTATTGCTGATCTGTTGTATCAGCTCTAAATAACTTGGCAAAGGGTCCTATGCAAAGGTAAACAAACTTCTGCAACTTTCGCATGATGTGAAACTCGAGTTGGCCTTTAACAACCTGTACATTTCAGGATCATATACAGATTTACACCAGCCTGTGTTGGGTATGTCAAATAAAAGGGGTTTAGAGACATGAACACTTTTTGAAAATACTTCTTTATTAATGCTGTGGCTACTTCAGACATTATTTAGTCCGGTTAGTGAACTTCACCAGCTGACTGGTTTAACATCTTACTTGTTAGTTTCCTTTATGTATTTCTTGTCCTAACAATATTGATGGTATGCTGCAAGGACAATGCTGGTTGGACTCTATCTCTATTGTTAGAGAAGCTTTAAATATTATTAAATTAAGGAATTGAGTTTGTGGCCTTTAGGACAGTTTTCCTCTTCTTGGTGCGCAAAGCCAATTTATCTTGAAGCATAAAATCAACAACCAAGTACTAATGTTATGAAGTGTCCATTTCTGCTTGTTTCAGCTGTTACTAAATATAAAAATTGATATGCTGGAACACTTACTCCTGACTTGTCGTCTTTCTCCAAGCCTTGCATAATACAGTAAATCAATAATGCACATTTTTGCCTACAGGCACTGAACAGATCTGATCCTGTTTACTCTCTATCTAGTAATGAATTATCTATAATTCCTCTAAGACCTTACACTGTATAATTTATTCTGTGCTTCATGTTTTTTCCCATTCCTATCCCCTTATGTTTAGTTCCCTTCCAGTTTTACACTGCCACATGTACTTGAAATATTCTTTGTTGTGATACACAGCTTTTCTAACTTCACCTTGCAATTTCTTTTCAAAACACAAGTTTTCTGTGATCTCATCTACTCCCACTTTCCTGTGTTGCTGCTTCTAATTTTCTGAAACAGTAGTGGGTGACCTAATAAGCAGCATATCAATCCCATTGCAAGCACCTAAATGTATATCCTCTATTCTTGGTCTGAGATTTGTGAATTCTGTTGAGCAAATACTGATCTTTAGACATTATAAACGATGGACTCCACTGTACCAGAGCCACTTGGCTCATTCCTTCTGGAAAGGAACACATGTATTGAGAGTGAGAGATCCTGGTTGATATTTGTCAAACATGTATTTAGAGAAAGGATTTTGCCTGTGAAGGACGAACAAAAGCGCCTGCTTTTGGATTTCATGTTTATGTACTGTGTATGAAGGTTACTGGTAAGTAATTTGGAGGTGATAATGTGCATATTAAAAAACAAAATCTGGGGTTGTTTTACTTCTGCAGGTCCAAAAGACTTGAATAGACTTTCAGAAATGCACTGAGGCAAAGCAGCACTGAGCATTTTAGTCATGGGGAAAGTCTAGTGAGAAGGATAGAGGTAATATGTGAACAAGCAGTAATTTTGTACAGCCTTTTTTTGGATATGTTAGCACTTGGAAAGATGTGTCATTCTTTCTTTGGGTTTTCTTTTAAGAGGTAAGATGGAACTTTTACAGACTACTTCATTACCATCTTTCATTATCGCTGCTATTGTTCATTACTACTGAAGCATACAGCACTGAACATGTGGTCACTGCAGAACCAAATAAGTGAATGGTCAAATACACTTGCAGTTACTTTTCGAAACAAAGCAACTTCTCTCCAGGTATTTTGGAAAGTCACTCTTGAAATAGTGTATGACACTGCTGCTGCCAGAATAGAAGAGATTCAGTTGGCATTTTATTCCTTCTACTTTATTACCACATCTGCAAATATTAGAAGTCTGTAGCTGTTTCTGCATTCAGCTGTTCATCCGTTTCAGCTGTGATCTTTTGCTGCTTACTGATGAGGATTTGGTAAGAGCGGCATATATTCCTGAACAATAGTATTGTATTTTATAGATAAAAATTGCTAATTCTTCTACCTTCTTATCTCCTCCATGCATCTCTGATCTGCTAAAAAAGAACAAAGACAAACCAAGTCCAAGAAAAGAAATGAAAAGATAAACACCAAAAAACCCAAACAAACCAGAAAGGTAGGGATGTTCTTGATGACATTCCATTCCTTGAAGCGTGATCTAAGTTCTGTCATCAGCCTGAATAGTGGAGCTTCCTGACTACATATCTGCATCTCAGGCTCTCCCTGATGGCATTGCTTTCTTCTTGTAGATAAAAAATGCTAGAGCAAAAATTTTTTACTCAAAGCTTCTTGGAGACATGAGTAACAAGAAGCGGTAGCAGAACAGAAGTAGGCACATGTGAATGCAATGTAGTGGTAGAAAAGCCATTAAAACATTTACCTTTAGAATTACCCTTTTTTGTAGTTTCTGTTGCGGAATGCATTTGCCCTTGCACAGCACATTTCCTTGAACCCACTGATGATGGGATTGGTGATACCTTTTCTTACGCTTTCAGTGTATTTGCGGATTTGTATTATATTTTATTAAATTTCTGAAGTTATTGGAACAACTTAAATTAAAAAAGCAACAACAACAAAACCCCTTTTTAGAATTGAGAGTAAAGTTGGGAGCAAAACACTCTGTCCAAGTAGTAATTCTGTGGTAAACTTGCCGTCTCCATATAGACATGAACTTTTTTTTTCTTGTCTCTTGAAATTATCTGTCCTTGTGAGCTTTCTCGGGATGTTCACTTATGATAGTGACTGCTAAAGAAGCAAGAAGCCCCTGAATTTTAGTAGTGAGTTAGGATCTTTCTGGCAATTCCAATTGACCAGTACTCCTTTCCTCTTACGTTTATCACGAAGAAAATTACAAAAGAAATAATTTCGTTGCTTGGAAAATATTAAACATTTTAATTGCATTCATAGCGTGTTCTCTGAATAAATAAGGGACGTGCTAGCAGTTCATGTCTACGTATCACTTGTAAGGTTACATAGCATTTCTGAGATGTGTGTTATGTCAACTTTGTAGGCTGTAGATGCCAGCTACTTTCTAAGACTATGATTGAGATCCTTGGCTGACTTTTGGTGGGTCTTATCAACATGGGAAACTATAGAATAGAACAGAACGTGAATCTGAAGTGAGCTCTTGCTACTTTCCCAGTTGAATGTGACTGGGCCGTAGTGGGCATTGAGTTCAGGTTCAGCTGGGCTGACGGCAGGTTGTGGCTGCGTGCTGCCTGCCTTATGCCCCTGAAATAGATTGTTCACCTCTAATCTGTGTGTGGAACTGGTCTTCTGCGTGCTTCCTAATCTGTTTCAGGCAAAATGAATCTACTTAGCTGAGAGTTTAAACTTGCAAGCTAACCTGGCTCATTCTGACTGAAGCAGATTAGTGATGCTTATGTGCACAGGTACACCAGGGGATCTGGTTGGATATAGGGATAAGCAGGTTGGGTGTGGGAGGCTGAGCCTGTGCCTCAGGAAGAGTGTATGCATGTATCTCTACACTCCTTTCCAGAAGTCCCTTTAAATAGCTCATTTTATGTGTCAGGAAGTTTGCTTTAAAAGCAAAATAAATCTTGTGCAGAATGAGCATGCTGGGATGCTTGCTGAGTGCTGGATTTCTATTAGCTGCTAGTCTTTACCTATTTTACACTTAATGTATGACTGCTTTGCTGCAATTTTATCTAATTCAATGATCTAGGGTTTCCCTGTAATGCAGGTTTTAGTCCTCATATATCTCTAGGTATAAATTTCAACTAATATTTCAGTTTCCACTGGAATTGTATGCACACAAGTACAAAGGAGAAAGACCAACTAAATGATTTTTCAAAAACATCTGTTAAAACTGCTCTCAGACTTCTGAAGTTGATTTTTTTATATTTTAAAAGAGTCCTACTTGAAAGTCTGCTGAAGCTTTCTTCTGTTTTTCCCTGTTGCTTAACTAAGAGAATTTCTATGCAAGCTCATGGAAATCTCATGCTTTTTTGAGGTTGGTAATGTGATCTCTACTAAGTCAACCATTTGTCACTGATGGATGGTGCCTGCATCTGAGCTGCTTAGTATTTCCGTGCTGGGGTATAGATGATGGAGCACTCATCATCCAATCTCTATTCCTTCACCAGTGATAGAAGGACCTAGTAATGCCTAGTCTGCTGTCCTGCTACCATGAGCTGAACATTTTCTAAATGTTAGGACTCATCAGAAAAAGTCTCTGGAATGTTTTCGGTCTTGTAAATTTATCACCTGGGGCTAAATGGGCTTGGGATCAGACTTTTAGATTGCTATCTCCTGTCCACTTGCAACAAGTCCTTTAAAACAGGTCCATATCTGTTGATTTCAGAATTTTTTTTTTTCTGGTGAGCCCTAGAGCTGAGAGTGGCAGATGTTGCTCTCTGTGACAGTTTCAGCCCCAAGACGGATGTGCACCAGGCTTTCTTTGCTCTCTCTCCCCACCCTCAAATTCAAAAATCAAGGAATGCAAGACTATTGGGCAGTCTGTGAAAAGTGACTTTGGGCCAGAAGTTCCAAGAAGAACCACAATAAATTTACACTGATCAGATTTTTAAAATGATCAGTTCTTCAACACAGAAGTGAACACTGAGTGCAGGAGCTGCCGCGGAGACTGGCCATGTTCCTGAAACAGTTGGTACTTTCGATGTCAAAGAAGTTGTTTAACATATTGAAAAAATATACCGGAAGTGCCTAAAAGAGATTGGGGGTTTTAGGCCAATGCCCACCCATGATGATGAGATCTCTCAGAAACATATGCTTGATCACACTAATGTCTGAGGAGTAAGTGCAGATCTGTAGCCCTCATTGGTGCCATTACTCCATGTTGACTGCAGTACCATTGAGAATGGCTATGGGCTCCGTTGGAATGGATTTCAGTACATAAACCTTGCACTATTACAAGTAGAAAATATCTTCTTGCTGGGCTTTGATAAAAATCTATGAGGAATTCACCAGGAAATGAAAGCATTTCTTGGAGCCTAGTTTCTTTCCAGGATTCTTACGGAAGAAAGAAGGAAAATTGGTATGCTAGATATTTCCCAGGTGCTGAGATGATTGGAATGGAAATGTAAAAAAAGCTCAGCTGTATTTTTTGTAATGTCTTATACTTCATACCTAATTATTGCTTCAACTGAGCAAGTAGTTGACTCCTGTGTCTTGGTGACTAAAACGTGACTTCTGATCTTTGGACAGAATGGTACCATTTGTTAGTCATTCATGCATCTGAGAACATGGAAGCCCGTGTGTAGATTATAAGAAAAATTGAAATACATACTGATGTGAACGCTGTGGGGGACAACTTGAACTTCACATTGCCTGTAGTATATTCTGTTTTCCCCATTGGAGGACTAGATTTTTTGAAAAATCGAGCAATTTAGTGAGAGAGCTTTACAGTTACTAAAAGCCTTTTTGGGCTGCTTCAGTGAGAAAGTTACTGTAAGGTCCATTTTGCAGGCTTCAAGCTATGTCACAGGATAAAACCTAATAAGCACGGTTTTCCAGTAAGAACAAATATAAATGCCCTGCTTTCAACGGTGCTGTTGCTATCAACAGCTAATGTATTATTCAGAAAGTCATCCAATTTGGCATTCTATCAGTAGAAACAGTTGGAGTGAAATGCAACTGTTTGCAGCTGGACTGTTCCACACATCGCTCTTACATAGTAGTAATAAAACAACATTCTGAATTATCTGCATAATGGCCTCAAAATTTGTATTAAATCAATTATTTTATGAATTTTGTTTTTTAACAGCTTTTCTAGGTTAGAAAATAAACACTCAGACCAACAATGTGCTTTGTGTGTGTTCAGTGGATCTAGAGCTCTGTTCTTTGTTGTCAACAAGATTTGACTTTTCCCTTGCCTGTTGTGTTGTGGGTTCTTGTGGAACTTAGCTAACAAACCATTTTGTCTCATAGATTGTAGCATCTCAGCTGCTTTGTATTTCCAGCTATTACCAGCAATCTAGAAAACTTCTCCTGAATGTCAGTACTTCCCTAAGACCTGAGCTTGAGAAGGATCTGCTTGTTTGCAAAATATGCCGGTCTCCAATATCCACAAGGCAACTGAGTGGCATGGCAAATGAGCTTTGTGAAATTTGATGCACCTGTTGTAGCAGTGGTGGTGCAGTCTGTTTGATCAGTACAGCTGATGCTGTTTAGCACTGTCTGGGAAACAGCAGAGGCTGGGAAAGATAGGGACTGCTGTTCACCTACAGGAGTCTTGAAAAATCAGGAACGTAGTAAAGGTGGATCAAGGCAGTGATGTGGAGGGCTGTTCCTCTTTGCAAGCTGCTGTTGTGTGGTGGGCTCATTGTTGGAAAGAAACTGTCTTAGCTCTGCATGTCTCTTTCCCCATAGGCATGAGAAATAATGCCAACTGGTGAGTTAGTGAGACTCCTGACAGTAGTCAAGTTTGGATCCATAATGCTAGCAGCAGAGCACGCCTTGCTTTTACTGCAGAGTACAGCTTCAAGTTTATGGGTAGGTGTTTATTTTGAAGTCCTGTAAGATGTTAATTGGTCCCTAATCATTACCCATCTCTCCTGGAAAGGTACAAGATCTGCTGTCCTTCAAACAGTTCATATCTGTCATTCTTAACCCAGTGACAGCAACATTACAGGAAACTGGTGAGATAAAATTGATTTGAGTATTTTTTTTCTGGAATGGGTAAGGGGCAGAACAGTTGATTTTGGTGAAGCTCCATTGAAAATGTCCTGTGGCAGAGCAGTAACAGCATTTTAAATGACATAATTCACTAATAAGAATGCCTATAACCTGTTTTTCTTCCACTCAAATTATCTCTGTTTCTAATTTTAAGATTGTTTATATTTGTCTCCATCACTATCTCTTTTATTTGGTAGTTCAGGTACATAATTTATTTGTTAACTGTATACATGGTCAGTGCTTTACTGCATTGAACATGGCTCTCTTTACTGCTTGTAGTTACATCACCTTTCCTCATAGGAAACTGTTGTAGAGAAGAAACAGAGGATATTAGAGTTGATGGCTTTGTAGAATTGGAAAGAAAGTTTGAATGCCTGCCTGACATAAATATTGTAGGCCACCTTACATTCCTCTGGTCATGTAAATACAAAAACTTACTTTCCTGGTCCCAGAAATAGTTTGAGCAAAGAAATCTATGTTTCTGTAGGTTGTTAGCAGATGCCCTGCTGCTGAATCATACTGCTTAATCAGTTACTGAAATAAGATTCTCAGAGAACCATTTTAAGGACATTAAATCAATAACAGTAATTGCAACCATTTCCATTTCTCCAGTGGAGCCTGCTAAGAGTCTGTTTGGGCCAGGGCCAGATTCTTTTAGACAGGCTGGGGTATCATCTTGCTCCAAACCTGGCACTCACTCATGCTGTTTGTCAGCAAGTGCCTTGTTGTTCTGCAAGGTCAGATTTTAAATCTAGTTCCATAAAGCTTCTCTGTGACACAAAGAACATAACACTTAGGAACCAGTGTGTGCTAGGCAGTGTTCTGGAGATGTGAGGTTAATGAGAAGGCATTTACTGTTTTTTTAATACCATGTGGAGACTGTAATTGGTTTGGAGATTTTTTTTTTTTCTTTTAAATTAGGCACTGGAAAAGGGAATGTGTTCTGCTGTGTTCTGATAGCATGTGACCTTGTTTTACTTATGTCTTTCTACTGATGAAGATGCTGAAAACGTAGACAAACCAGTGTATTAGCAGACTTCAGCAAGTCAGGTAAATGCTGCCTGTATGTTTCTCTTTGTGTTTCTTACTTTTATTAAATGTTGAGAAGTGCAGATCAAGGGATCTTCCTTATCAGATGTTGATGCAAAGGCATTTAACATGTTCATGGACTAGCTCTGGAAGAAAGTACCTAATTTGGAGTTCATCCTTGGAAGTACAGCAATCAGAATGGAGACAGTGAGATATTGCTCAGTGGATACTGCAAAAATCTGATATAATGTTCACAGCTGAACACTTTATAAGATATGAATTGGGACTGTGGACAGATAGGCTTTCTTCATAAAATATATATTGATCTTTGTTCTTTTAGATCAACCTCACAGGAATAAGGCTGAGCTGTAGTTTTTCCCACCAAAATGGTAAAATACACCAGTGTTTATATCTTGTGTTGCTTTCATGAGGCATGTTTTATACTCCAGTCTGACCCCAGCTACCTTTTCTTATCTCAGAAATTTGGTTTATAACTGGTGAATTAAACACAAATAAGAAATGCCTTATTCTGTCTTATGTTACAGGCTTTTTCTCTAATCTGCTTTAACAGTACTGATAGAATTACTCTTTTTTTTTTCCCCCTAGCATGTAGGACTTTATGATAGCTGAATCAGAGAATGGGTCAGATTGGAACAGACCACAGTGGGTCATCTGGTCCAGCCTCCCTGCTCAAGCAGAGCCATCCCAGAGCACATGGCACAGGATTGTGTCCAGAGGGTTCATGAATATCTCCAGTGAGGGAGACTCCACACCCTCTCTGGACCATCCATTCCAGTGCTCAGTCACCTGCACAGCAACCAAGTTCTTCCTTATATTCAGGTAGAACTTCCTGTGCATCAGGTTCTGCCTCTTGTCCTGTTGCTTGGCACCACTGAGCAGAGCCTGGCTCCATCCTCTTGACTCCCTCCCTGCAGACACTGACAGGCATTGATGAGGTCCCCTCTCAGTCTTCTCTTCTCTTCTCGAGGCTGAACAGGCCCAGGTCTCTCAGCCTTTCCTCCTAAGACTCGTGCTCCAGTCTCTTCATCTTCTTTGTTGTCCTTCTCTGATCCTGCTCTGGTAGCTCCATGTCTCTCTTGCGCTGAGGAGCCCAGGAGTGGACACAGCATCTGAGTAGAAGGGCAGGATCACCTCCATTGCCCTACTGGCAATGCTTTTCCTAATTCACCCAGGCCTTGTCCTTCAGACCTTTTTTAAAGAGTAGGCAACTGAAACAGGAAGTTAAAATAAAAATTTTGGGCAGTAGCCTGGAATAAACATTGTCGATTGTGGATCTTGAGGTAAAATTTGTTGTTGATAACTTGGAAAGACTTGGGTGTTTAATTCTCTCGTCATCTTGCTTAGAACTATATAAAAAAGTGTAAAGTTCAAAAGAAGGGAAGGCTATTTAGTATTAGTAGAATATTCCTAATTTTTGCCATAACCTTATAGTAATTTCTAGGAGGTTAGTCTGATGCAGAAGCCTGCAACTGAACAGAATAGTGAGATTGGACTTCTCATGGCATAACCTGCATTGCATCATTAGTCAGTATTAAGAGGCCTGAAAATACTGTTCTGTGCATTGAAGCTTCTTGGGAGTAAAAGGAGTTGATTATTCTTGCTTAATAGAGGTGGTATAAGAGCTGCTTGAAAAAGGGAAATTTACTTCTACTGTTTTTTATCACTCAGAGGAAAGTGTTTTTTAATAGTAGTCACGGCTCTCGATTCTCACTTCTCTCAGCTTTAATTCTGCTATCATCTTTTTAACCAGTAGAATACTTTCTGGTGTGAAGGGTATATATGTTCTCATCTGTTTGTGTGTTGTTGTTCCATACTAAAAGACTTTTCTCAAACAGCTCTGGGGTAGGGGACAATTTGGTACATAGTGTTAATTTCCTGCCCTTCATCCTGCTTTCATATAATTAATTAATTTTAAATTCGACTAAATTTAGCTGCACTTTGTTCTCAAGGTCTGTTAGGCCACTTCAGTTAAAGATGATCCTTTTTGGTCCATCTTTTCTGCGCTGTGTTCTAAGTCACTGCTTTTGGTTTTTTGATGTCTCTGCTCTTCTGTGTATCTGCTTGTTTGTGCTGCATTTCAGCAACATTTGAGTTGTAGTTTTAGTCCAAGAAATCGTGTTACCATTTTGCCAGAAGCTGACACCAGGCATCTGGTAAAATTGCAACTCACTATTAGCAAAACCTATAATTTCAGGAAATGTACCCAAAATTACTTTTATGATTAGTGGACGGGAAAGAAACTGAGACAGAGAAGTCAGTTGGGTACTTCAGAAATAATTTTGAGGTTTGCAGGCAAACATCTTAATGGCAGTGGTCTTGCTGCCAAATGCTGTTTTGCTTTTGCCTTCAGAATAGTTTGCATTAATAATGAGCTGCTCTGCTTGGAAGTTATTCATGTATTGCTCTTACGATGCGACTTCACCAAGCAGCAGCAGGTGAGGTAACAGTCTGTGTGAATGGATATGTAAAGTGGCTCAGCATACTGTACTGCTAAAGTTTTGCCACAGGAAATGCATCCCAGCCCCAGGGCCCATCAATGTTATGGATGCTGAAGAAAAATTTGCACTTAGGCTGTTTTGGCCATGCAACACTAGCCTTTGTGTTAAACCTAGTAGTTGTGAAATAAGTCTGCACTGAAACTGGGCAGGGTTTAATCAGCCATTTGGTCGTTCATTTTGTCTCTGTGTCACTGTGGGAGCAGAGAGGAGGTGACAACAGCTCTTGTTTGTGTATATTCTCAGGGAGAGGCAGGCAGCTCACCATGTCCTGGGAGCTGCACTTGTACTGCATGTTCTGCAGTTGTTGAATGTACGTGTTAAACTAAGATGGAGTGTATTTCTAATTTAAGACTTAAAGTGGTGATGAATTTACTATCTTCCTAGTGAGCTATTACGGTGAGTAATTATCCTCATATTTAATTCCATTTGTGTTTTTCTCATTTCATCATTTAGTGATTGGATCTTGCTTCTTGTCTATTAGTTCACCTAGACAGTTTGGAAGAACGGAGTTGTTTCTTTGTAGAAATTGTTACTGAATGATAGTCCTAGACTTCATACTTGAGATTTCTGGTTCCATGTGTTGGTACCTATGACTTAATGTGTGTTAACTCAAAGGAATTTTTCCATAACAAAATAACACTCCAGCGCAGCTTAGCTTAACCAAAGTTCTCTACTAGAAAGCCAGAGGGTCATCCTCATTGCTCCTCAGACTCTTTTCCTATGGATGAAAGACCTTGAGGAGTATAAAACTATCCTAAGCAGTTTTTGGTCTGGGCAGCTGGGGAGGTCCTTGCATGGTCCATCACCAGTGGTGGTGATGATGCTGTAAAACTCAACCCAAGGATACCTCTTATAGAGAATATAATAGTCTAGTCTGAGGATAGAAAGGCATGTGAAAATAGAACAGAACGCGTAGTACTGTGGAGATGTCAGGCCAGCTTGGAAGGCCCTCACAACTACCACACACCCACAAACTTCGCTTACTTTTTGAAAAGAAGGTTGAATTAAAACCCAAAATTATCCAAACCTGTTAAGCTTTAAGGAGCGCTCAGTCTCCTTTTGTACTGTAAGAGGATTCGTGATCCTTTTTTGTAAGGAAATTCTTTATTAAATGTATATCTATCATGAAAGAGTTCAGATATTTCTGTTGGTACATCTCTAGCCTTCGCTAAAGTAGATACACAACAGCATCCTTAAATTTGAAAGGTGTATAAGAAACTGCCTGCCTAGTGTTCTAAACTGAGAATTCTTCAGCCCACATTCTTCTCAAGTAATGTAGCTAAAGATACTCTGTTTATGTTGTTTTAAGTATGATCTAATGTTTGCTTTTGGCAAGAAACTCTTCCTTGTTAGTATGCACAGAAAACGTAGTTTACATGAGGCTAAACTATTAACTTGCTGTTCTAAATGGAGCGAACAAGGATACCTATGCTGTATCTCCAGCAGTAGTAGTGTAGGCTGCTTGTAGTAATCTAATTCATGGGGAAAACATTAAACAGGTATTCATGAGTTATTCAAGGTAAGAACTTCTAATTTGGAGAGGTAAAAATTTTAATATAAAAACCCAAGTAATGGTACAGTTGTTGTAGTGGAAAGGTTAAGACAATGCACTTGAAAATTGTGTGCTTAGCTTTTATACTTCAGAGGTCGTTTCAATGGAAAAATAATCACTGCTTGATATTGAGTGGCAGCATGCAGGATTATATAGAAGATGATTTGCCTATTTTATTTTTAATAGTTGCTGGAAAACTTGTCACCCTTAAAATAAGTCAAGGCTTTTTTTTCTGCTTTTCCTTTTCTGAAGAAGAGGGGAGAGAAGCCTTTCATTAGTTCCACATGATAGTTAACTTGTCACATCTTACAGCTTAATACTTCTTCTTTAAAGAGTTTTTAGTGAAAAGACAAACCAGCCATCTTTTGCATAACAGTCATTATTAATATAAATACTAAAAATAACATAATTATTTATATGTGCACAGTAAGATTAGTGATCATACAGGTCTCCTCCTACTGTGGGTGGTTGCCTCCCATGATATCTTCCAAGGAATGCAAGTGAGTTTATTCTACATTATATCCATTCACTGTTCTTGATGAAAACATAACAGTGCAAAATTAAAATTAAGGAGTTACGTTTGTACTTTTACTGTTAGCCTTCCCTTTCAGGGAGCTAAGAAGTATGAGCAGTGTTCCTGATAAAGTGGCCTGAGCTCCCCACTTGTACAATAACACGGCACTGGTGTGTTGATAAGTTGTCAGTTGGGATATGGCTTTGAGGAAAAGGACTTAAAATTGGGCGGGTGTGGGGGGGTTGGTTGGTTGGTTTTTTTTAAACCCAGTTTTCTTATTACTGTGCGATGGAGGTGTTCAACAATTTCTTCACGGATCACTTTCACATTTCCCCCCTTACCTCCACCCTATCCTTGCTGCAGCATTCCACAGTGATTCTCATTTTCTCATTAGTCAAATTTCGAGGTAAAAGCAGAACTTCTGTAAGACATTATTCACTGATTATTTGCTATGATATTCCTTTTGAAAAAAGAAAAATGTTGGCATGTTTTGAAACACTTCAAATACAAGAATTAAGCTCATGAATTACTTACAAACAAGTATTTATAGAAGGAAAAATCCCCTAGTTTCTCTCTTCCTTTTATATGGTGGTTGCTTTAATTTGGACATCAAGTCTCTATTAATACATTTTATAGCATGATTCTTTGTGCTAGAGCATTAAAAACTGCTATGACTTCAACTCAGATCATCCCCTTTTAGCCAGAGCAGCCCTTGTTTTGAGAATGCACGAAGAGAGAAGAAAAGGCCTTTGGTTTAAAGCATTAAGATTTGATGCTTCTACTGCTATTGCAAAAAGAATCTGTGGAATCCATATGAGCTATAATACATCTAGGTTCTTTGTGTGTGCCTGAACCTTGTAGGTGGTTGTATGATCATACATACTTTATTGTAATCTGAAGAATGGGACTGCTTGTAGTTCAGACTGTTTCTTCTAAACTCGTGCTTATGAAAGGTCTGTTCATTTCTCTTCTACCTCTGATATTTCTTTATCAAGCCACTTAGCCTAAATACTGCTAAATGTACATAAATTCTTGTAGCATTTACTCATTTTCTAAACTGCTTTTTGTATTCTTGTATTTTATCCCATGTTAAATACTTTATGTACCAGAAGAGGGTAGGATTATGTGATAGGTCCTTCATTCCCAGAGTTAAAGCAAAGTTTTCCTTTTAATGGTTTCTACTTGTTTGTCCCCATAACTGATAGCAAGGGACACAGCTCTGTCATGCTCTCACTACCCATGTATTATCAGATACTGTCTCTCTTTTAAGTAAATCCCTTTGTTTTCTGTGGGGAATGGATCAGAATAAAGCAAAGTGAGACTGTAAAGTAGCACTGGAGGCTAAAGGAGATTGGGAAATTGAGGCCTGGGATTAGAGAGGAAGCCGTGTTCAGAGGCAATCCTGGGAGAAAAGTTGGTTGGATGGCGAAATAGAGAGAGAAGTGGCAAAACCTGATGAAATAGGATTGTGGGGTTAAATAGAAGCGGGTGAACAGGAGGCAGAGACATCTTACAGTTTCCCATATGGGAAACCTGGAAGTGTCTTTGTTCAGAAACATTCAGGAGGAGAGTTGAAGATGCCAGGACTTGGTGAAAAGCTTCAGCGGGTAGATTATAAGTTGGGCCTGAATTTCAATAGAGAGGGAGATAATTAAAAATGGCTGCAAAAGAAGATTAAATACAGCTGGACATAATTAAATTTCAACAGGAAACTTTAATTGTGGTATTTTTAAAATTTAATTAATACTAAAACTATTTTTTGTTTGCTGTTAAATTTATGTTTGACATAAGTAAGTAATTAGAGGAGTGCTTTCATGTAATGTTTGTTGCTTTGATCACTTTGCACTGAATAAATGACATAATTGATCATTGAAGTATATTGAGATTGTGAAAAAGGAGCCGGATAATTTCTAATACAGCCAAAACATTACATGTGCTGCTCTCTTAAGTGTTGTCAGAGCTTTGCTGGGAGGTTAATAGTAAAGCAGGAGCAGAGAGCCTTTTTAGCTGCTATTTTGTTCTGGAACTTGGAGCTGTAAATAATGGAGTTGACTGAGAGATTTGAGGTGTGTATATGTTTAGAAGAAGTAGTTTACCGTTCTTAGAAAAAGCATGTGTTCTTGTAGAATGAGACATTACCATTACATTGTTAATGATGTATTTTATTTTGAATAAAAGCTACTAGAAGTTTTTAAGTATCTATTTCAGTCTTGCTCTAATCAACAAATGTGCTGACGAAATACAGAAGGTTTTTTATTTTCTTCATCTGTGCAATGTATTCAGCACAGTTTTGTGACTCCATTACTTTGATCACGTTTGCTGTCCTTTTATAGTGAAGCAAAATTATTCTGTAACTTTCATTTAAAGCTCATAATTTTAGTTAAATGTGTGGTTTTATCTGAGGTATCATAACTTCGTTAAGTCCTTGCATGAGAATAATTTTCCACTACCATAACCTTTAAAAGATGGTGGTAGAGTCTTCATTTGATTTTTGTATTTCAGTTATTGCATGTTGGCTGCTTTGGTTTGCTACTTAGCTATTGTTCAAAATCCTTCCCATATACAAACTGTGTAGCCAGTAATCAGACCATTATATTAACTGTTTTCTTTAACACGTCATGTATGTGTCGTACTCATAGTGTTTTGCAACATTAGCTATCATGGCCATTACTCAAATATATTTTTTTCTTTGGTAAAATATGGTTCACAGTCTCGGTGTTACTCTGTTATTTATTTATACCTGCTTGATGCTGCATGTGAATCCCCTTTGCATGCATGTTTTTTCAAATGGCCTTAGCAGGCCTTAGATGGGCTGGCTTGTTAGGTGTGTTTGCACTTAGGCTGGTAGCTGGGGCTTGGTTTAAGTGCACCTTTTAAAGCCTGATTCCTGATTGTCCGCACCTTCTCATCCACAGAATGAGTTGGAGCGCAGCTGTCCCAGAACGCCTTCTGGGTGGAACTAAAGCTGAAGGAGTGCTCCAGCTGTGAGGGTCATTTTAGGCTAGGGGTGGTGTCTGGGCGGGTCGGGGAATAAATCACTTCCTCTCCCCAGAGCTCTCATCCAGTGGGTGCTCTGTCTCAGCTTTGCACCTCTGCTCCGGTGGCGCTGCACTGCTTGCTTGTGAGGACCAATGCGCCAGTGTTGTTCTTGGGCACGGTGTGTTTATAAGGGTCTTGTACTTTTTTTTCAGAAGGTAGATTGGGATGTTGAAATCTTAGGAGATGCTTGGATGGGATGTCCCTCTTTTGCTTTCTATTTACCTCAATTCAGTATTGCAGAGTTAAATAACACAACAAAAACCTCAGATATATTGGAGTGTTAAGATTTAGTCAGTATCTACAGAAGTTTTTGTGTTAGTTCAATTGTCTTTGTCCACTAAATCTGTAATCTCAAAAGTTTTGTTCTAGGAGCATCCACTGGCCATAAACCATGTTGTGTTTGTAGCTGTACTGTCTTTTCACTAAATACTGTCATGATTCTTAGATTAGTATCCAAGTCAGTTTAATACGTTAATTTCCAAGTCAATTCTTTAAAACCTTTTCACAATCTGTTTTGTTGAAAAACAAACCCAATCACCCCCCAACCTCCACCTTTTTACATCCACCTCGTTTCCTTTTTTCTTTACAGTTTCAAGTGTTAAAAATGGAAAAATAAAAACAAGCAGTACTGATAGAAATTTCATTTTCTCATAGTTATGTGGGTTTATAGGTTAAAAATATTGAACGACTTTTTATCTGTATTAGCAGGATGGAGATATTTCAGCAGTAAAGCCGGAGGTGAAGTGATCATCCTTGCAGTACAGAATACAACCTGTTGTGGCAGAAAACCCTGAGCAGTTTTCCCTTTAACCTTCTAGTATTGCTTGGCATTTCTTGTTTTGAGCAACTGTTGTTCATATTTATTTTTATAATCTATCTTCTGTGAAAATGTAATGGATAAAGCTGAAGAATTATGCTTAAACAGCATTTAATATTCAGTAGAGGTGGAGGCTGCGTGCAATCGTCAAAAGAGGTGTGGGATGCCGTCATCAGCTCTGAATTTACTGTTGGATCAGTCTGGAGACTTCCATTTTCCATACAGGTTTCTTGCATTTTGTTTTCCCATTCAATGCAAGTGTTAAGAAACTTACCTGGGAGTTGCCAAGTTAGATTCATTGACCAAGTTTAATGAGTTTTGCATGTTTATTCAAGGGTTTGGCACTTGCACTGCTATGCTTTGGTGTCTGTCTGAAAAAAAATCTTTGTGGTCTGAGACAGATAGGAAAAGCAACAGCTTTCCTCACTGGTTTTTCTAGTTTTCAGTTGATTTGAGTAATTTTGGTCTCTGAGTGTATAAATGAAAGACACTGTACTAGCTGAGAACACATAATTTCAGTTCTCTGGAAGTTGACTTGTAAATACACTTCCTCCTGCAAAACAGTAATCGTTTCTTATTCCTTATCTACCTTATATATGGAAATTATTGTATCTTATGTATTAGCTGACAGTAGTTAATTCTGAAAGCACTTACATGACAGAAGGCAGCTTTAATGTTTCATATATCTCAGATAATGTACATCCATCTGTTCTTTAGCAAATGCATCACCTCTCTGCATACTGATGATTTCTGATGTCGCACTGCTTGTAATTAAATTTTGATAATGTATTTTACAGGCTTCTTGAAAAAACAAATTGAGTTTATTCATGCAAATGCAGAGTAAAATGGAAACCACTAATGACTAAAGCTAATTTCATGAACTGATGGTCACTCAAAATTGTAGGAATAATTAAAAATATTTACTAGTACTAGTGTACATTTTTAATTGGCTAGAATTTCATTTGGGTATAATAACAACAACAACAGTGATATTTTTATCACTTAAACATTTAGCGTATTTTTGCATTTCATTACTTTAATGTTTCAAAGCTGACCTTTTATGTTGATTGCTTACAGATACAAATTGGAAGTATGTATTAAATTATTGAAACAAACGCAGCATTTGCAGTTTTATCAAGTACATACTACAGTAATTGCATATATAATGCTGCTGATACTGAAAAAATGAAATTAAACTTTTAAGCAGCCCTCATGGCTACTTAGAGAAACATTTGTGGTAGAAACTAGAATTTCTAGATTGAAAAGATGTAAACCTCTTATTCATGGTTTGGTGGGGTTTGGGGGTTTTTTGTTGTTTTTTGGTTGTTTTGGTTTGGTTTTTTTGTTTGGGTTTTTGGGGTGGTTTTTTTTGGGTTTTTTGTGTTTTGTTTTGTGGGGTTTTTGGGTCTGTTTTTTTGTTTGTTTGTTTTTTTCTTTTTATTTAAACTACTGATTTTTACATTATTTAGTGCTTCAAATTTCCAAGTTGAGAAAATAAGCTGTAGTATTGTTTCATTCCTGACGCCCAAACTGTGTAACAAGCCTGATATGCAAATTGTGTTACCATCAGATGATATATGCAACTAGATTTGACTTTGGATGAAATGTTTTTATTAACCATCACTCCCACATGCTAAGTTTTCTGAGCTTTGGGGGAAGATGTTAAATGAAAACATTTCTCTTAGAGAGCACCCTTCATGGCGTCTTTCTTAGGTGCTCTTTACTGTACACAGGGAAAGAAACACATTTGAATGCTACCATTTTAATAAAAAACATAGACATTAGCTTCTGGTTTGGGTCATGTGCACCCAAGTGCCCGAAGGCTTTTTTTCCATGGGAAAATCAAGAGTCAGCACAGTGTCTGCGTCTTTCCATTGAATGTGTAGCGCTTAATTGTCTTTTAGTGTTAGCTTCTTATTCACTGATTGGAACTTAATGGATACTTATGTTGAACACATATTTCAGTGACTGATCTTACAAAGTTTTTTTTGGAGGGATCGTCACCTGGGTAGATACATGGAAACTTGACAACACTGTCTTTGGGATGTAAATAGTGTTTCCCTGAGGAAGAAAGGTGCAGAGAAGTGCAGAATCCCAGCTATGAATACTCCTTAGAGGAAGAGTGGAAAAACACCTGTAAATGTGCCTTGTAAGGTACAACACACTGAAAATTATGGCAGAGCTATGGTTTCTGGTACTTTGTTCCCTGCTAACCAATAAGGTGAATGTTTTTGCAAATGTCATGATGCAACGTTTGGGTTTATTTGTTCCCTGTCCATCATACAAGGCCCTAGGTTTTTTGTTTAAAAAAAAAAAAAATTAAACTGTAAGGGATAGGTGACTTAAGAAAAAAGGAGGGTGATTGTTGTGGTGGTGGGGTATCGTCCTGTGCTGAAGTAGTCATGGAAACATCCTTTACTGCTCCTGCTCCAGGGAGACTCAGAAGTTGTGCTCCCATCCAGTGTTTGTGGTGTTGTGCTTTCTGAATCTCTCTCCCAAAGTGTTGCCTGCTGAGTCAGTGGGGGTGAGCTTTGGGCTCCCAAGGACAGTGTCTCTATACACAGTGACAAAGCTAATTTCTCTCTGCACACATTTTCATGTGCTGCTTTCATAGCCTGTGAATCTGATTACTTGTTGAGTTGTGTCTGACTTCAGCTACTCAACACATTGCTTGAATCTAGGGAAACCAGAGTCTGGGTGTGCCAGCCTCAAAGGCTAGAGAGCTGGAAATCTGATACCAAATTTAATAATGTATTAGTTGGTGTTATAGCCCCCATTCTTATATATTGCTTGGAGGCACATAGGTAGCTGAATGCATGAATAATTTGGAAATTGCAATAATGTTTTTCAGTTTCTATTAAAATGCACCTAATTTTGGCCTTTTTTAACATCTCAGAGACTCATTTAACAATTATTGTAGCTTCTTAGACTTTGGAGAACTTCCCTACTAACAGTCTTTTTTTTTTTTCTAGGTGAGGTATGTGCCATTTCTGGGCCGCACAAGTTGCCTAGTGATGTCTTTCTTTGACCACTGGGCATCTCGCTGGCCAACTTGGCAGTGATAAGGCTGTATTCTTTAATGGGTGTTCTTTATTAATCTAAAAGGAAATTAGAATAACAAGAAATGAGGCTTTCAATTATATCTGAAAATATGCTGCTTTTAATGCATAAGACCAAAAGCAGTTCGTTTTTTGAGTAATATACAAAGTCTGCAATCAAATGAGAGGGAACATAAATGCCATTTGAAATGATCTGTGTACAATTTTTTGCAATAATATTGCATACTTGTATCTTCTGTTAACATGAATGTTAATGATTCTTGTGGATTCTCTAGAAAGGCAACTAGTTCTTCTGAATTTTGCAGAATCTGGTGCTTAAAGAGACTATGATCAGAGTGTTTGACAGAACAAGTAATTCTCTTGCTAGAAAGTTGCCTGCTGATTCTTGCGTTTTTCTAGTTGTGTGTCAAATAGAAATTATTCCTTTTTTCCTGGAAGTTTTTAGTTGCCAGGAATAATACAATGAAATAGGTTTTTACTGCTTTATCTAATAAAAAAAGTAACTTTCGTAATTTTCCACTTTCTCTTTATCTCCTTAGAATGTGAAAGCATTTGCATCTTCAGATAGCCTAGCCAAGGTCCAAGAAGTAGCAAGCTGGCTTTTGGAAATGAATCAGGAACTGCTCTCTGTGGGCAGCAAGAGGCGACGAACTGGTGGATCTCTTCGAGGTAATGCTTCCTCAAGCCAAGTAGATGAGGAGCAGATGAATCGGGTTGTAGAAGAGGAGGAGCAGCAGCAAAGACGCCAACAAGAGGAGCAGCACATTGGGAGGAATGGGGAGATAGGAGGAGAAGAACCTGGATTTGATGACAGGCATGAGTCTCAGCAGGAGCAATTAGAAGAAAATAATAATAGACTTATTACTGTGGATGAAGATTCTACTTGTAACCAAGAGGAAGATGATGATGAACATGCTGGTGATCAAGAGGAGGAGGTGGAAGAGGAGGAGGAAATGGACCAGGACAGTGATGATTTTGATCAGTCTGATGACAGCAGTAGAGAAGATGAACATGCTAACAGTAATAGTGTCACAAATTCCAATAGCCTCATGGACTTGCCCATTCACCAGTCATCACCATTCTACATGAAGACAAAGGTGAGAAGCTATATTTTTTTGTGCTCTTAGTTCTCATTCACTTTGGATTTTGGAAAAAAATTGCATATTCAGCATAAACTAAAGTTTTACAATGAAGCAAAGATTTTATTTCCTGAGGAGTTTACAGTGAAGAATTTATGTAGTCCACAAAAACTATGCTGTTTTAGCTGTTAATAATAAAAATACTTGCATGCATGTGACATGAGCAAATACCCCTATGTATTTTAAGGAATACCATTCTGATGACTATGGTGAAAATACCAAGATGTTTCTTTATAAATACTTTTACATAAGACCCTCCTGGCGTTATTCATGATATTTTTCTTCTCCAAGTGGGCTAGAAGGGAAGGTAAGCAATTGTACATGTGTTATGTTCTCAGACAAGATCTGGTTCGTTTAGGTGAAAACATTGTAATGAAAAAGTAGGGTGGAATATTATAGAAATATAAAGTTCTTCCTGCTGGTCTGCTGAGATGCTTGACAAAATACAGGTTAAAAAAATGTGATAGCCAGTCATTCAGTTAGGAAGTCATTACATAATAACTAATGGTATCTTGCTTGTGAGGACCTTGAGCCTGTGTGTTCGTTGTTGAAAAATTAAGATTTACAATAAGAATTTGGAAATTATTCTTCTAATAAAATACGTTTATTTCTACATTTATCAGCTAACATTTTAGATTTAAAAGAAGTTATTGGGTTATTGGCTGCAGTGTACATTTGTTGTTCACTGTATTTTCCAGGTTCTTGGGGAAGGAGGATTTCTCTAAACTCTTAGGAGCAGCAAAATAAAGAAAGCAGTGATATTGACTAGTAAGAAAGAGGAGCAGGCCAGTGTTCTTTTGGAAGAATGTTCTTCCTAGGTCTGTGGACAAATTTCTTTCTCTTACTCATTAATTGTTAATTGGACACCTAGCCTCCTCTCACCTTTCAGAAAATGAAACCTCCTCAAACTTATAAATTTTATTAAAAAAAAATAATTAAAATCTGATGTAAAATAAAACAAAGCCACAAAAAAAGGTCGGTTTACATAAGTTAACATGTTGAGTATGAGCTTAAATGTATGGAGATGAATAATCAGTCTTGAAGATGCACCTGGACAGGTAAATAGGGTGAACATTTGCTTCTGGAGTCTACAGCAATGTTTTTGTTAATAACAATAGTATGCATTCACTTCCATGTTTAAAGTATCTCAGCTAACATCTTTGATTTTTGAAAAGTTGTAATGTTTTCTCATGAGTTTTTAATATAATTTTATATTTATAATTCTACTCTTCAGGGTACTGAAGTATATGCTTTCTAATTTGGAGTGAAATACTGTCATATTTCATATAATTGAATTGGATTTTACAACTGAAATCCTTGGTTTTATTTCAACGCATTGGTTTTCCTTTAGTATATTTAGTATTTAGTAGGTTTTGCTGAGTATCATGTAACAGCTTTTATCCAGTATGGACAATATTTAATGCAGGAAATACCTATACTTAAAAATATGTTTTTAAGTCTCTAAATTGGAATCTTGTTGAGGTGCTTTGTAAGTAACTATACTCAAACACTACAGAGCAGAGCATAATATTCAGTTGTGTCCAGTTCTGAAGCTTTTTTATTGACTTCAATAATGAATGTAGCTTTTTCTTTCTTTCCTTGAGGCATATTTGACATGAACTGAAACAAGCTGTTTTAGCCCTAAGGAAGATGTCTGAAAGGTCTTTGTACAGATGCAAAATTTCTGTGTTGTCTCATAGTTGCTGAGCATATTTGATGCAGGGCTGGCCAATTTTGTCTGTGCTCTGTCCAGGCTATGCTTCTGCAAGAATTGTTGGGAAGCCAGGTAGCAAACCATATTTGGGAAGCTTTTCATGGTGCAGCTCTGTTTTAGGAAGTTTCAACTGTGTACCCAAAGTATCAGCACAGGTTAGAAAGCGGCTTGAGGTGGCACTGCTCAGCACCATGGTTACACATTAGAACTGACAACATGCAACATTAATGTTACCGGTTCATTAATAAACCAATATTTAGCCAGAGGAACACATTCTGTGTTACCAAGTGTTGTGGAAATACATCTGTGAGAGCATGAATGAATTACCAGAGTAAAAATAAGCATGACTAATTATTATGCTGCTTTTGAGAAGAAAAGGAAGTGTTAGCAGACTCGTCAGCTACATGTACAAGTGACTTCTGCTTCTACCTGTTGAGGACAGAGTCATCTTGGGAGACTTGAACCTGATGGACTTATTTTTAGCTTTTCAGACATGTTTCTCAGCATTTGTAGTCAATTACACTTCTCGTAACTCTGGCTGAATTACCTTGCTGTGTGCTGTACTCTGTGAAACTTGCTTTGTGCCACCATCATAGGCAGTGATGGCTGAATGCCCTACTTCATGTTTGTGTGTCAGATGTAAACCTGGCTCCTCAGAAGCATTCGTGATGCAACACAGTTGGTTCTGCTTGAAAATATGGGCAGCACACTTTGACCGCCACCAAATACCAAGAAATAATAGTGAGACTGAACAAAATAGCAGCTGCTACTACTGTAGGTGTTGTGCAGCTCATCTTAGTTTTTTAATATCTCTGTCCTTTGTCCTTCCACTTTTTCTTCCTTTCCTCATAAACTACTGAATCAAGTCTTTCTCTAATCTGGAAACTTTTTTTTGTTTGTTGACCTGCAGAATCCTGTGTGGCTAAGGAAGGAAATGTCATATTTCCCCCATAACACCACGGTGTGCCCTACTTGGATTTGCTGCCAGTCACCTTAGTAGCAGCAAGCATGCTGTGTCCTACCTAATAAACATCATCAGAGGCATAAACCCCATTCTATTTACATTAAAATATTTTTATGGATACTTATGTTTTATATAATTTTTAGATAATAGATATAAAATATATAAAAAATTTGTCTCATGCTACTGCTCTGTGCGAATAACTGATATAATTGCTGCCATAATGTTGTGAAAATGTTGTGAGTAAGGGGCGCTTGAAATGAGAAGGCCAGTGGTTCAGGAGCGACTTCACTGCATTCACCAACACCATACAGGAATCCAGAAAATTCTTGGTGGGTTACCTTTCATGATTTCCTGCATAAAATATTTTGCTTTATTTTCATGTTGTATTGAAAAGCTGTTTAACAAATGTGGGGGTTTTTTCCCCCATATGTTAAGCAGTCAAGTTCTTCCCTGAAAGATCTCTTAAATGTAAATAATGACAATGTGTCCATTGGGCATATTTTTCTATATTTTGTTCTTGTTATGATACTTCTCTAAGCATTCTGGTGTTGGAACATTTGTCTTGAATTGCAGATGTCTTTATATCTTGATCAACAATCTGGATGAGGGGATCGAGTGCACCCTCAGTCACTTTGCAGGTGGCATCAAGTTGGGTGGGTGTACTGATCTGCTGGAGGGCTGGAAGGCTCCACAGAGGGATTTGGACAGACCGGATTATGGGCCAAGGCCAATTGTATGAGGCTCAGCAAGGCCAAGTGCCAGATCCTGCCCTTGGCTCCCATCAGCCACATCCAGTGCTCCAGGCTTGGGCAGAGTGGCTGGAAAGCTGCCCAGCAGAAAAGGAGCTGGGGGTGCTGCTGGAGAGCAACTGAACATGAGCCATCGTGTGCCCAGGTGGCCAAAAAGGCCAAGGGCATCCTGGCCTGGATCAGCAATAGTGTGGCCAGCAGGACCAGAGCACTGATTGTCCCCCTGTATGCAGCACTGGTGAGGCCTCACCTCAAATCCTGTGTTCAGTTCTGGGCCCCTCACTACAAGAAGGACACTGAGGTGCTGTAGAGAGTCCGGAGAAGGGAAATGAGGTTGGTGAAGGATCTGGAGCACAAGTCCTGTGAGGAGCAGCTGAGGGATCTGGTACTGTTTAGCCCAGAGGAGGCTCAGGAGAGACTTTATTACTGTCTACAAATACTTGAAGGGAGGCTGTAGCCAGGTGAGGGTTGGCCTCTTCTCCTAGGTTACAAGTGATAGGACAAGAGGAATTGGCCTGACGTTGCACTAAGGGAGATTTAGATTGGATATTGGGATACACTCCTTCCAGGAAAAGGTTGTCAAACACTGGAACAGGCTCCTCAGGGAGGTGGTTGAGTTACCATCCTTAGAGGTATTTAAAAGACAAGTAGATGTAGCACATGGTTTAGTGTTTGACTTGCAGTAGTGTTAGATTAATGGTTGGGCTTGATGGTCTTATGAGACCTTTTCCAACCTAAATAATTCTATGACATCAGAACTGTGATTAAAACTTAGTAGCAGCTGTGCCAAGGACAGTTACAATTTGTTTATGTTATGTATTTACCTATTTATATATCATGTAACTCCATGCATTAGGATATCATGGTTGACTGATTTGTCAAATATGTTACAAGCCTTTTTCAGAGAGCTTTCTCTTCTCTAAGGTTGGCTTCTGTCCTTTGTACCTACAGAACTGATGCTCAGTTGTATTACAGTGACCAGAGTTTTCTCACGTCAGATCCTTTACTGTTTGTTAATTTTTACTCCAGTCTGTCAAATGTTGTCATATCTGTTTTAAAAATACTTAATAGCACAAAAGGGCTAAGTAAATATATATAGCAGTCTGACAAAACATGTTCAGGATGCTGATTCTTCACTGATTGCATTGTATTTGTGGCATCCATTTCCAGTGCTCTGTGATGACTTAGTATTACTTGAGTTCCGTTGGGTAACAATGAACCACAACATAAGCAAGCAAACACTCTTACATCCCATATTTCATAGCAACTGCACTTAAATGCTTTTATCCTTCTACATGTGGGATCCTGTTGCAATGCAAGGACAAGAATGTATTACTGGCACTTGGCATCACTGTGAAATAGCTCATGTAAATTGTCATTCTTGCTTACTTGAGATTTAAATTGTCTACCTGTGCTCATACTCTTGAATTTGTAGTACTAGCAGACATATCATGCCAGCAGTATTTTATGTTTATCAAAATTGGTTTTTATGACAGAGGTGATACCAGCCTGATTTTGTGGAAGAAAATGTCATCAATGCTATAATCCTATTTTATGTCAACCAGTGCATTATTTTCTCTTGTACTGACACCTGGGTTTCACTGTAGCATTATTAAGGTTGTACTCTGCTTTTGTAAGTTTTTTCCCATTAGGTTTATTTGGTATTTTTGAAATATTTTGATTGTTCTAATTCTTAAAAATACTTTGATCATTATACATATAATCTTGTTCCAGTTTGTCTGTTTGCATAACTGTTCTATAACTCCCAGTTTCATAGTTTTTACATATTAATAACTTCAATATATTTAAATATTTTGTTTTTAATTGATGTTTTTTGTTCCCATTAAGATGAGTTATCTTGAACTGCTGCAAGCTTTTCGTATTTAGAGGAGCATTGACTTTTTGATTATCTTAAAATTGTTTCTAAACAGCTACAGTAATTTACTGGTTCAGTCATCTCCGGTTTGGATTTGACAGGGAATTGATTTTGTGGAGAAAATGTCATGATCACTTGTATCCAAGCTCCTACAAATTTAACTTTGTTCAATTAGTTTTTATTTATCTAAAATTCAGAAGTACATAATACTTCTAATATTAAATGTCTCTAATGTTGAAGCCACCTCAGTTAAGAAATAACCACTTAAAAAAAAATTAAACACATGAATTCGTGAAAAGCATTAGCTGCATTATTTCCAAGCAAATATTGGCACAGATTTCTATGGTGTAGGCAAAATAGCTACTTGATATCAGACTAACAGGAGTGAAATGTATTATGTAAGGACCTGAATTTTAAAATCTAAGTGAGCAGGTGGAGCAGGAAGGTTGTTAGCTGGTGCATAGCTGTTTTTCTTGCTTGGGGTTTCAGAAAACACTTTTGTCTGCTCTGCTTGTCTGGTGGCATTTCTGAAGGAGTGTTTCAGCCCATTTGCATGAGATGCTTTATCCTTCTGGATAACAGGCACTGTTCAACAAGAATCTTTGGAACAGCCCCTACTTACTTGAACATTTATTTCCTTTTCTTCTATTAAGGCTGTCATAAAACTTGCAAATTAGGTTATATGAATGTGAAATGTTACTTCTGCATTAACTATCTGGATTGTGATGGTGACTTCTCATAAAGGATCAGGCATTCGTGAATGCAGAACCCTCCAATAAGTTCACTGATAAGTCTTCTCTTCAGATGCAGGTTTGCTCATTGCAGAATTGTGGGTTGTGATTGTTTGTTTGGTTAGCAGAGCTTCCAAGGAAACAGAAAACAGATTAGCTAAAATCAAGATGAAAAATGATTGTGTAGTTGCATATACAAGCACAACAACCACTTTGATACCCTTTTAGAAGTCATCATATTTTAGCATTTGCATCATTACTAAAGGTAATGAGATTTTTTTTTTTTAATGGATACATTTAATACATAACATATATTACAAACAACAGTGGTAAAGGCTGAGGAGCAGTTTATTTTTCATGTGAAATCAGTATACTTTGATTGCAGCATCCTCTACCATACTTTATACCATACTATCCATTTGGCTGTAAGTCACAAAAGATAATGTGTGTAAGTAATGGTGCTGTTCAGGAGTGCCTCTTCTTGATTGTTTACACTAGAGAGTAGAGAGAGGGAAGATACAAGAGATGAGCTGCATTAATTTGGGTAGGGCTGGAAGAGGATGTACCACAGGAAAACCTGTCCCTTGGAGCTTCAATACCCATCTCTTCAGTTCTGAAACAAGTCTAAAGCCCTGCTCACATACAGACCTTTCAGCTCTTAAACAGTGCAGACTGCAACAGAGTTTTTTGCTGCAGGTGCCTGGTCTAAGTTTGTATGTAGAGCCGCAGAGATAAGAAAGATTTATTTTTTCAGGGGGTTTTGGCTTTGTGTGGAAAGACAGCATTAATTTTTTAAACTGAGGAAACCTAAGATTGCACTGGGTACTTCGTGCAACTGTGAAGTGAAAAGGACTCCTGTGTGAAATTGCTGCTCTGCAGTTATTGTCAGAATTCTTGACAGACTAAAAGCAGAATAAGGGAATAAGGGGGAATCAGAGATGAGTACAGAAATGCTGATCCTTGGGAGCAGATTTTTTGTGTGTGTGTGCAGGCAGTACATGGAATTGGGCAAAAGTTGCAGTGGGTGGAGGTGGAGGGTGGTTTGTGTATATGTTAATTTTTCGCCTCTGAGCAGCAGAGGGGGCTGCTATTGCTTTGCTGCAACCCTATGCTGACTTGTGCAGACTCATGCAAAGGTTTTCCTTACTCCTGCAGCTAAAAGTCTGAAGCATGTTTTTTAAGTGTAGGGAATAAATGTAACTGGAACAGAAGGACTCAGTATTTTTTATTTGTCAAAAAATATGTTTCCAGTATAGGAAATTATGCTGCAATATTTCATTTAAAAGAACAAGTATTAAACTTATTTTCTTACTTTTTGTGTGATGAGAGTGCAATGTATAGTTCTCTGCTGTGAGTACACAGGAGAAAGATAAAAAACTTCATACTACAAAAAGAGATTAATTTTTTGCCTATTTTTTTTTTGCAAGGATCACATGTAAGGTATGTAGATTCATCATGCCTTTCAGTTAATGCTTTCAAGGGTTTTAAAATGAGTAATAACTTGCCTAAAGCTGTGTCAGAAAGGCGACACATAGAAATTGCTGATTGTTGAAAAAAAGGCAACCAAAAAAGCATTGGCAGTTGGGGTTTTTTTTCTTCTGCTTCTTAGTATGATTCTATTTTTTGATTGAGGAAGATCTTGTCAAGGCATACAAATGCTTTAAGGGCAGGTGTTCAGGTATTGGGGCCAGATTTTTCTTCAGTGGTGCCCAGTGACAGGTAAGTGGCGATGAGCACAAACAGAAACACAGGAAATTAGATCTGAAAATGAGAAAAAACTTTCTTTTGAGGGTTACAGCACTAGAACAGGCTACCCAGAGAGCCTGTGGAGTCTCCTGTGGAAATACCCAAAACTTGCCTGGACTTAATCCCGTGTAACCTGCTCCAGGTGAACCTGCTTTAGCAGAGAATTGGACTGGATGGTCTCCAGAGAATGCTGGCAATGATTCTGTGATTCATAACTGCCAGTTGGAATTACTTTTGCATTACCATGACAGGTTAGTTATTTTCAAGCAAGTTTTGTTGTTCTAAAATATATTTTCTTTCTACTTTTCTGATACAGAGCCTTGTTTTTTGTATTGGGCGGTAATAACTTCAGAAATATTCATACTTGGAGATTAATATAAATTAACACTTCTAACCTTTGATTTCTTTCTCATTTATATTCCCCATAGTTTAGTGCTAATCATTCCAAGCATGCAGGATCATTTGAAAAGGTTACGCAACTGTCATTAGATGTAGTTTGTTAAATATTAAAACATCCATGGAAGGAATGCCGATTCTTTGTTTCTCTGTAGATAGCAAGTTAACTTCCCCAACTTCACTCACCTGCAGCATGCTTTTCTACAAATACCTGTGTTTTGTTTGAAGAGCACTTTTTACTTCCTGTGCTTTTACTTGGCTATGTTAATTCATGATTTCATTTGCTGCTCAAGGCTTGTAGAGGTTTAGCTATACTTTTGCATTTTCTAAGTAGAATTTTCCTACACCTAAACTTGTACATAGAACTAATGTGTTACATAATTTCTGCTCTGCTAATTTTTCCTACTCTGTAAGTGGATCTTCAAGTTTGCTAATAGATATGTGGGCTATGTTTGTAGTAACTTGGTTATTACTATAACAGAGTTTGCGGGTTATCTAAGAACTTCGCTATCTAGTTCAGCTTTTCCATGCAAAGCTCTCGAAATACTTAGTAATTAAATTTGACTGTTATGTTAATGTGTCATGGTCAAATTAAAAGAATTTATAATAAATTCTAGACGTTTTATCCTTTACGTAGGGTGTCTCACTACTTTTCAGTATGATTTTTACAAATATTACAACAATTAAAGGACAGTTCTAATATATAATTTGTGAAGTAAGTAATTCTGTATAGAGAGTAAAATCAAGAATCTTAGTGCCTGGGAAGGAAGGAAGGTAGTTTAACAGAAAACATTGATTCTGACAGTTTGGGTCATAGTTTGGACTACAAAATTCTATTTAATAAGTAGATTTTAATTGATTTTTCTTGTTTCCCTTCACTGCAGAAAGTTGCGCTTATTTTTTTTTTTTGTGGTGGAAGAGGTAATGCTGATTTAGTTTCTCATTACAGCAGTTGCTTACTAGACTGAAGTCCTAGCTGAGTAAGACAGAAGCAATTTTCTACTTCTATACCAATAATAGAGGTCAGTCTTTAAACTCCAGGCAAGGGATTTGCTTCAACTAACCGTGCTGGAAAATAAAGGTACAGAGCTTTGGATTGTGGCAGTTTGCTCTGTAGAGGCATCTGACAATATACAATTGCCCTTTCTTTGCAGTGACGCCTACAGCAGGGCATACGCCTTCCACTTCCTGGTGGTTCTTACCAGACATGTCTGGTATGTTCTCCTGAAGATCGGTGTAATTCTTTTGCAGCCTATGCTGGTTCATTGTTCAGTTCCTAAAGCAGGAAAGTTGCCAGCCTTCTTGGGCAAGGAAGGTGCAGAAACAGGGTAAATACCTGAGCTGTCCTTCGCTTGCTTGGCTTAGGCATTGCTCCCTGAAGGTAAATATAGGGGAGATACTTGCATATGTTACTCAAAGTCCATATCAGTTTGTTTTATGTAGAATAAATTAAATTGATGCCTTCAGGGATAATTACCTGAAGAAGCATCTTCTTGTCCCACACTTTTTCATAGACTTTGAAATCAATGTTGGTTCAGCACCCATGTGGTTTTTGCTCTACATCTTTGTTGTCAAAATGAAAATGAGCGCTTTTTTTTCCAAAGAAAAGGAAAAAAAAAGTGCAGTAGTACTATTTCAACTCACCGATTATTTGACAACAATATTACGAAGTAGAAATCATGCAAATGTGCTTCAGAATCCTTTCAGTATGCTCACTCTGTTGGGTTATGTGACTTGTCTAACAAATGCATTTGGGAGCTCTGCCCCACTTAAATATGCCATTTGTTCCTTTTGTTGTTCTTCACTATGTGGCACATGCTATTGCCTGATGTGATCGTTAACCCAAATATTTCCAGTCTGTAGTGACACAGCTGTATTTTTTTGAGTATTTATCAGTGGATGCTGTTGCCCTGTGTTTTTTAAGCTGCTTCTCCTTTTGAAGCTTAACTGAAGTTGGTATTACCAGTTATAAAATTGAATGCAAATGATGAATCAAATTGTGGAGAAAGTAATACTTTTGCAGGTGGGTTAGTTTTTGCTTCTGTTGACACATCCTTTCCCAAATGTTTGGTAAATATTCCTTTAGCTATGAATTTGAAGTGCATGCTTAAAAATTACAAGTTTTGATTAGTAAACTTTTTGCATTTGTTTATGATTAGACTTATAAAATCATGGCATCTGAAATTAGCTTAGAGAGCTGGAGGACTAGAAATTGATCTGAAGACCAAAACTAAGTTTAACACCTGCTGCAGGACTAACACTTGTTCTTGATATGTTTCTCACTCAGAGCTGTTTTGCAGATTACAGTATGTCCTTTATTTCTGTAGGACTTTCCATTATCTGCAGAACATGGGGCTATTCAGCAAACCATGCACAGTGAATGAATTTACGTACCTTTATAAATTCTTGAGTATAAGGAAAGAAACTAGACAATGTCAATTTCTCTGCCAGTTTAATGATTTCTGAACAGGCAGAGTGCTTAAAAACAAAATTTCGAAGCTGTCTCAGCAAATGTTTGAACAGTCAACATTTAATGTCTATCCAGAAAAGATGATTTTTGACACATGAACTGTTCTTTGCTAGTGCATGGTGTCTCATCTGTGCATGCAGCTGTGCTTTGTTAAGTAATGATACACTGTGCATTTTGCGTAGACTTATTGATGAGCTGTTATGTTTTGTTTATGTGAATGTTTTGCAGTTTGGTTCATTGGTGAAATTTCTATTATAAAAATCCCTGTAAAACCTAGAACAGGTGTTTCTATAAATGGTTCTTTTTGTCACAAGCATCTTCTCCCTTTTTTTCAGTAGTGTGGTTAATAAGGATGCTGTCTAAACTTTATGCAAAATTTGTGAGACTTCTTCCCATTCTCTCCAGGCCAAACAAGTTCAGGAATTCACCAAATTATTATAAAATGTGTTCTATGTTAAAAAAAAACTTAATATGCCTTGTCTCTGTATGGTACAACTTTTGACATAGTATTACATAGTTAAGTGGTATTGAGATTTTAAAGGAGAAAATAATGAGTTCTTGTGGATAGATAGGTGTCTTGATCATAATCAGTGAAATAAAAGTGGAAAGCATTGCTGTTGGGGGTCTTCTGTCCTATTTCTCCTTTTTACTCTTCTTGCTAATTTCAAATTTTGTTTCTTTAGTTTGTAACAAGAATTGGGAAAAGGGAGAGGATCTGAGAAGGACACAATTACTAAAGAAGTACAGAGATTTCTATCCCAAATCAAGGTGGTCCACACTAACTTTTTCTTTGTAAAACCTTGCTTTTTAAAATCTTTGTTCTTACTAAAAGGTGATGTTTCCTACTGTCTTTACTACCTGACCATATATTACACAATATGAAAGGAGTGAATCGTGACTTTTAGTAATACTCAGTGTAATTCAGTCTTGGAAGACACTGGCTATACTTTTCAGCTGTGTCATGACATATTACTCAGTTAATGCTTATAAAATTTTAATACATTTGTTCAGTCCCTGCCCCCGCTGTGAAGTGGAAAATGTACTTATCTCCACCACAGATTGCCAGCAGGGATAAATTCCACTTTATTCATCATCAGAAGTCATCGCTACTTTCAAGTAAAGCATTAGCAACATTTCCTGTAAGTGCAAATCTCATTCTTATCCAGTCGATGTTTCAAAGTGGGCAGGAGACCCTTTGTTCTTCTGGTTTAACTTATGGAGTGTCCCTTAAGGATGGCAGCTACTGTGATCATTATTGCCCCAAATATATTGAGTACTAAAAGAAATTAAAAAACAACAAGTAATAAACATTCTTTTTGCCAATGTCATAATTCCTTCAATCATGATACCTTGGTTGGATTTTCTAAAACACGCAGATAATAATTGATTTAATTAAAATGAAAATAAAGTAAGTAGAAGTGACACAGCTAAATGGAAGAAATCGGACCAAAAATCATTCAATATGGATCAGTTGTTCTTGCCAAATGTAATAATGTTGTCCCTCGACTTCTAAGCTGGACTTCATCCAAAGCAAGGCCATTTTCTGTTGGTACTCAGAGGCACTTACCCTTCTGCACAATTTTTGGCTTTGGTGTAAATCACTAGTATTCCATGCCCTAGAGCAAGTATTGCTGCACACTGGGTGTGCAGGTGTTCCCTGGTATTTGTTTTGGAGGACAGACTGTTGACAGACCCTGACTCTTCCCACACTGTGCCAGTCAGAATTTGGTGCTGGTGTACTGCATGTCTTTCTTGGCAGGGTTTAGTACCAGAAGGGGCAGTAAGCTCAAAGCTGGATTTGGTCAACCATACCAATCAAGATTGCCAGCCCTTCCACATACTACCTGCTCTAAGCATTCCTTACTTCACATATCTTGAGCTTTATAAATAGCCTCACATGCCTTTGCAGTATGCTGTTACCAGCTGAAAAGGATTATGTAGCTTAATTTGGTGCTATCAAATGAATGCCATTGTAACAATCAGTTGTTGCATTTGTTAGATTTATGTGTATTTATGTGGATTTTACAGTGCTGGTAAGAAAAATAGTCCGATATCAAAAGAGGCCTTGAAAACCATTTTGTTTCAAACATACAAACTACAATACTTTGCACCGTTCATCCTTTTATTTTGGCAGTCGTCAATGTAGCTAATCCATAGTGTTGTCAGAATTTTTTTTTTAATGCTGAATAAACAGTCTTGGGACAGAATTTTATTGCTGAAGAAAAAAAATTAGGTGTGTAAGGTGGTGGAAATATTTTTAATGCCTTTTTGATATTTTGGGGATTTTTCATGTTCTCAGTTAATATGTAGGAAAAAGGTCTAAGTCCAGGCCTCATTTTTGTCAGTGTTTTTTGTACATTGTTCAGAAAGTGATAAACACATTTTAAGTATTTTGGTACTGCTTTGTGCATTTTAATGTCTGTGGGTATATAAGGAGATAATTTCTCATTTAAAGTGTTGCATTTTGCTTGGAAGTGTGATACAGTGATAAGAAAAGCTGAATTTTGCAGTATGGAAAATAATTTTCCAGTTTCCTATCTTCCCTTTTCATAAAAGCAGCCTCCTTTACTAAAAAACCACCTGCTTTCCCTTCCCCCAGCTTATCCTCAGCTGGGAATTTGACTTGCATTTTAATCCAGTGTTAAATATTGCATGACTTCTCTACCTGTTGCAGTTCTTAATTCTTGTCTCAGCTTTATTTAAATGTGCAAAACCAGCATAAATAAGTGGTCAGCAAATGAATTCCTGCAGAGCAGCTGTAGAAATTCTTTTTAACAGCTGTTGCAACACTGACTAGACTAAAGAGTTAAACTTGCTTATCCAACAAGTCATGTTATAGCCAATGAGAACTAGGCAGACATTTCTGGAATATTTATAAAATACAAGATGATGCAGCTGGATTTCTGTTGCATACCTGGAATGTTTTCTGAAATATTACTGCAGAAATGAAGATACATGCCTTAAAGATAGTTTAAAAAAAGTGACAATGACAACAAGGCACTGTAGCATGGTAAATACAGTGATAAAGGTAGGGGACTTGTAGAATAAAACCAGATAATAGAGGCCTTCTGTTTTAATGGTTATGTAAGGTAGGCATTAATTTTTAGATGCTAAAAACATTTTTTTAATGTTATGATAGCATCATTAGTATTGATACTATATAGTCTCGTCAATATGCATTTTACTAGACAGTCTGTGGTGTTTTCCTGAACACTTCATGAGATCTTACAAAAAATTACCTTATGTGAATGCAAATGTGCTCTATTGTGGTAGTACTGTCATGACTGAGGGCACATCCCATGCCTGTAGCTGCATGTACCTGCAAGTTCCCCACCCTTTCTTTTGAGATGGAATTCTGCACTTGTTGAGATGCCTGGGAAGCTGTCATCTTTTTGGGACGAGTGTCACATGCCAAGGGATCCATGGACAAAGAGAGGTGATCTAGTAGCTGGTTCTTGCCCAAAGGTGGAGGTCTTGACTGCTCTCCTCTTCTAAACGGTTTGTCTCTTCACGCATCTGGCTGCTTTATGAGCTGTTTACAGTTGCTAATCTAGTGGAAAAATGACATAGCCATAAAAGTTGAGAATTGTCAGGTTTCCTACTTACTGGACTTAATTCAGAGCTCACATGCCTGAGAAATTTTACTGCCTGTTTATTGAAGAGTTGGGAGAAACTGGCCAAATACAGAAGGGGGGAAGTGCTAGTCTTCTTTTTGCTTCCAGAGTCTCCACTGGATGTTTTTGTTTCCTTTCAGCTATAAAGAGGATCAGCTGTGGGATTGAACAGATCTAGCAGAGATCTCATTTTGTTAACAGAGTGACATTCAAACTCCATTGAACTGGTGATGGCAGTTAGAAACTGAAAGTAGTGAATCCTTGCTATTGGTTAGTCTGACCTGCTGCTGGGCTCCCCATACACAAATACTTAAATCCAGTAGGTCAAATTTGAGTCTCATGTTATTTCTCTGTGCACTCACACTTAAATGCCAGGATGCTTAAACAGTTATGAGCATGCACATAGGCATGAAAAATATGTAGTAGGTATGTTTATCTGATGATCCCCCCTTTGCTGATATACTTGATATTTATCTTCCCTGGCTTCTGCTAGTGGACTTCAGGGAATGCTGTCTTGTGTAGTGTGAAGTCTTTTGCCAGACAGCAGCTTTACCATCATCCTTATCTATATATTTTTTAAACTTTCAATTTTTTTTTTCTATATAGGAGTGTTATACAAGTTGTACCATCTGCCACCAGCAGTTGCAAAAGGCATAGCTCCTTCTTGCTTTTCCACAGCAAAAATTGTAAGGTAGCTCTTTAGCATAAGACACAGTAGTTTATAATGACCATGCCTTGATGTGATTTCAGAGCCAGAATTATAACCAGGAAATATCATTTGAGTTAATCCAAATTAAGAAAATCTGGATTCTTCTTCACTGTGTTCTCAAGCTTTGTTGCCAAAGAAAAGTCTTGTACAGTTGAGATTTTTATGTGTCATTGTCGGTCATCTTTTCCAGAGCTTATGCGTCTCTTGGCTAATTTTCACATGATTTGGCAAAAAGAGAGATGAAGATTACACAAGTTTGCAAGACCAATAGTAGGTGGGTAGGTAGGAAAGGGGAGAGACTGCTGAGGAGAAAGTCTACAAGGTGACCATCACCTGTTGAGGCATCTTTGAATCCTTGTGGAATTGGGTTTTGCTGTGATCACTTAAACAGGTTCAGTCAACATTTGTTCCTTCCTTTACGCCATAGAAGCCATGTATCAGTCACCACTCATAGTAACACATAAGCCTGAAATTAATTTGCTATGACTGGACTGTTTAGAGTGGATGTTCCATGTTGGTCCCCTGGCACTGTGGGACCTCAAGGTCCAGGAGAAGCTATAGAGAAATTCAAGTGCAATTTGAATTTGTATGATAATCCAACTGGGAGCCAGACTTTGTTTTTTGTGTTGCTTGTGTTACAACAGGTCTACACTTGAGGTTTTCTCATGGACTATGGAGAATGCCATCACTTTGCATGTTTCGCTAATTGTTTTGCCCCTGTTTCATACTATTCAAGTGTACACTTTTTAGGACATGTTTATCTCATAAGATAAAAATTATCCTCCCCATTGATCTCCTTCATAGCCTCTTCAGAAGCCTTCATTATGTATTCTTATATGTGCAGATTTTTGTATTGGGTAAACTTGGATACAACAGAGTCATTTTAAAGCAATAGGGTTTTTTCCTATTCATCACCAGTAATACAGTTGCAGTTAACTTCTGTTCACCGGTGCCTCTTATCTATACAATTTATTTGTTAACCTGTACAAAGCAGGCTAATATGCAATCTGTCATTTGAAAACTACTTGTATATTGGTAGTAGAAATCCCTCAGATAAATGAACTTGGGACCACAATCACTGATAGGTTGTTACTAGTGTTGTCTTGCCTTGCTGACAGAGTGGTTCTTGGTCTTTATAGACCCAGGCAGGCACACGAGTATCAAATTAATAATAAGGCTTATGTGTAATGTAAATTTTAGTGCATTCTGTATGCTACAGCTGTGCAGAGCTTACTACAGATTTTTTAGGAAATAAATTATTAAGTGTATTCAAAGGTTTATGACATTAGTAGGATTAATTTGAAAAGGTGACATCTGAAATGTTGCAGTTCCCTTCTTTATCCATTTGAGGGCAGCTGTTCACCGATGTTAAGAACTGTGGAGAACCTGTCTGGGGTTCTGTTACCGGCATTTTAGTTTTTCTATACTTGCAAATACTTTATTTTGGGCTCTCTAGGTCTTTTCTGTTCCATCACCATATTAAAATGTCGTGATTTTTTTTTTTTTCCAGTAATGCTAATAGGTGAAACAACTCTAGAAAAAAACTCTGGGAAGTTTGCATGAACTGGTTTTTGGTGTTGAGATAATTTCCTAGATCCATGTCTTAAAATTATGGCTTTCCTGAGTTCAGTATACTGAATGAACTAGTTAATTTTGTAACATTTGATTCCTGGTAAACAGCTCCTAAAAAGCTGATTTTAAATTACTCTGACTGGAAAGTATTAAGATTATGGCTCCCTTGTACATGCTTTCATTTTACAGGCATCTCCTCACTGGACTGACCAAAAAGAAGCAGGAGTCTTCTGGATTCTTATATTTACAGATGACAGTCTTAGCTTGAGTTTAAAAATACTAGTTTTTCAGGCACTTTTATGTGATTTCATTTCAAATGTGAACCTCTGATTAAAAGGACAGGCAGGCACTTAAAAAGAGCACCATTGGAAATTAGCCCAATTATATTTAGAAACAGAATGTTAGAAAAATGTATTACAAAGCATTAAAGATCAAATTTACGTAATTTCACATTTGTCAGGTTTATACATATTCTCATCCCATATAGTGCAAGAGTACACACTTCTAAAGATAAAAGCAACAGTGGCTGTTGAAGCTTTACATTTGATGCTTAAATTAGACTTACATTTATAATATATATGTATTGTACAAATACAAAAATAAGTGATATCTACTATATGCAGTGTATTTCTGACACTTCTGAGAGTTGATGCTCACCATTTTTGTCTTCTCTCTTATTGCTTAAATTAGACTGTGTTTTATTTTCTGGCTAAGGACTTTCACTTATTAAAAGTTTATAACTTTCCACCATTAGCCTGGGACCTTTAAACAGTACTGTGAGATAGTGATACCTACAGTCAGAAATGTATAGCAAATAAAAGACAAAAAACTTGAGTGATGATAAGTGGAAGTAAAATTGTGACAAGATCTCATCTGCTAATGCAAGGCTTTTTTTCTGGGAGACAGTGATAAAAAAGCGGGGAAAATAGATGCAGGTAAAAACGAAAGTTTTTTTCTTATTTCAATGGTAAAGTATGAAATCTACCCCTGTAATTTCACATTGGACAAGAGAAAATGCCTTATTTTGCCATGGCTTTATTCACTAAAAGTGGACTACTCTAATTATGAACGTGATCCGTTTTTTTCAGCTAGAAGTGTGTCCTTGTGGAATTACTCTAAGATAGTTTGGAAGTTCCTGGGGAAAAAAACAAGTGTATCACTGGGACTTTGTCTCAAACCACAAAAGAGGAAGGGCTGACAATCCCTAGTTTTGTGTTTTCAGAGGTGTGAGAATAACCTGTGACTGGAACTGGCGTGGTGAGCAGTGCTTGGAGAATGCAATACTTGTGTCTTGTTTACTCCCCAATTGCATGTAAATCTGTAAATGGGCCAAGTTTGTTTTTGTTTTACTCTCATGTTATGAGCTAATATTTTTTTGAAAAAGGGGGAGAGTAAACCTGTAAAGTAGTAAGATGCTAGGCTCTTGTATCAACTAATAACAGCTGGTGGTCTGGCACACTGTCAAATTCTTTCAGCAGTCGTGCAATGAAATACTCTTAAAACTGAGTTTAGTTCAGCAGTTTCTCTTAGTGCATGCAGACAGTTCTGTATGCAACTAAACAAAATACTGAGTATTTGTTAAAGGGGAAAGTAAGGCTTGCTCTGTACAGAATGTTGTATCTGATCCTGATCTGATTTCAAATTATGTGTATATAATTACATTATATATTGCATTTTGCTAAATTTCACACTTCGTTGGAACAATTGAGATGGTGACTAGTTCATCAGAAATGGAAAACTGATCTGTTACTTCTTTTTGAATGATACATCAACAGGGTATATGAGTTGGTCTCTTTTGAGCTTTTAATTCTGTTCTTCACTTTAGTTACTCAAAGTAAAAACAAAATGCTGCTCTTTTCCCTTTTTGTAGTACTTCAGTGAAATTTTATTATTTGAATAAAACTGAGTTTCCAAGACACTTATTCTGAAGCTTTCCAGTCAAGTAAAAGCCTAGTATTTGTATAAAATAGGAAATAATTCAAAATGAAGTTATAGAGTAATGCCATTACTGTTGTGTACAGGGTAATGGTAAACTGTTCCTTGGAGTTTTAGCAGGAAGTAAAAAGTAAGAAATGTAAAGAGTCTTTTAGAAGAAAATGTATGCCTAAATGTGCTTTCGAATAACATCTGAATGGGATGGTAGAAAAGAAAAAACCCCAGCCATCTGTGCAAAAAATACTGTGCTACCCAGCATTCTATCACAGCTTTTCTGTATGCAACATCTGTAAAGAAATAAGGATTGTCTTGTTTGTCTGAGAAAAATACTGTGTTATAAGTAGGTGCTTACTGTAATGTATTTATACTCTCAATGAAATGTTAGGTATTTTTATATATTTTTTTTCTTTTTTTTTCCCATAAAACCTTTCCATATGCAAATGTTTGGTCAGGGAGGCCCTCTATATGCAAATGAGACATGCTTACAGCTTGGATTTTTGAAGGGGAAACAAAGAGTGGAAATGCTAATACAGTCATATTTTAATGCTGTCTTTTGTCAAGTTACATTGTTGTGCTCCAAGCATAAAGCATTACTGCACTCCCTCTTTTGCCCTCACATAATTATACAGTTAATTATCTTTGCTGGTTTGTGCATAAAGACATTTGTAAGATTTCTTAATGGTCATTTATTCACTGTGTTTTAGACTGTACTGATTCACTTTGTACAAGAGCTTTGATGGTTTGCTGCATCTCTTATCAGCAGTTTTATAAGACATTTTCACAGGCTTTTGTTTCTTGTTACTTAGTTTTGCTCAAAAAGGTTTTCAAAAGATGAAGATGTTTCTAAGAAACATGTCCAAGTATAGGCACCAGAAGGGGATTATGGGAACATATGGAGACATTTTAGCAAAGCTAATTTGATCAAGAAATTATTCAAAATGGAAGTAAACTAATTGTGGAAAACTGTGACATTGCTTTGTATCTTCATTCAGTGGAGTAAGAACTTTTTTCCTGAAAAATGGGCCTTAGGTTTGTTGCTAAGGGTAAGCAGACCTCTCCCCTCATCCTTCAAGAGATGCTGTGTTCTTAAAGGAAGAGCCCTCCCCTGCAACCTTCCACTGGTGCAATGGATAGGCCTGAACAACCGGTACCCAGATTCATTGGAAATGAGTTGGCCAGAAGAGGGAAAACTACTGTACCATTGCTTCCTTAAAGCCAACGCCACCTGGACGTCGTTCTCCCTACAGCAGCAGGGAGAGAGGAAGAGGTGCAGACTGGAGTACCTGTACATAAGTAAGGAAGACTAGGAGGAAGGAATTAAAAATCACAATGTAGCATCTACTTTTTGTACCAATTTTTACTGATTTTTTTTTTAATTTTTAAAAATCCATTTTTATTTCCTTTTTTAACTTTTGGACAATATACTATGTTTTTAGAGATAATGGCTGAGGAACAGCAAAGTCCAGATCAGTTTTTCATTTGATTTTATTGACAGTCCAGAAAAAATTGGTTTGGGGAGTGATAGAATTGATCCTGCGGCAACACTGTCACCCTCTGAAGGTTGCAATCTCCTTGGATTCCCCTTCTGAAAGCATAATACCAACTTGTTAAAAACAAAACAGAATTAAAAGAAAATTATTCCTTTAAAGTGTTGGTGTAAGTGGCTGTGCTTATTAAAACTCCAGGCAGTCATGGTTTTGTTCTTTTTCAAACTGCAGATCCCTTTTTGGAGAAGGGCTCTTCTGACATTGCAGGGGAGGTCCACCAGCTGTTTGACTGACAGGAGCAGTCTGCCTGCCCCTTGGTGGTTTAATTCCTGTCTATACTAGGATAGCTTGCACTTCACTGAGCAGCAGACAGGTCAGGACACTTGGCAGGAGAAGGTTGAGAGACAAAGGCAGCAGGCTGTGAGGAGCTGATTCACCAGTCTGAAACTTTAAAAAAAAAAAAAAAAAAGGAAATCATGCAACTTTAAAGCAAAGATTTTAGCAATGTTCTTACAGTGTTAGTAGACTTGACAAAGAACAATAAAATGTCCAAACCTGGGAAAACTGCCATCAACCATGGCTTGGTTCCTGTTGATCTTAAAAGTGCCAAAGAACCTCTACCACACCAAACCGTGATGAAGATATTTAGCATCAGCATCATTGCACAGGGCTTGCCCTTCTGCCGTAGGCGGGTAAGTGTAAAAGTCTTTAAAACCTGGATTTTCATCACTTGGCTTGGAGCTCAGTGCTTTGTCATGGTGCGTTTATTCCATGAGGAAGTACTTAGGTCTCTTACTATCTGTTCACTCAGGGTGCTATAGGGGAGCTCTTTGGTAATTTATTTCATCAATTCTTGTGCTGTAATTTAATTAAAATCTGTACATGTTGTCTTAGCTGTTACTCGTTTAAAGGAAGATGTCAGTGATTCTTTTATAACTGTAAACCATGTAGGTGAAAACAAATGCTGTACAAAATAGGTGCACTCATAAATGTGTATTTTGCTGTTATTCAGTCTTTTTTTAGGTCATGAAGATAGTTTGTGGTATAATTCATTGAACTCAGTTCTGAACTGTAGTGGCATATGCAACTTGTTGATATTAAATTAGAATTTAGAAATGTTAAACTAATTAATATTTAAACATTTTTAGTAAGAATTCTTAAAATATGATTTTAATACTTCTGTAGCTCAGTAAGGAAGATAACATTTTTTGCTGTTACATAAAATAAAAATAGCATGTTACTATGTGGAGGTTGCGATATAGTTTATATATAGACAATCCTAGCCTGACAAACTATCACGGGTCTTATACTACAGCTTCAGGAACTGTATGAATTAAGTGGCTCTTAAAATATATTATATGAGTTTTCTCTTGCTGCCAAATAAATACTGTTTCAGTTTATTGATGCAAGTTTTAAAATCTAGCTCATCTTTTGTAAATATGCTGCCTTTCCTTGAATGTCAACTTACTACGTTTTAGCAAACTTAATTAAATCACAGACAAAATTTAAATTTGACAAGATCACTCTGGAAGGTTTGATTTTTTTCATATTATGTTGGTTGGAATATCTTGGAATGTTGTGTGTATGTAAAAGGTACATGGTGTGCATTGAAGGCAGCAACCTAATGTCAATATGCAACAATGCAAAATTTAGAACACATATATATAACAACTGTTACAACGCACAACTGTTTAATATTGGATCATGTGCATTTCAGAAAAGTATTTTTTCTGAAATTAGATATTATGCATATGTGTTTGCTGAACATAGAATAGGAACATTTCATAATATTGAAGGTAATAAAGTAAGTTCCTATATTTTAATAGAGTGGTTTAATTTTTTTTATATGGTTTAGGAACTGTTTGTTTGAAAGTAAGCATTTGGAATGTGTTTGCTTACTTGTAGTTCCTTTGTCTTGGAAAAAGCATAGTATGCAGTATATAAGACAAGTTTAGTAGATATACTTCACAAGTGTTTTTGCGGCTGTGTAACTATGGTATACTGTTGGAACTTTAATGCTGATGTCTTACGTGTGTATTTTCTATAATGAGAAATATGATCATACATCAACTTATCACAGATACAAAAAAAACCCAAAACAACCCAACCAAAATCTAAAGCAGTTTTCTCAAGATTTTGCACTGTTCCAAAATGACCAGAATTATTTCATTTGTCCTATCCTACACCCCGCTCAAACAGTCAGTTTAACATTTTAATTCTGGGAGGGTTTCGAAAGCTGTTCAGCATCTACTCTTCTTTTAGTATTAGGACTGACGAGAAAATGTAGAAATACTATAAATGTATGTTTTATCAGCTAAGCTATCATCAATCTATTTATCTTGTATTCTCAAACTTGTAATTCTCAGTATGATGGCTGCTGATAGTGGAAAATATGAGAGCTCCACCTTTAGTCCCATGCCTTGCAACACTCAAAGCCTGCACGTAACTCCCAGCGATGACCATATTGGGTTCCTTCCATGCTAACGCACAGGGGTTGCATACAAGATCTGCGTGTTGAAAAAATCCAATTGTAAAACCCAGTCCAGTTCTTCATGTAAACAGATGACAGAGCCAATACTTCTGTTTTCTAGATTTATTCTCTTATTAAATGTAACAACAAGCAAGGAAAGTATTTTTATACAAAATAACAGTTTTGACACAAAGTCTTTACTACATGCAACTTCTAGTTTTATTTTTTAAAAGTTCTACTTTTCATTTAATAAGTAATGCATTGAATTATTTAGTAATTCATTTTCAGAGCTAAGTTTGGTGTGCTTTAGAATATGAGCTACCATTTTCTTCCAGGTTATTGGCTTGGTAATATATCAATACCACCTTTCTTTGGGTGAGCATAGGATTGGGCCATTCAGACATTGACCTGACTTTAATATTGACCTTCTCCTTGTTTGAACTCATCTCTTCTCCTCCTTAATTGTACATTAGACCTAACAAAACATCTTTAAAATGTGTTCTGTGATCCTAGAGAGTAAAAATACTTCCGTTATGAGAGCTGGCAGTTCATAGCTTCTGCATCCTCTGCATTGGTTATACTGGGCTTTCATCAAGAAGTGCACTATAAATGGTCACAGGACTTAGTGGTTTGCCCTTTTGCGTTTTGTCAGTTTGCTCAAGTAGTTAAAACACTTGTCTGCAATAGCACTAATCTGAATCCAGTTAAAAATAGTATTACTTGCCATTCTTTGTGTAGCACTTGAGAATAACTTCGGTGCACAGCCATAAAAGTACTGTACTTAGGGTGTAAACCTATGTATTCCTACAAAGCTATCAAGGAAACTGATGCACTATCACCAAACATAGACATGGCTGTGGTCCTCTAGCCTTTGACACATCTTTCATAGGCACTGGAGTAGATTTTGCAGTATAAAGTGACGAAGCAATGAATACCTTTTAGCTGGTACACACTTCTAGTATCAAATATCGTGTAGCTCTTCAGTGCGATGTAACTGCAGCTGATCATTGAACATACTTACAGCATACTCACGTAGGTCATGCGTGTTCCAAAATCAAGTGCCGTGTTTTGTTTGCCATGGTAAATACTTCCAGTTGACAAAAAATTGGTCTCTTAATTAACTATGGGATTTTTTCCTTTGTAAAGCTCTTAAACCACTAACAGGAGTATTTTTTCTTCTGAAGTCTTGTAGTTCTCAACTCTTCAAAAAGCTATACTTAACAAATAGATTTCTTCCCTCTTTAGTTTTCCAAGGTTTTTTTTCCCCTGAAATTTTTCTTGAATTGTCTTGAAATATCCTCTTGAAATTTGCTGTTTTACAATTTTATCACATTAAATGTATCTTTTTAAGAAGTGCTAATAAGCTGGAGAATTTGTGAGAGTGACTTGTTCACTTGCAGCGTTCCTTCATTTCAAGTGGATTAAAGTAGCGCTGAATTGTTATAAAGCAGGGGTTTCAGTGTGCGCCCTGTGGTATTCCAAGCTGGAAAAATCAAGGTAATAAATGTATCCATTTTCAATGTCTGTAATCTCAGAAACACCAAAGGTTCTGTTATACTCTTAGGATTTTGTGAGAACAGTTTCCCTGTATGAATGTATGTTTCACCCTTAGAATACATCCAACCAAATTTTGGCAATTTGTCAGCTCAGTTGAATGAAATGAAATGCTTCTGTTGGACACATTTGTACGTTAAGTGAACACAACTTCAACCATTTGAAGCATTTTTAGCAGCCTGTGTCCTTCGTATAAAATAGCATCCACTGGTCTTACGCATTTGTTACTGCAGTGGTGCACTTGGAATGAGACTCCAGTTCCTTTTTCTCCCTCTGGTTGACAGGTATACTACTAGTGTATTTAAAATATTGATGTGACTTATGCTTGAGCAGCTTCACTTATTTGGACTTGTTTCTTTGTCCCTTAATTTTTGTGATAAAACAACCAAAGCACTCTTTTCACTGTCAGTCAAATCTATGTAAATGTTTGTGCCAGCAGTTCAACCAAGTAGTCCATCCATTCAGTTCTCCAGGGAAATGCAGTCCTGAATTTTTCCGCAATAAATCGTATTTCTTGCTTGAATACAGAACTTGATTTCATGGGTGACAGTAAAAAGTTAGTTAATGGACAAAAAACTGTTTAGCATACTCTGAAATTATATATCCTCCTATTTATACTTCCCTGTACCGCAGATGACTTTGGATCAGGTTCTGAATAATGTAAAAAAGCACTAATCTATTTGCCCCTTAAACAAAAAATAAGTCATTTCCCTTGGAATTTCTCACTGTTTAGTAAGAAGAGACTGACAGAAGAGCATAAAGAAAAAAATACATGAAAAGGTGCACGTGTGTGCATATATATGTGTAGAGTTTTCTAAAGTGAAACTAAAGGTAGTCTTCAGAGTCTGTCACCAGACAAATCAGAGCTCTCCCAAATGCTTGTGTCTTCTATAAGATAATTTTTGTTTCTGGGCTTTGTAGCAGGGAACTTGCATTATGACCTGGTGTTGAAATATCTCTTTGAATGACTGACAGAAATAGCTTTCTTTCAAAGCTAGTTTAACCTTTACTTCAATTTCTCTTGATTTAAAAAAATTTGTCAGAGAAGTACAGATCATGGACTGATCAGTTGCTACTTAACAGGAAAGGAAGTTTGTTCTTGATCTATGTTCATTTTTCATAAAGAGGCGTGTCCAGTGCTCTGTGTTTCCAAATATTCACATCTTCTATCTTCTAGATATTTTACTTTTCCTTGTTAAATACATAATTTATAGTGTTTTTTAAAATTATCATTATTTTCGGTGTTTCAGTTTTGGAAAATCTTTGGAATGAAACAGAAGTACTTCAAAAGTTCTGCAGAAGAAAGTTAACAGAAAAGGAAGATGGCTTTGAGCGGAAAGAAAGGAATACTGGATAGTTACAGAAATGAGGAAGGCTAAGTCTTCTGTAGCATTCTGCCTAGAGGCTCATGCCTTTTGAAGATAAATAGTCTTGGATAATGAACTTCGTCTTCTTTTTTTTCTTTTCTTTTTTACATATATGCAGTGTCTCCACTCTGAATCTGCTTTTCCCATGCCTTTCATCTACTCTCACAAGGGAAATAAATGTTTTTCCTGTGTGAATTGGTAGCCTTGAAGAAAAAGCAGTATGTTACTTACTTTATCGATATGGAACAGCAAAAGTCTAAAAATTATCTTCTACTCTCTTGTTTTGCTTCTTTCTGCAATTCTCACTTTCATTTTGTTTGCAAACAAACTCACTCTGTACTGTACTTGAGAGGGAATAGTACAGTGACAGGAAAGAATTGTACAGATCCTCAGTTTCCTGATCAGCTCAGGATGGGGTGATACAGCCTGGCTCAGTTGAAGCGTCCCGTGGTCACCCAGGGAATGCTCACAAGAATTCTGCCAAGCCTTACTGAAATCCGTCCTTTAAACTGTGCATACAGTCACATGTAGCCAGTGTTTATGGCTTTGTAGAACGAGACGCAGGCAGAAATAGGCTTCTCCCTAGCCCTGCCCTTCTCTGGGGTGTTAGAGAAGCTCTGGGGCTAAGATAGCCATTTGTAGGAGGAAGCACTCAGTTTGCTGTTCCCACAGCTGTTCCCTATATACCCTGGAAAAAATAAAATCAGTAGCTAACTTGTGCATATCTAGTCGAGCCTGGTGTAGTGGGTCAGAAATAGTTGGACAGGTTGCTTGGGTTTTTGCTGTTGTTTGGTTCGGGGTGGGGGCTGTTGGTTTGTTTTCAAACCTGCACTGCAACACATGTCATAGCACTCCCAAAGACTGCTTTTTCAGAATGCTCAGGGATCCTCTGTCACCAGACTGGCTCCTTAGCAAACACTGTTGTTTAAATTGTTCTGCCCTGTTTCCGGCCAAGATAAAAGCAGCAGTGGGAAACTCATGTATATTTAACACTGGCTAAAATGTTTTTCTTTGTGGTTTTGATGCATTTAGAACTTCAATTTCTTCTTACAATGAGCAATGCTGTCTGTTGCAGACTGCGGGAGTGCAGATGTTAAAAGCAAGTTATGATGATTCTGCAGTCAGTCCTTTCCCTTCAGGAGGTGTCAGAAGAAAGGTTTCCTGGGTGATTTTACTCCCTTGTGCCCAATTGTTTAGACATCTTTAGAAGCCTTTATTGTCATGCTCTTTGAGCTATTCAGACACACTGGGCTGACTTTGTAAAAGGTCTTTACCTGCTTAAAGTCCATCTGGTCTGTTGTCTCAAACTGTGGAGGTTATAGCATCTAGCAGAAGAGGGAGTGGGAGACAACAACGATGCCATAAACTGACCCAGCTGCCTCTTTGCTGATTGATTGTGCCAGAGGGGAACTCATGAAATGTGTAATTAAATACTTAATGTATTGCTTTGAAACCTAATTGCTTTAACTATGAATCTCCCTTTTCTCTTTTTGCAGTCCCTTCTATCACTAGGTAAACACTTTTTATCCTTCTGCAGCAAATGAAAGCACTTTAATTTCCTGAACAGATCTTTTCAGGTATGGTGGAAGAATCCTTCATGATGAAAATATTGCTCTGCTGGGTCATGACTGTCCTTAGTACAGAAACACGAAGAGGGCAAATTAATTTTAACCGGCATTTTTTGTTGCAGCGTTCCCCAGATTTTGAGTGGAAGTCAAACTGAACTAGAATAACGCTCAGACAAGTCATAAGCAGGGTTGTAGCCTTAGCATCTTGCTCTTGGATCTCTGCCACTTACCACAACCAATCGGCTGTCATTCCTTATGTGATAATGATTTTGCCAGTTTGAATAGCCTCCACTCCTCAGAGCAACAATCCCATCCTAGACTCACTACTCAGCCTGTGTTTTTATTTCAAACTCTGTGGTTCTGGTCTACTCTATCTCACTCTCCCTTCACCTAGTTTTGGACTAGTTTTTCTCCCTACAGCTTCTCATTGATATTCATCTTCTGTTAAAAGTGAGCCTCTTTTCTGGAAAATTTATTTACCATGTTTGAAAATAGAGTTTTGCATAGGAATGACAGCAGTGTCTTTCTAAGTGCTGCTCCAGTATTTTATAATATTACCCATTCTTTTAAAGAGGCAAGAAAAAAAAAAAGCACTGGAATTGACATGACTTTTCCCTTTATTTATTTATATTTAGTCAAGGAAGCCTGTACTTTTAATTTGTTCTGTTCCTTAAATGGTTTGAATAACCAGTTTGATTGCAAAATTTCTTGGTAAGAGGTTTGAGATGGTGGTATATCATTTGTGTGGTCATGTGTAGTTTGATCACATTTCAGAAAAACATTTCTAGTTACTTGCTCCTCACATGGACATGATTTTAATACCGAAAGATACAGTCTATGAAGTAGGGTAGTGATTTTTCTTTAAAAATCTGATGATAGTTACAACCTGTAGTGCATTTTTGATATAATGAAAATATTTATGCTTATGAAAGAGAAGTGCTTGTTACATATGTCATATGAAAACAGGGATGCTGTGCAAGAAGGCAATACAATAAACCTGTTTTTAATAATTCTGCTGCTACTGTAACACCTAGAAGTAATAGGCAAGTAATATTTGTGTGTGGTGTTTTTCATTTGTTTCGTAGATCATATTCTAATATATTGAAGGACAACCAAAATTCTGATGACCCTAAACTAATTGACAAAATGAGAATAAGTTAAAATACATAAATGATGCTAGAAGTCTAAATACATTCTTCTATATATGTTCTTCCCTTATGAATTATCTATGTTCAGCAGTACTTCCTTAAAGCAGCTTAGTTTATATGTTGTATCAAAGACACTCATAAGACTTGGTAAATGCTAATGTATTCAACAACTTTATTAGCTAGGGAAACTTTTTTTTTTCAGGAAATAGTGTAATAATGTAGCAAAGATAGTAAAATTTTGTGTTTTATTTGGTGAAATACGCTTCTTTCTCTCTTGTCTGTTTCAGATGGCTCATTATTTCTGGTAGTTTATTCAGTTTGTATGTGGTGCGTGGCTTTGCATATGCAAGGTAGTAAATAGAATTTTATTTGTAAATTGTGAAAAATAGACAACTTGTCTGTTGAAGATGCAGTTAGGTAAAAAACCTAATTTTAGGAATCTGTAATATGTAAACACAAGGAAATTTGAGACCAGTTGTTTTAATATACATAACTTCCTGTGGAATTTCTAAAATTGCGTTTTTAAGTTTATAATGTAGCTAGTGTACAATGATGGTAAGCAGCTGCAGTGTACTGATCCTAGATGGTATCATGTGGGATCTCTGCTCATGATTTAGATGTCCCGATTTATGTATAGAGACATGGATTTAGAAAGCATAGTTTTATTTGCAAACATTATTCATATTATAATGATATTATATATATTAAAAATATAATAAGTCTCATATGCTGTATGCAAAATTGTCCCTGCACAGAGAGTTTACTCCTTGTAGAGATGAAAGACAGAAGATGAAATTGGAAAAGAGACGTGATGTGTTGTTAGCTGCTGCTAGGAGAAAACTGTTCCTTGATTCACAGGCCGGGGACCTGTAGGTGATACCATACTGGTCTCTTTCTAACGATACTCTCCCAACAGCATTTCATTTCTTGAAAATTGAAAAAGAACAGCATGGAATGTGACACAAAGGTATATCTGGTATATTTTTAATGCCATATTTTTCCCTGTTTATCCTGTGTTTACGTACTCACTAGTATAATTAAACAGTTAAGATTTTGTTGCACTAAGACAATCTGCATGCTACAGTGTTCTGTAAGTACAAAAGGCAGTTTCTTCCAAAGCATGCTGCTATTAATAAACGCTAACACAAGATTACTTCTCGTGATAACAGCAGCAGCTGGCAAGAATGTTTGCAATTTTAACATATTTACAGCATTGCTACATTCCATCTTGCATTTCTCCTGTGGTAGGTTGTTAGTGAAATTTCAGACTGAATTCTTACCATTAATTTCTTCATGGCCTCACAGTCTTCCCTTCTTTTGCCTTCCCTTCTCCAAATCCTGGCTACATACCAAGCTGTTAAACAGGTCCTCTACTGTCTAGTGCCTATTCTGTCCACATAGTTTCTATAGATCATCTCTCTTTTCTTTCCTGTCTCTTTACACCCACAGTGTTCCTATCCTTTGCCTCTCTGCTTATCCTGCAGACAGTTCTGGGAAGTCCTTTCTGCCCATGCACCACCTTTAAAGAAAACAATTATCTGTAACTGGCTGTATTTCCTAAGAGAACCAGATAAGCCATCATGCTAAAAAAAAAATAAATTATAATCTCTACAACATCTGTCACTTGATTTTCAAAATACATGTGCTTAGCTTCAAGTATAATAAATTCAGTATTAAAATACTACATGTCAATCAATTTCCACTGCCTACCCTCACTTTATTATCTCCAGGCAGATGATAAACTCTCATAGTTGGTACTAATTCTCTTCTCTTGAATAGCATTCAGAATAGATGCTTGTGCACCTTTTTCCTTTGGAAGGAATGTTTTTGTTTTAAACAATAAGCTTCTGTTCAATTAATTTATTAGACATGTATGCTTGCCACTTATTTGCAGTTTGTGTTCACAGTGATGCAAGAAATAGGTTACAGACAAAAAACCCTAATAATACAAATTATAGAAATGAGACTGCATTGTCCCTTTAACCTATGGCAGGATCTGTGGTGTCTGTGCTATTTCCGACTGAGATTCATCTAATGGTATAAAATTGCTTCTCATAGAAATGGTTAGTTTTCTCATCATGTTTGAAATGTCATTATGTGTTGAGGTCACTTTGCACTGTGAAAATTTGACACTAATTGCAATTAATATCCAGATTTATTAAGGGCACATACATAGCAATGGTTCTTCACTTTAGAAAGAAAATAGGTTGGAATAGCAGCAGCTAATTTGGTTGGTGCCTAATTAGCATGAATATTACATGGATTAAAATTGCAAAAGTAGATTAATTTTGGGGGTTTATTTCTAGGTTTTTTTTAAAGACACACCATGCCCCTCCCATCTGGGTTAGAGAATGTTTGTAAGTATTTTGTTGGGATTATTCCATTCAGTTGTCAGATTAATTTGCTGTATGTCACTTTCCTTCCGCTTCTTGTCCACTTCCCTTTTCTTGTTGCATAAAGAGCTGGTCATCATGGGAGAAAGCTTAAGTGAGTTGTAACCGTTCCCTCCCAGAAGGAGAAGAGGAGGCAGCTGGAGCCGCTTGGTTCTGAGCTGTGTGAGTGATCGTGGGCGTCCGTGAGGTCTGTTGGCACTGCTCAAGTAGCTTTCCAAAAGGCCTGTGTCTTGTGCTGCCTTACCGAGAGGAATTTCTTTGGAGCATCTGGTTAACATGGATCGCTTTCTGGCACCACCTCCGTTAATTACATCTGCTCAACCTGTCTTCCTTGGTTTGTCTTGTGCATTCCCATGAAGGGTTGTATCCAGATGCAGCTGTCTTGCAGGCGCAGCACTAAGCCCTGCGCCAGTCTTGAGATTTCTGGGAAGGCATCCAAACTTCTGAGTGGGTGAAGAGGAAATAGTTTCCTGTTCTGAAGTACCGGACCATTTTAATTTGAGCACACAAGTGAATGTTTTAAATGTCCATAAATACTGCATGTTTATCCGTTTATGGCCATGTATAGCAGGTCCAGCCTTATTTTTCTTGATTTAGGAGGAGCTCATTTTAGAAGTGACCTGTTCTTTCTGGTGTGTGGAGTAAGTAAATGCTTCAAGATATCCAAGACATCCTCAGGGAATTAATTAATTCCTGAAAACATGGCAATGAGGAGAGGTGGGTGTGCAAACCTTCATGCCCCCTGCCCCAGTTTTTCTCCCTTCCTGATACAGAGAGAAACCTGCAGTAAAAATTCTCTCTAGTCATTGAAGTGCAAAAATATTAAAACCCATAATTTGTACCTCTGGCGTGTCTTACTGACTTGTGAGACCTAATTTAAAGAAACAAGTAGCATTGGCAGCCTCTTGCAGTGGACACACAGACCATATGAATTCATAATTGCTGAAAATTTTCGGCTTATTCTTTGGGCTCCAGCAGACAATTTATGCCCCCCCGAGGTTATGCATAGTTACCCAGTCATAATAGGTGCTGCAAATCTAATAAAACTAATCTTTCAAGAGATATCTGTGTTTCTTTGCTCTCAGCATATTCTGTCTTTTGTGTATGTATGTTGATAGAAAAATTGAAACGTGTTATTTAGTAATTGGCCCTAAGGCCTTGTATTTTCTCAGTGATTTTAAGATTTGTAATTCAAATTTGCACTACTTAAGCATGAACCATGTTAGTGAGCAAAAAACCTTTAAATTGAACTGTCGTCTCTCTGAAGTAACTAATCTTTGTGATATAAACACAAAAATATACATTTTTTTAACCTAGTGGAACAACTGTGTGCATAATGTACAGTATTTGTATATTAATGTATTTGGAAGAGAAGGTAAATAGAATATTTTTTACAAAGGGACTTATGTAGACACAAACCTCAGTGAGGTAAAACATAGGACAATTACTGAAAAATTAAGAAGTACATTATGTAGTAGTTTTGAATGTAGTTTAAACTATTTTCCACTTCAATTTTAATTTCAGATTGCCTGTATCTTAGTGTTTTTCTTTTTTGCTTATCCTTCAGAACCATGAAGTCAAGATACCTATTTGTGCATTTTCATGCATGCAGTTCCTTGCTGTGAGGCAACATGAGGCACATGCGCTTTTTTTTGTCCATCCTTTGATCTCTCTTTACTGGGAGTTTTAAATTCTGTACAGGGTTTTGAGAAATAGTTCGTATTTTGATTGTATGTGAATGTATGGGGAATGAATTTAGAGTCCTGAGACTAAACTGTTGAAAATGTAAAGAATTGCCTTCTTTTTTTTTCTTTTTCAGCTTACTAAGAGAGCATTCCAGTAAAGAGGACATAAAACATATGCTGTCTTTGAAGGATCAGTGTGCCAAATATTGAATATGGCATTCCAAAGCATGTAACGACATGGATCACAAAGATGTTGCCCTATTAAAAACCTAATATATGCAACCATCTTTGTATTTCTAAAAGAATGTCAGTTGCTACTAAGAAATATGCTAAAAACATTTCTGAACTTGTGAATTCCTTTGACAGTGTTTGTGAACTTCAAGATCTATTTTTAAAATACAAAATACAATATATAATTTTCATTCTGTAGCACACAATGTTATAGCTGGTAGGCAGTTGTTTCCTTTCTTCTTCCATTCAGAACTGGGGAGTCATAGCATCTCATTATCTAATACTTCTTAATAATAGTCCTCAGAATACATATATAGATACAAATACTCTTCTTTCAGGGAGAGTTTCAAGATTTCCTTTTAGCTTCTTACCAATAAGTAGCACCAGTGCTGCTTCACAAGACTGTCCTATATTAGGTGTATCTGTCAAAGACATATCAAAACCCATATCAAATAGAAAGGTTTTATCTGACCTCTTTTAGGTGTGCCTTCATTAATGGTTTTCACAAATAGACAAATTGGTAAATTTGCTACTATTATCCAGCAGAAAAAACCTGAAGTTGCTTTTTTTATTATTATTTTTTTCCATGTATATTATCTTATATTCTGACTCTAAGGTAATCAGGCGGGGTTTTTTTATAAACAAGAGCTCATGTTTAGTGGGAAAAATACTAAATGGGAAAAACCTTGCATGTTGTCTTATAATGCATTATAAATAAAGAGGGTTGATTTTTCTTCTTCAGTCCTTTGCCCCTCACATCTTGAAAATAATGAAATGAAAAATTCTCCCAGCTTACCTTCTGTGTGCATTTTCTGTTCTGTACACACAAAAGGGGAGACAAGAATCAAGATATAGTTGTAAGCAGTAGCTTCATAAACAAATCTGGAAACTGAGGTAATCTTGCCTTATGTCCTTCTTTTCCCTGTTTCTTTCACCTTATGGCTGCTGTCATAGTCTCCAAACTTGGAAACAGCTGCTGCTAAGAAACCCTTTCCTTCTTTGACTTGGAAAACAGGAGTGGATTTTTTCTGTTAAACTGAGATGAAAAAAATACTTGTTTTGAATGCTGGCCATGTGTCTGATTGCAGCAGGTTAGAAGTTGGAGGTCTCTATGGTAGTTACATAGTGTCTCAAGAGCTGGACATGTGGGATGTTCAAACTCATCCCTGGTCCAGAATGCATCTAGCATCAAGACAAAAGCAGATGAGAGACCACCACTACATTAAAAGTGTAAAATGTGTTTTCTTTCTTCATTTATGAATGAGAATGTTTGCACTTCAATTTACAGCCATGTTTATTTTCATAAAAATACAAAAATCTTTAAATCTGACTCTCACCTGAAAGTAAAAATGAAGGTGGTCAGGAGAATTTGATAGATTACTCTAAATAATTGGAGAGATTTGTCTTCTACAAATGCAACCTGAGCTGCATTTCTGTGGTCTTAATGCAGTGATTTAGTTTCTTTACAGTGGTTGCCTGAAGGAAATGGCATTTTCTGCTTCTCTGGTGATGCTTCAAATTTCAGAGGCTGTTGAGCAATATCATAGTTATCACGGGGTGGAGGAAACCATGCAGTGCCACTTCGGTTCCAGGCTTGTGTCATAGATGCAGAATTGCTTGGTTGGCTACAAATGACATGAGATATACAGAAAGTGAGACTGACAAAAGGTGGAACAGAAAAATGAGTTGCTATAGCACCAAGCAGCTAGAGCTGTACTGCTAAAAATGTGACTGTTTCTGTATAGGTATGTCAGCAAAATAGAATATCTTCGTAGTGGTAGAAGGTACTGAAGTATTTTTTTAGTACTCCCAGGGTGATAGTCCCAGTTGACAAGAACTTTACATCAGTTGTAAAAGTGGCACTGTGCATTATACAGTGAAGTCTGTTGAACAGGAATATATTCTTGAGAAAGAATATATCATGACTTGAGAATACATTCATTTCTTATAAAGAAGACCTGACACCAAGTGTTGGACAGGCAAACTATGCCATAGTGTCTTTTTTGAATCTTGTTTTATACCATGCTTGCAGAGTCAGAGCCGGATTATTTGCACTTACAGAGGTCTGACCTCTGGGTGCCATTAGTAGGATAGAGATACAACGCCTATTCTTAATCAAAAACCTTTCAATTAACCCAATACTGAAATTGCTTGTCAAAGCCTCTTTCATAGAGGAGAAACTCCTGAAGAAGTCATGGTGGTCCCCTTGAGATCCGGCTGTACTTCATAGCTCAGAATGTTTTAAGGGAAAGATACTGTGGTGAGAGACACTTGTGTAAAAAAACTGTAGCCAGAGGAGAAAATAGCATAAAATACATAATCACCCAGATACTGTCACCATTTGTAATAACTACTTTTCAAGACTTATTATGAAACAACTTCAAACTTGTCTTTTAAGTCTCCTTGTTTCTAATTGCATGTAGGCAGAAGAGAAAGCTTGAATTTTGTTTCCCCAGTGTTACTAGCGAATTCTTTGGAAAATGATTTTTTGCTATACCTAGCATGCCATTATTTATCTTTTAATTTTTTTTTTTTAATTAGAAACTACTTCTTGTAGCAGTTTGGTAGCAAGGGGATGCCCTACCCTGACCTTGGTTAAGAAGCTGTGTAAGAAGTCATTGTAATGCAGCATGGTGTATGTGTAAACTTACAAAGACACAGCAATAATAATGCAGGAAAATCTGAGGGGGGATGCTGTAAGTTCAAAAAACAGGAAATCATCTTTAAGCATCCTTTTTACTGTTTTCTGAAGTATGCAAATTGCACCAAGGTTTGAAGTTTCTCTGCATGAATTTCCAAAACACATAATTCAGAGAAATGCTTTGCATCCTTTTTCATAAGAGTTGATAGGCCAACTTAATTTTTCTCTTCCTCCTTGAGAAAGTTGTGTGTGTATGCAGGTGACTTGAATAGCCTGGTCAACATGGGTTTAGTCCATGAGAAAATTAAATTATGATCAGACTCTGTTAAGCTAGGTGGGTTTTTAAGCCTCACCCGGAGAAACATTTGTGATGTTCTTGTGAACTATAGCATGTCTAAAATGTCCCATGGATTTAATAAAGGGTACCTAGAAGTAAGAACTCTGATATGTCATTTATTTAGAGTTACCATACCAATGAAATGGACAAAATACATTTAGGATATTTTATATGCAAAAGAGTTTTGTAAGGCACTTTTTCTACTTAAGACTATGCTGGTCCTATTTACCATGTGAACAGTTGTAGCACACAAAGTAATTTGTGCATAATTTTTTTTAAATTGCCAATTTTACCAGGCTGCTTCTTTTAAAAAAAAGTATTTGGCTTCTGAAATGTAATAGCTTGTTTTGTGGTCTCTTTATGTACCCTTTTTCTTTAATAATGAAAAGTATAATTTTGGATCACACTGGTGTTGAGTAAGGTCCTTGTCATCTTGTATTTCATTTATGCTAATTTGTCATCTTGTAGGATGGGGTAGGAGGAACAGCAAGTTCTTGTCTTGGCTTGAGAGAGGTTTCAGAATGCGTGTGCTAGTGATACACTGAGAGATTTGCCTCACGGAGATATGGGACACCTGTTTTTTGTTCAATCAGAAGTTCCTGACTTTCTAGTTAAAGCTACCAAAAATAAAAACCCATACATCTATCAGAACAACACATTTAGCATTAAACGACAAGCAAAATAGCAATTGAATTTTAAATTAGAAGAAACAGAATGCTTGGGGGAAAAACTGTATTATTTAAAAAGTTGAGGGAATTTATAAGATGTATGAAGTAGCTTAGATACTCGTAAATAATTTCTCATGCCATTAGGAGTTGATTCTGATAGAATGTTTGTTGTTCCATTCTTAGATAAAGCTTTGTGTCATGGCTAAGTATATCCATTTTAGTATATTTTTTTTCTTTCCAGAGAAATGTTTTCTGAATTGGTTTTATTCATCAATTCTCATCCACTGTGTAATCAAGGTGGAAAATTTATACCTTTTTAAAATGGGAAGGTCTAAGTATTGCGTATCAAGGGAAAAGCAGGTGGTTTTCCCACTAAAGTAAGAGTTTGATTTTATTCTGCTTTTCCTCCATTGTATGTATGTTTTATTAGGGGAGCAAGGGGCTATCCTATAGAAAAATTTAGGAAATTTGTAGTTTAACATAATTGTCATGTTAATAATAAGTATCATTTGGTGGTGGTTGTTTTGTTTTGTTGGGTTTTGTTTGTTTTTTAGTTTCTTTTTAGGTTTGGTGGTTTTTTGACATCATGCAGCTTGTGAGCTTGTGGTGCTGTTTCTGTAGCAGACGTGAAGGGGCAGTGTAGTGCTGTCGATAAATCTTCCTCTGTGTTCATCTTTTCAATCTCCTGTGGAGTATCTTGTTTCAAATGTGATTATTTTATCGGTTGTGTATATGTGCTTTACTTGTATGATAATTCTTTTAAGTTAGATACGTTCTAGAAATATCAATACAGTTAAGAAAATTATTGTTTAAAATGATTCACTGTTTTTTCCTTGACTCTGTCTATGCTCATGAATATAGATATTATTCAGTAGTTTTTTAAAGACTGTTAGTGTTTAAAGGCTTCCACCTGGTAAAAGCACATGAAGATTATGGACAAGTTCTGACAAAGTATTAGACTTGAAATATAAAAGGGTATCAACAAAGCAACTTTGACGTGATTTTTGCTTGGTTGTTTTTTTTCACTCTGAATATTAAAGTACATTTGAAGTACTTATTCCTTGTGAGTGGCACATTCTATATGAATTAATTGATAGAACTGAAGTATTGAGGATGACTGATATATTTGTACTCAGTAGAGTAAGTTGGTATCCAAAGGAGGCATTCTGTCGATGTCTCATGAAACCTCAATTGCAAAGACAAAAGTCCTAATCTTGGGGTGTATTCTCTGAAATAATGAGTATAGGTATAATCCTCAGATACAGGGAAGAAAAGATAAAAAAAATTCTTCACTGTGAGGGTGATGTGGGACACTGAAGTAGGTTTTCCAAAGGAGTTTTGAAGGCACCATTCTGAGAAGTGTTCCAGGCAGGTCTGGATGGGGCTTTGAGCAACCTGATCTAGTGGGTGGCACCCTGTCTGTGGCAAGGGTATTGGAACTAGATGATCTTTGAAGTCCTTTCCACCTCAAACCATTCTGTGTGATTCTGTGATTATTTTTCATGTAACTGTGCTCTCAACAGAGCCAACATTCACTCCAGTCTTCTCTTATGATTTTTTATTGCTGTAGTTGGTGTTTTGTCCAAATGCTCGAATAATGAAGATTTTAAGGTTAAACTTTAAAAATGACTGAGTAGCTCTGCCATTTCAGTGACAAACTTTTTCTTGCGTATTTTTGAATATTTTATGCTAGGTTGTTGGGTTTTCTCATAGGCAACTTCTGGTTTGTTTCTGTGAATGTTTGATTTTGTTTCTAAGTCATAAAATGTAGAATTTTAGAAAATTTTATGTGAAACATGAAAAAAAAAATCTTTCACCATTCCAGTTTAAATCTTCTAAAATAAGTGGGGCTTTCTTTGCTCATTGGTGCTGCTTTATTACCCCAGGACCATAGTCTGAAAAGCTAAATAATGATACTGAGCAGCTTTGAAGATACCAAGGCATACCTGGGTTAGTGACATAGCAAATAGCCCTTCTGTAGTATCATATTCTTTCCTCCTGGAGTGCTGATGAGCTGAAGAAATACGTATTTCTGGAAAGAACAAAAGTAATTCTGGCAGTTAATTTTTGCATCGGTTCAAGTATCACACCTTCTCTCATAATAAACCACTTTAATTTGCTTAGCATTTTTAAGCTAACAGCTTTCATCCTGATGCATATTAAACAATTCAGAGAGCAGTATTAAAATAAGAACGGAGTGATATTTGTGCTAAGTTTTAAGTACAGAAAATTATGGGAATCATTGATAATTTTAATGATGAATAATAAGTATATAAACTCAATATTAACACTTTTTTAGCCAGTGAGTTGTTTATGATTAATCATTAGCTAACATTTTATGCATCTCTGTATATTGAATATATCTGTTACCTGTTTTTTCTTTTGATTAAGTTTTTATGAGTTTTTAAGGTGCTTAAAAGATGAAAAATATCTTTAATGTGTGCCAGAATTCTCAAGGAAAGATCAAAATACATGTTCTTTAACCTAAATTCAATAGATTTGGCTTACATTAAAATTTGAAATTAGGTAGAGACTTCCAGTGAATGTCAATAGTGGGGGTTTTTCTGTTTATTACAAGGTCATGATAGACATGAGCAATAAAAATATCATCTGTGAATACCATTGTATAGCTGCATGACAAGCTCTTTCATGCCCTGAGAAAATTGCTTTCTCTTTTTTTTTTTTTGTTTATTCTGTGATCACCAGTGAAAAGAAACCAGAAACATAGATGATTTGTTCCGTTTAACTCTCTAAGGGCAACGTATAAAGGTTAAAAGATTGTTTGCTTTCTTAAGAGCTTCATTGTGATGACCTTAGAAGTTAGTATGGTTTTTTTCACCCAGATAGAAGACTTCATTCTTCATTACTTTTAGAAACGATATACTATTTTTATTGTGGGATGTCTTAGTGGATGAATCTTTGAAAAGCATCTTGCTAAACTTACTTGTCACTAAAGACAAATGTTAGGATGCCGAGGGATTGTAACAGTAAGGCTTTTTAATTAGGAATTTAAAACCCCCAAACCCTGTGTATCACACTTTTGACAGAGCGCTTGCTTGGGCAGTGTCAATACACCATCTTTTCCCATGTTTTTCTTTGAAAATGTTAGGCTCCAATTCTTCAAAAGCAGCAGCAACATGCTAGATGACGTTGGGAAATTGCAAACAAGAAAAAAAGTCCTGTATTTTCACTTCAGCTTTATATATCAAAGCTGCATGCATCTTTCACATCTGCCAGTAGACAGATGTGTGTAATTTCCAGTGCAAAAGTGCATGTGCCATATTAAGACTTTATGCAAACAGTGTATATCAAATTAGCTACTTCTATAAACACTCAACTCCATGCCTTGTATGCATGTCAGCTGAATGCAGTTACACACAAAGTTTTTCAAAAGCGAGTGTCATTTATGCTCGCTGCTTAAAAACCTTGTTAGTGTTTGGAGGGTAGCATGACTGTTGTCAGCATTAAAAAAAAAGTCTTAAAAAATGGATAGATTCAGAGGGCTATTATGCAAAAAGTTAATAGATAGTATGGTTCTTGTTGGTTGCACATGCTGAAAGTACCAGAGACTGAAGTAGGAGAGCGTGTTCCTGTTCTTAAGGACTTCCCCCACCCCCGGCCAATGAAGAGATTTGTTAATGAATGGAAAACTTTCATTAACAAGTTGCCTCCTTTAAAAACTAACCGAACTTGGAAATGATCAGAATAGCATTTGGCATATCATTAGTACAGGACGAGTAAGCCTTAGAAAATTTGAAGAATTGGTTCATGCAGTTTCAACAAAAGTACTTTAGAATTTGGGCTTTTCTTTGGTAGCCTGTGCCCCTTAGGTCACTTTTCATTTTCTTGCTATCTGTGTAGACCCTTTACATTTTTTCCAAACCTCCCCCCACCCCTGTTCAATAGCTAATCTGCTAAATTCATGCTACAACTGCCTCATTGAGTGGATGCGTTGTTCTGCCCGCTTCGTACCAGCTTTGTTACTGTGCAGTATTTTTCAGCTGTTTGTGCTCATTACCATACAGCTGGTATTTAGAGGAGAGAGGGAAGCAGGCAGAAGCTTTACTGTCTGCAAGTATAAGAAGCTCTTTTGCAAATGGGGTACTGGCAGATGGGGCGTGTGTTTAAACGGGTTTCGTTGATAACAGACTGCATTAAAAATCATTCTGAGAAAGTCTAAGGTCAGCCCCATGAATTCAGAACTTGAGAGGTATTCAGCTTTTGGAAGACCTTTATAGAATATTAATTAACCTAGGTCCATGAAAGTGACAAATTGATTGTTTGCAAAAATGTTAGATACTATCCTGCTGCCCCCACTTTGCAGTTCATTTCCTTCAGCATCTCCTGATTCGGTTTGTGAGTTTTTTTTAAAAAACATAGGATTGTATATACTGTGTTCATCATGATCGGGGCTGTTGCCAAAACAAATCAGTGAACCAACAGTAAAATCCCAGACCTCAGGAAAGGAAAAATAATTTTCCTTTTGATGTTGTGACTGAACTTTGCATTATGCACGATTATAAACACCTTTGCCAGAAGCCAGCCCTTTACATACACATGGAAATTGATTCTCTTGCTAGCAGGATGAGTAGCACTGCACTAGCTGAGGTGTTCTGAAGAGATAATTGAACAAAGTTTGTGTATAGAGCCAGTACATCTTCTACTGGCTCTATTGCTGTAGCTGAGAAGGGAGAACAAGCATTAGGGTCCTGGGACTGCTCTTCCAGGCCTGCAATAGAAGCCGGAAATTATGAGGCTAAGTGCAAGCTGGGAACAGGTGTTCTGCATTTAGACATATAAGTTAATCATTTACTGTCTGAAATACAAGGTAATTGGTATGTGCTAGCACAGCTCTGTGTGGGTCTATTGCATAGCCCTTGTAACAGGATCATCAAATTCCTGGCTTCCTTCTGGAATTCGGTGCATTTTGGCATTGCTCTGATCCCCTTGGGATTCCCGGGGTGACTAAGCAGCCACCTCGCACAGATGGAGTGCTCTGACAGCTGATGAAGGACGAAAACACTGGTGGGTTAACATTTCTCAGAGTACTCACACAGTCTTTGACACTCCCAGTCCTAATCCTCCAGGAAAAGCTACAGAATGCTTTACAAAGCATTGAGCCTGGGACAATAAAACCATAGAGTCAATAGAGCTATTGATTTCATGGGATGCTCTAATCTTGGGGTTCTTTCCCCTTGTTTTACCTCTTTCTTTCCCATTGGAGACAAACTCTTCCTTCATTACTGACACTGCCCTTTCTGCTCAGGGGGAACCAGCAAGTCTCAGATGAATACCTAAAATGCATATACCACACTAGGTATACCTGGAACCATAACAGCTCAACATTTTGGTCTCCTCCCCTTCCCCCATCCCAGCTGTATTATTTGGGATAGTAAAAGAGTCTGCCACTACCCATAAACCTTCCTTTACTGATAATAAGGAGGTGTTCTATATTTGTGGTCCTGCAGCACAGCAAACAACTGTAGTGTGTAAAGCCAGTGCCTGGCAGTAAGAAGATGAATTCTTATTCCAGACCAGTTAACAAATGTATGCATAATTTAGACCACATTTTTATGTTCTTGAGACAAGAAATCGAGATGCTTCTTACCTACTTAACTATTGACCAGAGTTTTCTTTCAAGAATAGTTACAAAACATCGAGAGATTTTAAAGAACAGCACTGTTCAGCTGCAAAATTCCATTGCTTCTTTATAGTGTGAGCTAACACTTGGAAAATGTGATATGGAGAGTTCTGCTTTGAATGAGTTAGTGATCACATTCAAAATTACATTGAGGGCATAGAAGATTTAAGCACAGCTTTATGTGAGTTTTGAGTTGCAAGTGAAATGCTGTTCACTGGTTAGCTTCCACATCTGAAGCACATTCACTCTGTGTTTGTCAAGAGTGAAGTGGGGAATTCACTAACTGCTACTTGTTCAAGCTCTTTAAATCAAATATAATTTATTAGAGTTTTTGATGTGTATTGAAGTACAGCAAAAAACATAATGGCCAAAGTAAGACTGTTGTGATAGCTGCTTCAGCAGGGATAGTTCCCCTCCACCCCTTGAGTTTATAAACTCTAGCGCTTTACTTTCACCCATGTGTCTTCAAATGCAGTTACACAAAAGCACAAGAAGAGGTTATGAACAGCTGCTGTCTTCTGAATTCAACTGTGCTTCCTGAAGGCTTTATTTACACACCTCTGCCTCCAGCCCACCTTCTTCCTTTCTCCGTCTTTTTCCAGTACTGTCTATAAGTCTGCCAGAAATTATTTTCTTCCTTCATCTTTGCTGGCAAATGGATCCTATAAATGATCTAACTTGCTTTAGGCAAAGTTGGTTAAGTTTAAAAGGCTATCAAAAGTGATTTAAGCTACCTGGAAAATGTTTTGCATGAAGGAGATGAAAGAGCAGCAGAGCTCTAAGGTCAGCAACCTCTCGCAGAAAGGTGGTAGAATACCCAGGGGTTAAACGTCTTTACTGGCCAAGTGAACGTTTATCATGTGGTGCATGAAGAGCAGATGTAAGAGCTGCCGTCACTGTAAAGGCCCTCCTGCAACTGCCTGTGCTAGTGTCACTACTTTGATTAAAAATCACATGCTGGAGGTTGTAGACAGACGTTCGCTTGGCTAAAATCCATGCCGCTGGAAACCTCCATCTCCCCCAGGCAGGTTCCTATTGCCCCTTTGGTGGTAATCATGGCCTCACTGGAGCCAGCAGAGCTCCCACACTGGCTGTGGAGCAATCATCCAGAAAAGCTTAGCCAGTTTAAATGGGTGATTTGCACTAACCCAGCTGATTTCACATCAAGTGGATTTATTGTTCCTTTGGTTCTGCTGTAGGGACAGGAGCGTCATCCGTTGGCACAGTGAAACATGGGGGAACCACGGTACAAGTGCTGCGTGGTGTCCAGGTGTGACAAATGGGCAGCTCCTTGAGTAAGGACCCCACTCAGCACTGTGCCAAAGCTTGTGGCTTCAGTTTAGGTTTCCTGTGAGGTGGTTTGATGAGTAGAGATGAACAAAAGGCTGTGTGGGTGTATTTCAGAAGTCCCTTTAGCTAAATTAAGAAGGACAACTGTAAATTAATGAGGCAGTTTGTTCTTCCATAGCAGAAAGCACTAGGTACTTTTGAGTCTGTGGATAGCGGGTAACATGGAACTTTATCATCTAAGTCTGCATGTTTTTAAGTATCATGTAACTTCAGTGTTAATTTGAATTAAGTTTGTGTGTAAAACTAAATCAGTGGGAGTATTTGGATGGTAAATAATTAAGCTTTTGCTGTAAAAGAAGTCAGAGTACATAGATAAGTTTTTTGTATTAAATACAAAATGATTAAATTCATGGTACAAGTTAGGATCTCCCAGATCTATGATGTCATCTTTGTGGTAGGGAATCTCAAATGACTGGGATTTGTGGAAAGCAAATTGCATTTTAAAATCTGAGAACTACCTCTGAAAACCTTTTGTATGTTTCTACCTTAAATATTTTGAAAAATGTGCAGTATTCCTTTGCATTGTAATTTTTATAGGTGCATTGTTTGTATTTTCCACATTATTTAAAAAATAATGCATGCAAAAACTAATGTGTTACCTAATGGCTACTAATCATTTGGTGCTCAGAACAGATGCACGGATTTGAATGGACTCAGAGATCTCCAACTATGTGTCTTTGCCTGTTACACTGTCTGCGTGTGAGTTTTGTGATAAAGTCTGTGGGATCTGGAGTGCCCATAAAATAATAAATGCAGTAAAAGCTACAAGAAATTTTCCTAGTAAACAGATGGAAAGCAGGCACCACTGTGGATGAAATAGAATTAATCTCCATCCAAAACCTCATCCCAGTAAAGATATTTTATACTGACTTGTTTCAGAAAAGTTCATGATAAAACCTTCAGTGAACTGGAAACAGTGGAGAAATCAGTGTAATGAGCAATCAACATCTGAAGCAACTGACTGGCAATGAGCACACATCAAAGACAGTTTTCAGAGAAAGGATGGAAATTACTGAAACTTCACAGTGTTCAGAGACGTTGTGGTTCTGTCTTTGTCATGATGGGGTCCTGGATCTCCTGTACTGGATGCTTCATTGTGTCTGCAACCCGTGGGCAAAACCTAATTGTCAGTTACTGATAACAGAGAATGTCCTCTTGAAGTTTTTTGCTTTTGTGAAAAGATTTTCTGCTTCCCTAGTAAAAGACAGGCTTTTAGCTCAATTTTTCTGTTGAGGATAATTCTGCTTTGTAGGACTTCGCTGACAAGCCTTCAGTGTTGAGTTTGGACAAATCATCCAAACCAGTGAAGTTATCCAGCTTTTAAAAAAAAAAAAAACAAACTGAAAAAAAAAGACATCAGCCCTGTATCCCTGGAGCCTGTTTTAACAGCTGTACTTTAAGCTCAAGAGCTCAGTGAAGCTTCAAGAGGAAGCATTTTTGATGCTTAATATTAATTAGGAAACCTTCTCCAAAAAATGAGGCAAATGAAAATAATTAGGAAATTTTTGTGGGGTTGGCCCTTCATGTGTATTGTTGAAACACAAGCATAATGAGGCATAATGGCAGGTGGAAATACCATAAGGCAAGATATATCTGCAATAGCATAAAAGTCCTGAAGGAAGGTGGTTAGTAGTTGTATTTACCAGTTTTGCAGTAATCCACTTGCTGACATTTGCCCGTCTCTAATTTTACATTGGTGCCACTCTTTTTAATTTCACTCATTGAGTCACCAAGTAGCTGTCTATAAGTTTGTTTAAATAAAGTTCTTGGATGTTATCCTGTATATATATTAGGTAAAGCTGTGCAGAAGTCACAAGTGCTTACTTTTATCTTGCTTGAGATCTTGAGCGATCCCTGGAAGTATGTTCAGGTTAGAAAGGATCTTGTGTAAAAATTCGAAATGGAATTATACAGCATGTTGCTAGAAAGTCTCTTCAAGAAGTCTTTTAGCATAATCCCAAGGCATCTACCGTTCTTTTACTGTGCATATGACTAGTGACTGTTAAAGTCACTTCTGTTGTTGCATCCTACATTTGGTTTTGGTAGGGAAGAAAGTCCTGATTCACATTAGTTTTGGACGCGTATGAATGGAAAGCTGAAGCAAATGGAAGCATTTTTTCAGTCTGTCATGGTTTCCAGTATGTGGGGTGGATATACAGTATCAAAGAAGTCAGCCTGAAGGCCTACACTGAAAGAGAAAACCATGGGTAATGAGTTCCCTGAGAATAATGTCAATAAAAGAATTGAAAATGGCCTTAATTCAAAATAGGAATTGCGAAGAAACAAATACCCTATCCCCTCTGAAGACAATATGAGAAATACAAAGATAACCTCCATTTGTGAAATAGACAAATTATTATGATGGATGTCAGCTGCAAATATTAGAAAGCACTTATTCTGGTCCACGTGGGTTTAGGCACTGTGTACCAGGAAGAGTGAGAGTACAGCCTCCATTGGCTGCAATGCAGGGGGACACTGAGGTCTTGAAACTGTGGCTAATACATTTATTCTGGTTAGCTGAAAACATCATCTGATGAGGTTTTAGAAGTAATAGCTGTCATGGGCTCAGCTATTTCCAAGGTAGGAAGATAGTCACCTTCCCCTTGGTGACAGAAATTTCCTGTTGCAGAGTGTACTCTAAATCAGATGAGAAATGTACATCAGACAGCATGGTTTACCAGGCAGAAATTGAATTTTGGGGTGACACCTGGTCTGTGGGTACCCATCCTCCGTGGTAATTCACTCAGCAGGCTGCTGGTCAACATTTTTATGTTGAGGGAATGGGCAAGGGGCAGCAATATTATTGTTATTATCATTTGATCTCCCTACTTGTCAGGATTTTAGAGAGAGCTATCTCACAAAGCTGGCAATAATCTGGGTGCAATATGTCATGTTTCAGAGCAGGACTAAAACAGACAACTTCTATTCAGGCTGATGAAGATGGTGGTAAACTAGCTTCATGATTCTGTCTCACCAATCAGATCTGTTATTTTAAGGTTCTTTTTAGTGCCATCAGATTCAAAATGATGATTAACTTTTGGACCTGCAAATGCTCTTTTACCTACACTTGGGGAATATTAAAAATTGCTCAATTATTTTGCAGTAGGTTTTTTCAGAAGGGATGTAAGAAGTCAAAGTTCTTCACGCGTGTATTTCTCAACAAAAATCAGGATGGACACTTTTGGAAATCTTAATGTGGACTGTGTTTTTATTTTTCCCTGTGAGGACCAGTGCAATGGTAGGACTGCATTTTCAGTCCTTCCAGCACAGCACCAGTTGATTCTCTGTGGGAGTTGTCATGTTTGTTATCCATTAAAGCAGACCCCTTAATAGCTCCTATCACTGCCAGGCAAGCTTTAGAAGTTCAGAGTGTCTCTTATGAGACTTGGTATTATACATCTAATTCAGACAAGTGTCTCGCAATCACTATTGCATTGTTTCCAAAGAAAATACAAGAATTATCCTTTCCTCTCTGACGCATCAAAGCCCAGCTCATAGGAGAGTTAAATCTCCTGGCAAGAAGGTTGTGGTAAGATTTGCTGTTCAGCTGTGCAACAGCCACTGTGCAAAAGCTGACTAAATACCATTGGATTGGCTGTCAACGTTTCGCTGTGCATTCTTGACAGACGTCTTCTCTTTGATGTGTTCCCTCTACAAGGGGAACTGCATAGGTTGTATACAATCTTTACGATGCTTTTGGTTGTTGAAACTCTAAGAGTGATTCTTTTTTTCTACAGTAGGCAGGAAGGAAGAACTACTTTTGTCCCAATCTGAAGAGAGTAGGATGAGTAAAAAAGGAATCTCTTTCGAGTGACAAGTTTTCACACATGGTCTCATTGTAAAAAGAGAGTCTGTCCAAAATACACAGAGAAATCACTATTAAAAGTTTGGTTCTATTTTGTGTGAAGATATCTGTGCTATGAAAAATAAGTGGGGGAATTTTGGCCTGCAGGTTGGGATATAGTTAACCTTGACTGTAGAAACTGCCACATGGTGGGAGTTCCAGACAGCAGGACAAATGTCTTTAATGCCAGGTCTGATTTGCCTGTAGTTTCCATCTTCCATCTGGCATTGACAGCACCACCTGAGGTAGGAAGCTGGAAACAGGACCACCCCAGTCGCCTATGGCTGTTTTTTCCATTGGTGTTGGACAGACCTCAGAGCTTGGAGGCGTGAGCTTTGGCCTGTGAAAGGTACAAGTTTTGAGGCCAAAACAGAGATTTTGCAGCTTCTTTTCCCAAAAGGGAGGTCTTTTTTGCTATTTCAGTTTAAGCAGAGTTGAAACTACAGGGAAGAACCTAGTCTGCTGTCTTCTGTCCCCCTTGTAGTGGTGACACATGATGTTTGCCATAGATTTGTTTTGTGGTGAGAGACAGTAAATTTTAAAAAATCCTTATTCTCTGGAAGTGTATTCAAGATATGAAGCCATATTTTTAAGAGCAAAAATGCCTTTTTAATTAAAATGTGAGGTTATAGTAATGATTTTCTGGTTGGCAAATAACTGATTTACATCAAGCCCCAACTTAAAACGTAGTGCTTGGAGTACCACGAATACAAAAATCTCTCCTTTCTTATCCCATGTGTAGGAGGAATCTATCACAATTGCAGATACAATGAAGCAGTGGATTTTGACATTTTATTAAAGTTTGGACATGTAATCACTCTTCAATGTTCTGTTCAAAGGAGCCTCAGCAGAAAATAGCATAAAATTACCATGCACTGATAATGGAGAGAAGCACTGAACTTCAGATTTACACTCTCATTACTTGTTCCATCACATTCTCAGTTCTTTGTTGTGTTGTCTTTATGGCTTCTGGTGTTCTGAGAGTAAGATTCCCATTCATTTTTGGAACTCTAAAAGGACATCAATTATAACGGCTGAATTCTGATATGACATGAGTTAACAAAAATATAGAAGTTCTTTACTCTCAACTCTCAAAAGCAAAGCTGATATATTTTCCTACTGTTTTCTTTTGATTTCTTTTCCAAACATACAAGAAAAGTTAACTGTCTCTGACAGTTGAGGTAGATGTTGTGTTATACTTCTCTGTGGTAAAGCTCTTATATGTTTTAAATACTAGCATTAAATTCCAGACTCTGATTATAAAGAAAGTCACTTCCATTTGTAAAGTTACTTCTGTAATTTCTGTCATGAGGATTTTACATATAAATGTTTGTGTAAGTTGCCTTTTTCAAATATCTTGGCACAAGAAACTCAGCTAAAATGGAAGGAAACTTGTTTATGAGCAGAGAGAAACTTTCTCATCTAAAGAGAAGTCTACCATGTTTAAAGAAAAACATGTTTTACTGATAAAAGAATTGTTAAAAAAATCCACTAGGTTCACTGAGTAATAGCTTTTCACCTCTTGCAACTGCTGCAACAAACAGAAAAAATAGCTTACTTTTTTAATAGAAAGTATTATGACTTTGCTGAAATAGGTGGGAATTGCCTGTTCTGTTTATTAACCAGTGAACAGAAAAAAAGAAAAAAAAATCAAGTATTCAAACAGAAGTTTAAGAAAAAAGGCCACAGAGAGAGAGAGAGAGAGAAAGAGGGTTGTAAACTCTTTGTACTGTCTTTGACTTTGTACTTTCTTGCATATTTGAACTTTCCCTCCCAGGATTTTTTCATATTGCAGATTTCTATGCAATATGAAAAAAATTTCTTAAAGAGATGGCAGATGCAGCCCTTCAGATGTCCTTCAGGTGGGTTAGTAGTTTGTCTTAACTTCTGTAAACAGATTTGGCTTTGTCAAAGTGGTTTGGGATTTATTTTTTTTGAGGGGGGTATTGTGATCTGTGACCGCTTACAGTCTTACAGGCAAATCACGTGGATGATGACTATGCCTTCGTGACAGCATATAGAGATTTTCTGGTTCAGCAAGAAAGTGATCGTTGTTGCTTCTGCCAGAGTACTTTTCACAGAAGTGATGATGATGTCTTCTGTAGTAGCTTTGCTGATGTGACCCTGAAGTCTTATGGCTTGGAAAGTTCTAACTTTACCTGCTATTTCTCTGCTAACCAAACCCTTCACTTGGTTACAGCTAAGGTGGGCAAAGAGCACTTCTGTTGACAGAGTTCAGTCTTAGCAAGAAGCTGCAGCAGCTTAAGATACTGTTTTATCCAGCTGTTTCTGGGTACTCTGCTCCTATGGCACAACTGGTGGAAGGAATACACTAGCGATCCACAGCCACGTGTCTGCAAAATCCAGGAGTTTAGTTTACACACTGCAGCCACTGATAAACATATGTTGAATCCTTGTAGATCGTTTGCCTAGGTAAGTTCAGGTAAACAACCCTTCTGTTTGAGGGAAATGCCCTCCCAAATCTGCTGGCAATGTTGTTTGTCAAAATGAAATAAGGATCTGCCAACCCGGCTTGTTTGGTTAGAGTGGATTCGGTTGGGCTGCTTGTACAAGAGGTGATTAGCAGGTGGTTACAGGGGGCTGCAGAGGAAAGGATGAGTGACAGATGTCAGGCAAAGCCTATTTACCCACTGAGGCACAGTGGGCACTGCTTCCACTGGTGCACCAGAACTAAGAGTCAGCCTGGAGGGAGGGTAGTCACAGTCCTAGGGAGGCTCTGTTGTCATCAGTACAGCAGGAGCAAGGGGCTTTGTAATACAATTGTCTTGTGAATTGGTGTGGCCGTACAAGATCTGTGGAAAAGAGTGAAAGAAATGTGTGAGTGGAAGATATTTTAGGTATTTCGTCAATGGGTTGGGAGAACACACCCTCATTAATAAAAGTCAGTTGGTTATGAAATTGAAAATTTGAGTGCAAATGCATGTTATGAATAATATCTGAGCAGAATGATTTCACTGAAAGACCTTTCCATCTAGTGAAACCAAAACCAGCTCTAAAATACATCAGTAAAAAGTTACTAGAGTTTATTTTGCTAATATATCATTTTACACCTGCAGAATGGAAGTGCAGTTTCATTTAGTTGTCCTGACTGATAGTAAGGGAATCATTGTGGCGTGGGCTTCAGAGCATGTAATCAAGGGTTTCTGAAAAGTTTGTTTTATCTGCTAGTAGTATTAAACCTCTTGCTGCTGTTTCTCACTGCTTCTCCAACCTGTCTCATGTGCTGAGAAGGCAAGGGGCTGTGAATCCAAGCCCCCACTTCCAGCAGCTGCTGTTAGCTGTCTGCAAGCTGACCCCATGTATATTTGCTAACATGTAATTCTCAGCTGAACTTAGGCCTCTGGTGTGTGTATCCTCTGTGTAGGTTACTACAGCTTTCCTTTCACGGGGCTAAAGTGTTGCACAAAGTCACATGTAGCAATACTAGAAACGGAACTCAGGATTCCTTTTAAATTTAAAAAAAAAAAAAAATAGACCAAAGGCTGGTTTCTTCATCTAACTTGTCTTTTGAACTGAATAATTGAAATGTTTTAGCAATGCTGTTTGTGTATCTATTTATTGGAAGCACCTTATGGAAGAGATGACTTGGCATGTCCCATCTGACAATAGGGGATTTTAGTGTGTCTATGTGTGAATGAGCTGGGACTGCCAGTACAGGAGAAGCTCCTGTACCTGCAGCAGTGGATAGCAAACATAACTGAATTTCATGACAGATATCTTGACATTGGATTAAGTCATTTGCCTCTAGAATTTCTCAAAGAGGGCGGCTCTTGAAGTCAGATGTGCCACTCTTTGCAGGTATTGGATTTGAGAGGTTTTAATGATTAAAGCAGCGGTAATACTGGTTTATAATGTGTTGGGTCAAATCCTGGCAGTACCATGAGGCCCCAGTGAATTCAGTGCACTTATCCTACCGGTAGGGAATCCAACGTATTTTGGCTCCTGTGATTGTGACCAGTTGGTACTGTGAACATGTCATCTTCCAGGTCAGCTAAGTTGACTGGATAAACTGCCACCCTTCGGGCTACTTGCAGGTATTTGTCATGCCTCCTGTCAGCAGACTTCTGCTGTTTCCGATCTGCCACTTAAGCTGGTCATGTCATCACTTCTTAACCTGTTTAAGGGGAAAAACGTGCATTTATTGCTGAAGATCTACTACTATATATAGTTGTATAAGCCAATTTAGCTCACTGACTGAAAACTCTTAAGGAGGGGAGAGTAATCTCTTCTGGTTACAGCTATATCCAGCAGAGAATATGCCCATGGCTTGCCATTTTCAGGGCTGGTTTTGACAAGCTTGTTTCAGAAAAGCTTATGAAAGGTATGCTGTCTTACAGTGAAGAATGTCTGTAAAGAAGTGTGGGCATTTCCTTAGGAGGTGATAGCAGTAGGCATGAGGAATGCTTCTGGAGTAGACGGGCCTCTGATCTAGAACTGTTCTTGATGTGAAGCAAGTTTAGTTGTCAGTGGTCATCTTCACATATATTTGAAAATGGGATTTGAACTGGTAAAAGAAAGGTATTCTCCTTTTCCTAAAGATTTATTTCCTTGTCAACTGCAGTTTTCTACTGATGTTGTCTAAAGTCACCCTCTCTGCTCTGCATAGAGGCCTTGATGTGGAGAGTGTGTGCTTGCAGACTTGGTGTTCCCAGCTATGTCCCCTGAGTTTGTTTACAACCAAAAGGTGGGAATGGCAACATGAAGAAGCAGTCTTGATTCCTAGCCAGGTTTTTTGTCTGTTTTGCCTCTAGGTTAAGCCCTCAGTTTCTGAACCCCTTGCTCCATCTGGTCCCTTTGAGCTGGGGTCTTTACCATATCTCTAAGTAGTTCTTACTTTGAAAGGGCAATCTTATTGAGGAATATTGATGTTATTTGACAAACCTTTGTTAGACACATTGAGCTGTCTGTTCCCTTCCTTTCCAGCTTCAAGATCACTCTGAAAAGTGCTTATAAATTAGGAGCTTCTTGAAATTAGCTTAACATGAAGAAGCAAATATACTCAATTCAGTTACTGGTTTAATGCAGATCAAGATAATATTCTCACCTCATTTCCAAAGGCCCCTAAAGGAATAGTGCAATTCCATGATGGCATCCATACAGATAAAAGGTAGTATAACTGCATTATTTGGAAACTACTGCAAGCTGCTACTCTTTTCCCTTTCATTTAAAAACATTTTGAAGACACTAATGCTGGGGCGGGGGGGGGGAGGCTTAACATCTGAGCACTGGGAAATTTTTTCTTAGCTGTCTGTTCTTCCAGAGTATTTCCGAGAACTGTGGTTTTGTTTCAGGGAAACGAAAAGTTGGAAGAACTGGTAGAAGGTTTAGAAAGGCCTGTCAGAGGCATAAAATGGTTAATTTGCCTTCCTGAAATTCTTGTGTTGTTTGGTAGAAATTAGTTGATAATTTCTTTTAGCCTGAGGTTTTGGTTGGGCAGGACCAGATTTGTTCAGATCTAGGTGTTATTGCTCAAACTTTTGTTAGAGAATATAAGCTGGATATGGGATAGTGGCCTGGCCAGACAAAACTGTAGCAGCCTTTGACTCTCGTGTTGATACCATCAGCTGGCTGGTTGCATGGTGGGATCTTGTTTGGAGGCCAGTTATACATTCTGTCTCATCCAGGGCTAACGCAGTACTTCTGCAGTGAGAAAAGATGAAGGGTATATGACCCATTCCTTGGGATCTCTCTAGGTGTCACATACCCTTGACCACAAATTCTTCTCAGGAGCTGAAGACACTTTGATTGCTTATTTATATATTTAGGTAGATATAAAACCGGAAAAATGTTAACTACCAGTGGCAGATATAGAAAATACCCTTCCAAAAGATCGAGATGGTTGGATTTGGTATGCTGGTTGTTTCCACAGCCTTCATGACTGCTCCTTAACCTGGTATCCATCCCCATTCTCATACTTTGGCACCTGCTAAATTTTTGAGAGTCACTTTCTATTGCAACAAAAAAGTGTAGTTTTTGTGGAGGTGAAGGGGGAATTATGATTGTTTTTCACACCTTTTTTAAATTCTGAGATGAGATTTCTTTTGGTACAGCCATGTCTTTAACCTCAGTGTACACTGCCTCTGCTTAGAAAAGAGTGTTAGTTTCACAACTCCTCAAAACAGATACCTTTTAGATTGTAATAGATGTCCCCTGGAAATGGGAAATGAATTGGATTTTCTGTGTCTTGGAACTGTTGACCCATGCTTTAGATCAATGCAGGCTCTGGCTAAGTCTTCCTCTTTTTTCTTTTCCTCATTTAACCTGTAATACTGAACAGCTAACCCACCTTACTAGTCACATTTCTATAGCTCCTTTCAGAGAGCCACACAAAACTGCCGGCCATCTACCTGCTGTAAAAGCAAAAACCCACCATTCCTAAAGTAGACGCACATAATATGGTAATGTAACCAGCTATCATGAACAGGAAAGAGAATAAATCCCAGTTAGTGTTAATGTTCTTGCTTCTCAGTATGTGCACCTGCTGAGTCACATTTAACTTTTCTCTGTGATATGGCAAATTAGGTACTTAACATTTTTTCCTTAGGTATTTTGCATAAAGCAGAAAGTTTGTTCAGGTTTTCTGGTTAACAGGATGCTATCCTGAGAGCACCTATTGTGCTCCTTGGGACTGAGTAGCCCACACATCTTGCCACAGATGTGAGGCATGTCTGTGTCAAAGGAAGAGAATTTCAGAGGGCTCTTTGAAGGACTGAGCTGATAAGGAGGCTGACATCCCTATCTTTAGTTGAAATGTACCTTATTGTTTTAGCTTTTAACCCAGTAGTCTGCGCTACCTAAAATGTCTGAATTACAGGGAAGGTTAGCATCTTCTACTGTCTTTTCCTTGACAAGTTGATTGCTCAGTCTAAACTTGAGGCTGTTGGATTCCCCTCTTTAACTAGCTGTCCACCCAACTTTCTTTGTATTAATCAGAATCTGTAAATATTAGCATACTGTGCATAAGGCACATGAAAAGACTGTTGCTGCAGTTTCTTTAAAAATCCCAGAGCTTTGCCATATGACTTGTGACCACGTAGGGTTCTCATGCTGACTTACTTAGGGGGAACACCTTCATTTTTTTTAGTCTTGAATAGCAGAGAATGAAGTTTGCTCAGTGCAATGTTGCATGCCAATCCGGAGACCGCCCGCTGTTCCTAAACACATGGAATTAAAATAATTTGTAACCAGGAGAGACTTTGGGTGAAGTTTGCCAGAAATCTAATAGGAACCAAAATAAAAGAGTCCCTAGTACAGGTCAACAAATTCAGCTTTTGTACTCAGCATAGTGTAGGAGTTCCTAATCCCTCTGGTGATAGTGGTCTGCCTTCTAATTTTAGTCTCTTTCAGTTTACTTGTAAAGCACAATAGACCAGTGGAAAAAAGTCTGCATTTTAAAAAAGTTTTTGAAGAGCAGGCATGAGTCATACCTGTCCCTGCAGGCCGTTAAAAAGCTGCCAACAGTTAGCTGGGAAGAAGTGTATTTAAACTGTGTTCATGCCAATTTAAATCACTTTATTCAAAAGCATGAATGAGGTTGTAGTATTCCATTAAGGCTGTTGTTATCAAATTTTAATGAGGAACTATATTTACACAAGAAGCAAATGAGTTCTTCCCAGAATTTTCTTTTTAATCAAATATTCCTAAACATTGTCTGTGATTTTACAAGGGACAAAAGTGAACATTGTACAATCTTGTCCCAGTGGGGAAATTCAGCTAACAACTGGGCTCTGTTTAAATAACTGCATAGAAATCGAAATTTAGGTTCATCAGCGAATGATCTGGTCAGTGGCTCACAGCATGTTTTGTTGAAGGTAGGTAGTAAAATGGGGATTCAGGTCTGGCCCGTTTTCAAGGCACAAGTTTGTTCTGCATCTGAAATTAGACTAAAGGGAAGAGTCCATATGATATGTGAAGCTTGTGTTGAAGGTTAAATTAAAAGGGACCTAACTAATGCTAGTCTGTACTTTGATTTTTTGCCAACTTTCTGATCAAAAAAATGAGACTTCTGCTAAATACCAGACTGCAGGCTGGTGCTCTCATCCTCCTCCCTCCTGCTTCCCTTTCCCACTTCCTTTCAGTCTCTCCCTGTCACATCAGCAGGCCTATGACATACAGCAGGATATTTTTCCATTTCTGTGAGAAAGATTGGCATACATAAACCAGTTTGGCACTGATTGAATATTAGAGATGTAGTATGATAATAAAAGGAAGGTGGGTAAAAAAAATCCCCAGAGATTTGTCAGAACATTGCTGGCATTGCTTAGGCAATGTTATAGCTAATAACAAGCTTTAGTAGTTGCTTTCAGCAAAATAAAAGGAATAGGAACTAGGACATATATTTGCACAGACTTTATTACAGAATCTTAAATCTCTCTTCTACTGTACTAATTTCAAATAATAGTTTGCAATGTTCTGCATTTTTTCCTCTTAATTTGAAGCAGTTTTAACATACTTCCCTGTACAACCAACCACACTGGTGATATGGACTATTCCTTGGCATTTTACTTTGTAGCATTTAATTGGTAAATCAGTAACATTAGATGGACTGCATTTCCTTAAATAATTGGATTTGTGAAATACTGAGTCTCCATAAGCTTACAAACTTTAAAACCACAGTTGCCATCTAATTTTGTGGTTACAAGTGAATGGAACAGCAAACAAAGAAATTTTGAAATCTTTAATTTACTCCATCTTGTCTATAAATAAAGAAATTATAAGCTTCAAAACCCAGGAGTTTAGTTAACTGTCTTGCTATTTAACCCACAGTGAACGGATTGGTTTAGGGAGCAAATCATTTCCGTTACATTGATCTGGCAAGAAGTTTTTAGAGAAATGATTAAATATGTGAAGTCTGAGGTTATGTGAAGATTGCAACATGCAGTTTTCCTTAAGGGTAGAAACAGGGGGTTTTGGCATGTAGGTTTTTTATTTCAATTTTATTTCAATTTTTATTTTATTTTATTTTTTTCATTTATTTTTAGAAATGTTATTGCTTTTTAAAGGAAGCATAAGCTCTTATTGAACAAAATGCTTTCCCAAAGGAAGCTTAGACATAACAGTGGACAGGTATGGTCATTTACTTTCTTTATGCTGTAGGTCTTGGGTTTTGCACAGGTAGCACTGTTTGAAAGTATCTCTGAAACACTGTGAGAGGTGCCACCTATTTCATACTTCTTGAGTTCTATGAAACATCTGTTACAAAGAATTGTGCTGGCAAAGCTAAATTCAGTGTAAAAAAAAAAAATTATTAGCAATTGTCATCCCTCTCATCTGAATGAGGGACTGGTTACGTGAAGTTATGCAGTGCTGTGTCTCTTGTGAGAGACAGGCAAGCATGCTGTGTGGTTTCTAGACTGGAAGCACCTGTTCAGGGAAGAGTGGTTTTAGATGGGGCAGGTTTGCTGGCCTGCTTGCTCTGCCTGTAGCCCATTTTGACATGCAATTGCACAGCATAAGGTTAATGACAGTGGGTTAGCAAGCCTTCAAAGCATCTGGTGTGACCCCAGGATGCCTGGCATTCCTTTCTGCTCTGCAAAGGTTTGGCATCCATCCTCCCCTGCAGGAAGAATGTACTCAGGAGAAACCAGCTCACAGGGCTCCTCCAGGCCTCTGGAGAGGGGAGGATTGTCATGGCAATAAATCATGAGGGTTCATGGAAAAGGAGTAAATCCCCTTCTCTGTGCTCTACTGTAGGCATGGGTTGGATGAGAGAAGAAAGCTGGATCAAACGGGTAGAAAGTGCAATTTTCCCTTTTATAACCACCACTGCCACTTAATGCTAGGGCAGAGTGTGTCATGGGAAAATGACCATTTCCATGTATCAGACACACTCTGGGGTGCAAGGAGTCCGTGTCCTACCAGGTCATAGTGCTGATCAGACTGACCTGACTGACCTGGGACTCACCGAGCATTCTGTAGCCAAAGGCAATGTAGGCAGAGCTGCATCTTCCCTGTAGTGGCTGCTTTCAGCTGCTCTGTAGATGTGGGCAAGACTGGCAGAGAAAACACCAATATTCTCTAGATAACTTGCTGGTGCAGGTATTGGACAAAGCAAAGGAGAATCATTAGGGGACCTGGTGCTCACCAATGCAGAGGAGCTCATCAGACAGGTTAAGACTGGAGGTAGCCTAGGCTGTAGCGACCATGCCCTGCTTGAATTTCTGAGGAACATGGGCCTGACAAAGAGTGAAGTCAGGACTGTGAGCTCCACAAAAGTGAACTTTAAGTCCTTTAAAGAATTAGTGGATGAGATCCCCAGGGAAACTGACCTTAGGTACAGAGGAGCTGACCAGAGCTGGCAACTCAGTTGACACAACACAGGGGCGGAATACCATCCAGAAGGAGCTGGGCGAGGTTAGGAAGTGGGCCCATGAGAACCTCTTGAGGCTGAGAGTCCAAGTGCAAGGTGCTGCACCTGAGTGAAGGCAATCCAGACGTGAATACAGACTGGGAGATCTCATTGGGAACAGCCCTGCAGAGGGGGACATGGGTGTTCTGGTGGGCAGAAAGCTGGATGTGAGGCAGCAATGTGCTTGCAGCCCAGAAGGCCAGTTGTGTCCTGGACTGCATCAAAAGTCACATGGGCAGCAGGGCGAGGGAGGGGATTCTACCTCTCTACTCCACTCTGATGAGACTCCACCTGCAGTGCCGTGTTCAGCTCTGGGGTCTTCAGCACAAGAAAGACATGGACCTGTTGGAGCAAGTCCAGAGGAGGGCCACAAAGATGATCAGGGGGCCTAAGCACTTCTGTGAAGACAGGCTGAGAGAGCTGGGGTTGTTCAGCCTGGAGATGAGCAGGCTCCAGGGAGACTTCATTGTGGCCTTTCAGTTCCTCAAGAAGGCTTATAAAAACGAGGGTGAGTCATTTTTTATACAGGCAGGTAGTGCCAGGACAAGGGGGAACAATTTTAAACTGAAAGAGGAGAGATTAGGTTAGATGTTCAGAAGAAATTCTTTACCCAGGTGCTAGGGAGGCACTGGAATAAGTTGCTCAGAGAAGTTACGGATGCCCCATCCCAGTAATTGTTCAAAGCCAGGCTGGATGAGGCCCTGAGCAACCTGATCTAGTGGGTGGCACTGAAGACCTCAGTGGAGGAGGTTGGAACTAAATGATCTTGAAGGTCCCTTCCAACCCTGGCCTTTATATGATTCTGTGACTCTGTGTCCTGCTGACCAGATGTCCCCTGCCTTGTAGATGCTTGAACATTGTATGGAAAAATGCTTCCCCTGAATTCCGAGGAGGGAGAAAACATGGTCAACGATGGGAAAGGAAAGGAGTTTGAAGGTGGGACAATAAGTCTTGTTAGACTATGATGCTGTGGAGAGGGCAGGAGGGAGAAAACTACTGGGGAAATACTGGACCAGAAGATTGATACAGGAAGCGAGGGCAAGGGAATGGAGGACCTTGGGGTGGTGCTTACAGGGAAAGAACAAGGAGGAAAATATAGAGAGCGCCTGGGAAACTCATACATGTTCAACAGAACAATTGCCTCTCCAAAGCTGAGATTCAAGGATCTGACACTTCCGTTACCAGCAAACTGCCCTGACACATCCCGTTTCACCTTCCTCTAGAGCTTTTGCACCAAAGGTGACATCCTGCTGTGTTCCTCACTGCTGGGCCCACAGTGGTGGGGCACCACATGGGGGCTCCGGCTGTGTTCCATTGTCACTGGCACACTGGACAGGGAGTCAGTGCATTGCCCCATGATGGAGTGAATTCCCTTGATGCTATAAAATGGATGCCAGGATGCCATGCCTAAAACATTGGAATGTTTGCCTTTGCAAACTTGATGCATGTGTGCAGGTGGATAACAATTAATCACAACCTCAGACACTGTTTGTTTCCACAGAATCTCTCTTATTTAGTATGTACCATGCACAGGCTGTCTTGTTAAGCAGCTTTTTCGGAGTAAAAGCATCTTATTCCTGTCATTTCAAATTCTTTTGAATGCTTGGTTTTGTAACCTTTATACCCCCTTTAGGTAAAACAGGTAGGAAAGGAGATTTGACATTTTTAATAGTTTTTTCTTTGCATTCTTCCTAAATCCTTCTGGTTTAATCTGTAATTCCAGGAATTCTTCTGTCTGTATTCCAAAGACTCACAACTAACCCCTTCTCATTCTCTTATACCACAAATGACAACAGAAACTATTTTGTAAATAAATTCGTATAGATTATGCCAGATAAACAAGCACTTCTCATGGCGATTAAAATTAAGGTATCTCAAAAAAAAAAAAAAAGAAAGAAAGAAAGAAAAACTTTGCAGAAAACAGCAGTTACCAGTCCTCCATTTGTATTCAGTGCAAAGAACAGACATTCTTGGTAAGTCTTCTAAGTCCAAACACACATTTCTTTTTTTCTACAAAGATGATTTGCCAACCTACTTATATTTGGGTGAAAACAGTTTGAACTTTGGTGTTCAAAGGCAGAAATGCACGCTTCTCCAATTTGGAAACGTTCTTGTCAATATAAACAAAACAACTCTTCTCTCTGGTTGGAATACTGAAAAAAGGAACTGATCCCTATTAAATTTTTTTGTATTGTGTTTATCATCTGTTGATCAGCAAGAAGGCCTTGTGCTTTGTGTGCCTAAGAACAGCCTCTATGCACGGTTTTCTAACTTCATGGACTATTCTCACATGCAGAATCTGTGAAATTACTGTAATAGGACTATAAAGTAAAATTATTTTAAAAAGACCCCAGGCAGTGACTGCTGTCTTCATATTGTGCCAACAGAATACCCTGTGCCCAGATGGCCTCTGTTTGCTGGTGTGGTGTGGCAGCCACTGCCCTTGACTTCAGTGGTGTGTACGGATATCTGGGAGAAGAGGTGGGCCAAGGGAGGAAAGTGGATGGGATGTGTGGTGCCAGCTTCCTCCACAGAGCAAGTGTGGGAGCCAGGGGCTTGCAGGGGCTGCTCTGCGGGGCCGCTCGGGCTTGTCCAGTGCGTAACAGGCAAGGTCATCTCTTCAGGAAATTTAGGAATGTCCTTTGGTCTCTGAATCAACTGCTGCTGTGACTCAGAAGCACAGCCTGGTTCAATGTGAACTTGAGTGATTAGCACAGCTATTATTGCATCTATAAATAGAATTCATCTTACAATATATTAAGTTTAATGATATAATAAATAGATTACAGTTAACTTTAATAGGAGCACAATGAAGGGAGACGCAGTTCTTATGAAGATCTGCTGCCATTAGAGAGTGTTTTGCAAGATGTATTATATGTAATACTTTCCTCTTCCCTTGAAAAATGAATAACTTCATAATACTGTGTAAAAACAAAACTCAAAAAAAGCAACTCATAATGTTCCTGTTGCACAGAAAGCAGTGAAGGATGTGAAAGTGCAGGTTGCATTATCAACCTTAATTCTGCTCCTTATGAATATGCAGTATGAAAAAAATGTTTATTATATGCTAATATTGCTAGTTTTAAAACAAACCATATATTTCTGTGTAGGAAACTTGCATGTGCTTACTGTCACAGGGAATTAAAAGCAACAGGAAGCTTAGCTGCACTGACATTTTGTTTTAATTTATCTTTTTCTTTAACAAAAAGAAAAATGCTTTGGGAAGAAAAATGTTCTGGTTTTGTTGGTTTTATTCAGTGAAATAATACAGAGTTCTAATGAGACAAGCTTCCTGGAGTTACAACGTGACTTGTTTAAAGAAGGTTGGCATTATACCCCCTGCCTGTGGTTCACCTTGTTGTACTTGTTTTGTGGTAAATCTTTGAGTGTCCATTTCCATTTATCACAGGCTGAAGTATATTTTTCAATGCAAGTAAGTTGTTCTGGGGATACTACAGTCCTCTGAGTTGGGAGGACAAAGCCCAAATCCTGCAGTTCCATGCCTTTTCACCTAGGGCTGTAGTTTTGCAAGTGTTCAAGGTAAGGTAGCTCTTCCGGGGGCTTGGGCAGGTTAAAAAGGTGAAAGCGGGCTGTACCTCTTGCTCTGCAGGCGCAGACATGCGTGGCTGTGCAGTGAGGGAGATGAGGAGCTTAGCAAAAAGGTGACCCGAGGTCAGTTGCCACTATAGTTGACCACAGAGCCATACAAGGTGGCACCTGAGAAGGTGATGCAAGCATAGAAATGGATGGCCAAGGGCAGCCACAAGTGCAGGAGCTGTTTGGTTTTTTCTTCTTCCCAGTGGCTGTGCTGGCTTAAATGCTCATGAAGCTATAGCTGAGAGAGTGATGCCTCTAGGTGTAAATAATAGGCTTATCCTCTCTGCATGGGACACTCAGGTCATAGTTCCTCGTAGCTTTTTCTCAGTGGTGTAGCTGGCTCAAGGAGTTTGTGCCCTGCCTGTGAATTGCTCATTTTCTTCTGCTGGCTCAGATGTTTGTAAAAGCGTGGTGGAATTTTAAACTAGCAACTAGTTCTAAAAGAAAGAAAAAAAGAAACCCCAAGGGTAAAAACTTAAACCCGTCTCTCTTCGCCCTGCATCAGTTAATGAATCTGGTTCACAGGGTGCTTCTACAGATGTTTGTTCCTGTAGAAATAAGGGCAAGAGCCATTCAGGGTGGGAATGAGCAGGTGGGACTGGGACATCTTTAAGCTGGTGTTATCACCAAGGAAGGGTGCATGGATCTGTTCCTTTCATTATTGGGCGAATGACAGCTTTGGCTGTACTCCTTTAAAATAACCTCAGCATTGAAGCATATGTTGCAAGTTCTGTGCCCAACTACAGGGAACCAGCAAAGAGGACAGGATGTATGACCTTCAGAGGGGAGTTCTGCTCTGCTGGAGACACCGTGATGCCATCTTACATTAAGCCTGTCTATGAAATCTCACAGTTCTTAACGTAATTTGAAGTTTATTATAAGCATCCAATCCTGAGATCTGTTATATACACTTCATGTTTAAATCCTTTCCAAAGCTATTTTTTACAGCCATTAACTAGCACACCTTTTGAATTCTACCACAATGCATTTAGAAGTCTATTTTTTTAAAGACAAGTATTTTAAGGAAATGGTTTATGAGAAATCTCTGCTATAGATATATACCTTTAAAATGGTATTTGTAATCAAAGTTCACACTATTCTAATAGGATCTGGATTTATGACTAAATATTAATTGATTTTTTTCAGTTGCTACTGATGCCATTTCCTCCCCTGCAGAAACAAAGTCTTTTTACAATTTTGTTTGACTACAGTACCTTACTTTGCATGGGAATCACGGATAATCGTGTGTGGGGAATTTCATTTTGAAAGCAGTCTTCAAAATGCTTTGCCAAGAAACATTATACAGTTAGTGAAACAGTTCAGTATTATCTCTCATACTTCATAATACATATTCTCCACTCCACTTAAGTAAGCTTTGGAAGGCTTCATGCAACTTAATGTAACGCCTCTCTGTGTCCTTCCTCCCATAATAGAGTTACTGTTGGTTTCACTACTTCTTCCTGAACCTTAAGTTCGTCAGTATTACAAAAATAAGTCATTTATCATTAAGCTGCTGATCAGTGCGCATTGCAGTGTCCGGAAATGCTTGTACTGCACTTGAACTACACATGATCATAAGTGTAAATTTCTTCCTGTAACTATGTTGAGGCGAACATGCAGGAGTGAACCTTTCTAAGCTCGCTGTGCACATTATAAATTAATTGAACAGAAATTCCTCTATCTGAACTGATTCTGGGGAACCAAGTGGCTTTTGTTCTTCCCTCATAGCTGTAACATAGCAGCTGCTGGTCACAAACCGGTGCACCTAAATTCATTTCTTCAGGATTGTTCTGCAGCATCAGTACTAATGGTGTATTCTACACAGTTACACCTGTGTGGTAGGTGCATCCTACACTGTACCCTTGAACTTCCTTAGCCAAATACCTATTTTCCTTAACTGGTCAGTGTGCTAAACCTTTGTCTCACCCTGCCCACAGACCTGGAATTTACCCATAAAATACTTACAGGTCAGCAACTAGGATGCACACTAATAAATCTCAAATCTGTAGCCTGTAAGGCTGCTGCCTAGCCCAAACTGAACTGGGAGAAACCATGAGGACATGAGATTTCTATGTTCCCAGTAGGTCACTGGTTTAATTTCATAGTAGTTCAAAAAAGAAAAGATCTGACAATTATAGCAGTGCCTTTTTGTAATGGAACGGCCCACCCTGAATTACTTTGAAACATGTTAAACACTTGCTATCATGTGGAATATTTTTCTCCTTTCTGAGACCTTAGTCACATTGGACTCTAGCATGTGCCTTTCCCATTGAGTGAATGGGAGCTCAGGCTTTTAAATGTAGGTGTCCTAAGCTAAGCTGTAGTTAAATGTCTAAAGCAGATGGCAGAGGTACCTCTCTGTGGGGCCAGATTCTTGCCTGAATGGGAGCATTTGGCAAATTAAATGAAGTATGTAGTTGGATGAATAGGTCGAATATAGAAGACAAAGTGCTGGCTGCTGCAGCTGCCCAAACTAGATTACCGAGCAGAAGGGGAATGTTTAAAGCCTAAGTGGGCCCAAATTTGAGAAAGGGAAAAACAACTAAGCATGACAGTTCTTCTCAGGTCATCTTCACTGCATCCAGTAAATCTTGCACAGCTAAGGATTTGGCCCCTCCCGATTAGGATGTTTGATTTCCTGGACAGAAAAAACCCCACAATCCTATTAGACAACACACAAAAATCCCTCTGAAATGTTTCTAAAGGAGTCAGTCTGCTAAGCGTCTGCTAAATGTGCAGAGTACACAGAATCCCTTCTGGCACTGTCTTGAATGATGCATTTACCAATATTAATGGAGAAACCAAACCATATTGCTCCACAGTTCCTCCTGCACACATTATGCTCCCGACACACATATGTGTGTATGTGAAGTGCCAATTATGGTTTTTGCATTCCCTGGTTTAAGCACTAGTGTTTTTTCAAAATGCTGACTGGCCAGTACCACAGCCAGACCATCCTGTAGTCTCTCCACTCAAAAATGTTTCTCCAACTAAAAAAAACCCCAAAACAACAACAACAAAAACTGTTGTTTCTTTGGTCTGTTGCGCTGTAATCTCCGTTCTTCTGGGGATTATATAGCTCTGTGGGTGATTTCTGTAATTCATTCTAGTCTTTCATTAGAAGTAATAGACGGTCTTAATTACAGCATGCCACATGACAAACTGGTAAAGGTGCTAGAAATGTTGCCAACAGGAAAAGAATTGGATGCTGTGAATTTTTTTTAATTAAGAGTTGGCAGAACTGACGGGAAATAAGCTTGGACTTGCGTCCACTGAAAACTATGTAATTTTGGTGTAGGCACTTTTCTAAATGTCATGAATTGTACGTTGTTTGTGGTTTTAAGAACTTGAAAAAATATTATCAGCTTAAACAAAGTAAGACCAACCTTTGAAATTAAATATGTACCAAACAGGGAAAGAAACATGGTAACTTTTGATCTTTCTCTTAACATTGCTTTAAAGTGTAGTCTTCCTTAGTGTACCTTAATTTGTGATGAATAAACATTCATCACAACTTTATGCCATCAAATATTCTTGGAGTATTAAGTTACTGCAGTAAATATTACTTTAAATGTTGGTAGGGATGTAAGTAAATGTACCATCTTTGCTACTTTCTGTCAGGCTCTCAAAAGCACCTGCAGGGTTACGGTACTATTCCTCCACCTTTGTATTTTCCCAGAAGGTGCAGAGGGAAGCTGTGTGACCTCAGTCTTCCCAGGTTAGGCAGTTCCACATTACTTCTGCAAAACTTTAATTAATTTTCGGCAAGGGAGAGTGTGGTGCATTCATTACACAATTTTTTTTTCTGAGGACAGGGTGGTTCTCAAAGTCAAGGGAGAGAAAGTCCATTCTAGACAGGAATTTAGAAGTGGGAGTCTAACAGTAGATGCCCTCAGCCTTTGGTGGAGCATGTTCCTCTCCAATAACTAGGGAGAGCCTCGGCTGTGGTTAGGCATTTTGGGGAAGAGCAGACATCCAACTAAAGTAATTTTGCAATTACCCAGAGACTATCAAACTTAGTTTGAGATGGAGGGAATGTTTCTTTATTTGTGGAGAATCAAAAGTGGGACCACTGCAGAGAAAAATACTAAAAAGGTGAGAGCCAGAGCCATAACCATGTGCAATTTTTGTTTTTTGCTCTGAGAAAGGCAGATTGCTAGATGAGAAATGGTCTTTGTTCAAATGTCATGTCTGTCTGTGATATCTGTATCTAAAATTAGGAAAAAACCTCAAACCTTTTGTGCAGAATAAATACCTGACATACCAAGTTTTCTACCATTAGCAAATGATTGTTGGGGTTATTACATGGGTCCTGACTGTGGCAAAGTGATTAGTAGTTAAGTCAGTGGGTTTCTTTACCATGAGAGAATATCTGCCAATCATGCTCAAAAGAGAAGTAATCTGCAATAGTAGTACTCCAAAAGAGAGGAAAATAGTAATTTCTAATTATTATTCAACTCATTGACTGCTTAATTCCAAAGCGCATTTTGTTTAAAAGATAAATCTAGCCGTGCTGTCAGATTACACTTGCTTTTGGGCTGGGGGGGAGGCTAATCCCTGGGGTTTTCCTGCCCATTCCAGCTTCTGTGCTGGAGCAAGAGTAGCCATCATCCCCCCTCTGCATCGAGTGCATTCACTGATGGGAGAAGGGACAGAGGTAGCTGCAAGCATCACAGGGCATTAGGCAAGTGCATAAAGTACTTCTAAGTCCTCACAGTGATAATGTTCAAATTCTTTCTTACTCTGATGATTTGAGTATTAATTTGCTTCCTGTGATTACTTAATATGTATATGCAGCTTGTGGGTTTTTTTTCCCCTTCCCCTTTGCATGTGATGTGCTAGCGGAGGAAAGCAGTAATAGTCTCCCGGGATATGTACAGCTCTGTTCATATCTGAGGTATGAAGTCAACTCAAGACCATTTTGTTCTCATAAAATATACAGCAAGGCAGTTTAATAGATAATGGCATAAATGCCAAGATTTGATGGGCAGAACCATTTTCACTGGGAGATGAAAAACACTGTGAGGACTCAGTGCTGGATAGGAGATAGATAAAACCATAGAGAGGCAGAATCTCTGTGCTGAGGGGGTAGTGATTTCACCTTATCTGGGTGTGGTAACCCCTGCCACACTTTGCAATTGCTAAGTAATATTGCTTAGCAATAATATGAGATTTTTAAAGTACTAATGAGGAAGCTAATGGGTTGTACAGTGAGTGCTTCCACTCATTCAGACGTGTGTTCTAAAAAAGTAGAACCTTTTCTGTACTGCTTTCCCTTAGGTTAGTAGGAACGGACTGCATGCTTCCTTCTGTTTGAATGCATCAGTCTGGAGGGCTGCTGACCATCTCCAGTTTCCACTGCACCTGGGGAAAATTATAAAGGAATGCTGCAGCTTCAGATCATGTTCAGGGTATGCTCTGTTCTGAACTTGGGTAGAAAACTTTACAGGAGGGGGGGAAAAAAAATAATAATTTCTGAAGCTGAAGTCTCTTGAGTTGCCTGTATAGCAACTAAAAAATCAAGCTGCCTAGCCGCTGTGCCGGTTCCAGGTATCTGTCTGAGAGCCCAGCCATATGTCAGGAACTTCAATGCCCTTGAATCGAGCCGTAAGGGTGAACTGGACAGATTTGTTGATGTGAACAATGACCAAAAAAGGAGCGTTCCTTAGCAAGTAATTACCAAGGGCTTTCCTCGTGCTTTCACTGAAATACCGGTGAGAATCCCTCGCAGCGTTTGAAGCCCGAGCTAAGATGGCTTGGTGCCGCCCAAGAGCTGCCTTGTACGGGAGAGGGGAGCGTGTGTGCGTCCAGGCTGTTCCAGGTGCGCGGGGAAGGCTGCCTGCCTCCCTGCTGGGGAAACCCCGCTCCTGCCTCGGACAGCTCCGCCGCCGCTCGGCTCCCGATTAGGATTTTAATGTGTATTACATAATTGCTGGATTCGGGTCTTTCAACTCCTAAATCTTCGAAAACCGTTTATTCTATTGTTTAGCCAATAGAGGGTATTTCGGCATCTTTTTCCCTGGCAAAACTGTAGTGCATTTCAAATTCTAAAATTACCCGCACTTTTGAAGGACTAATTTGCGTCTGTCCACGGAATGCAGTCATGGACGAGTCCAGCCAGGCTCGCCGAGGGCGATGGTATAATTATAATTAGTGGAAATGAGCTTGTTTTGCACCCGCTTGGAAAACCGTGGAGAGAGTGGCACCGGGGGAACAGAGCGAGGGCTGGGGGCAGCCCCTGCCTCGGAGGCGGTGCGGGAGAAGGGGGCGGGGGGTGCGGGAGGGGAAAGGAGGAAACAGCCAAAAACCCACGCAGCGCTGGGGTTGGCGTTTTGGAGGGGGTTTTTTGGTTTGGTTGGGTTCTTTCGG
>WBMY01010916.1:1079586-1292706 GCA_013397315.1 Donacobius atricapilla
TATATATATATACTGCGATCTCGGTTCATTTGAGAAATAAACGTTGTCTGAAGGAGTTGTGTTTTCCTAGCGACAGATTAAATGTTTAGAGGGATGTTTGCTCGACGGTTTCTGGGTTTTGGTTACACAGGGTCCTTACTGATTTCGGAATCTTGTCACTAGACCTCTCTGCTGTAAGAGAAAGTTTTATCTTCTTCATGTGATAAATGGCATTTTTGACCGTCTTTGCTTAGCACCTTCTGAGATACTGAAAGTCAGTGTGCGTGGTGGACCCCATGTGAAAGTTGCCTAAAATGTCTGAAAAAAACCCAGCCAAAAGAAACAGGTGAAATCATTATTAGGCAACATAATGCATATTGTTTTCTATGCTAACGCAAAAGAATAAATCAACAGAGCAGATTATTGTGCTGTGGACTTTCTACTTTTTATTTTTACGGTGTGCTTTTGCAAAACTGCATCTCCCTCTCATGAGAAGCAGAAGAAGAATACAATGATGATAACCTCGCAGAAAGGCAAGCTGGAAATAAAAATTTTCCTCGAACAGGACAAATCCTTTCTGATAAGTCTATCATCAAATACTGAAATTTATTCTCAAACATCTTATTTACACTTCCAGTAATTTTGATGGCTCACCCCCCTAGCACAGCAATAAAAGATGGTATCCATTATTTTTCAGTGATCCTTGCAACTGGTTTTCTCGGGGGGAGCAGGGGGGCTGCTCCTCCTGGGGCGTGGGGAAGCAGCGAGGGTGAGGCTGGTGATTCGGCAGCATGCAGGGCGGTTCTGGCTCAGTGCTTGTCTGGCGAAACGCTGCCGAGTGTCCCATGTGAGGCATGGGCAAGAAAACACAGCTGAAAGGCAAGCTCTTCTGCTTGAGCTGTAGCTGTTCCTGTAAAAACAAGCCTTAGCTTTCCTGTGTAAGCACTAATGAAGCAGAACGCAAGATCTTCGGTGGCTGTTTTTAGATAAAGCCATAAGGGTATTTTAAAAGTATAAATAACCCTAATCACAATAAAAGTATATGGACCAAAAGCTTTAGAGAATCCTGTTGGGTTTGGGGTGTTTTGTTTTAGGTAGATAGACTGATACAATAAATGGTTAAATAACTATATTATAATACAACATTAAAAAAGATCAGGTCAGTTGTGTAAGAAAGATGCCAACTTTTAAACGGTACCTTAAGCATGAAATTTTGAAAAAAGGAAGCAAATGGTTATACTAAAGTCTGAAATGTAATACAAGTAGTTTATGTATTTTGCAGCTCACAGTTGTAAACAGCACTAAACATTTTTCAGCTGGCTAAACTGTTGCGGTGTATCGCATCTCAAAAAACAAAAGGAAAACCAAGAAAAACTCAGAAGTTGCATTTGGCACACGTATGTCTCATTTAGTCCAAAAGTCTGTGGTTAAAGATTACCCAAATATGTAGAAAGTAATCTCTATTTGTCTGCCTGGATAAATATGGCTTTCATTGGTTTCCATCTCTTTGGTAATTTTTGCAGTCTGGCTTCCCCTTTTAGCAGCTGCCCTGCTCATTATTTGGTTTTGATCATATCTAATTGCGGGTGACATTCAAGACTGGGGTGTAGCGTTTTTCATCCTTACCCTTCTTGGAAGAATACTGTCAGTCAGTTTTACTGCAGTTTTGTAAATTCTTTCAATGTACAGCTTTAAAATAAAAGTACAGACAAAAGAAACGATACAGTGATTTTTTTTTTTAGACCCTGAAATAAATATCATTTATAATGCAGATAGGCTACTTAAAATTTAACCATTTCAATAAAAGACTGAGCAATGAACCTGAACACAAATAATCCAGGGCTTTGGTTTAGTTCCTTCCCTCCTCTCCTGCAAGGACAGAGAGAGAACAGTTTAGTGAATAAACCAACACAAAATAAATTAACACAGTTCTGCGCACTTTTTCACAATTTGGGAGTTAAAAGAATGTAATTCCAATAGATTTTGGACCCTAAAAGAGCAATAATATATACATGCACTCTATAAAAACATGTATCAAATGTTGTTGAATTTGGAAAATAAAATGTTGCTTTGAGTAATTTTATAAGTGTCAACTTTTTGAAATTTGGTATAAAAGTAGAAAGTAAAAATGTGTTAATTTTACAGAAGTACACATAAGTAAGGTTGGTTGTGTAACTAAATCCGTGTTGTTACTCTTTTTCCCTCACCTTGCAGATGAAGAGAAAGTTGGACCATGGCTCCGAGGTCCGTTCTTTCTCTCTGGGAAAGAAACCCTGCAAAGTCTCAGAATACACAAGGTAATTAAATGCAATGACAGATCACTGGATCCTGATTCCTGCGTATATCCTGTCTTTCCAATTGCTGAGCCTGATTAATTAAGCTCCTCTTAATGTTAAAACACTGTAAAGCAAAGAAGAGGTGGTATCAGCATTTGTATATTTCTTTGCTAATTTAAATTATGTGAAGATGAGTTTTAATGAAGTAGCCAGACTTGCATTTCTCCAGTTGAGGTTTGTGTTTCATTCTAAATATAGCGTGCCCATTTACTTAGGAGACTTTTTGAGGGCTGGAACATTCTTGGGAATGAAGTCAATCAGATTTAAAAAGGGACATAACGATAAACCCTAAGACTATTAAAATTGTGATCAAATGTATCACTTTGCTATGGTAACAGGAATGAGATAATGGAAATTCATGTAGGCAGAGCAGACCATCTGATCTTAACAGGAACACACACGTACTTGCTGTCCACAGTGTGAAAGTATCACGGGTTCTGGTCCGCTTCCTTGCTGCTCTTTTGTGGTCCCAGGAAGCGCAAATACCTGCTGCTGTTCCTGTCAGGTGCTTCGTGGGGTAGAGAACTCCTAACCATGAGCAGCAGTAGCGGAGTAGGGCTGTGGATGCACACCTTACAACTGCATTCTTACTATGTAGCTGCCATAACAATTGTGCTTGGATGTCGCACTGTTTTCCATCCTGTTTGAATTTACACTATTTTATGTTTTTTCCCCACTATAAGCACTGTCCCTCCCATGAGCGTTGCATTTGCCTCCCAAGGCTCTCTGGAAATGACACTTCTTTTGAACACACTACAGTAGTGTTCAGTCACTGATGACTCTTTCAAAGTAGTTTATATTTTATTTCTCTTCCTTTAAGAGGTTTAGCGGGTGATGAGTGAAAAGTTAGGCAGCAGGTCCTGGGGTTGCTTTTCAGATGTGTAAATGCTGCAGCAGAGTAAAGGAGGTGATATGTTGTTGCTGAGAGGCACTTGTTGCAGCTTCCGTATCCGCCCAAGCCTGCCGGTGGTACCTTCTGATTTCTGAGTCAGTCTAATGGAAGGACTCTCTTGCTGGCCACCATTTCTTCAGGTGACACACTGGGATATCTCTGCAATCCCAGAAGAGTAAACAGTTCCGCAACAAAGAAAGTACGCTTTTTTCTCAAGTGTGTCTGTCAGATTCAGAGGAACTGCTGGACTTGTCAAGCTTCCACAGAGACCTGACTCGTTGTTTCAGGAGAATGAAAACATAGAGGAAAAATGAAGCACAAACAAGTATCTTGTGGTTTAATCTCAGGGCAAAGGAAAGAAGCTTTTAGATCCTGTTTTGAATAACTGTTTTTGACTGAGAGCCAGTTTATAGCAGAAGAAAGTGTCACTGTTCTACTGGGGCAAGTTCAAGGCTCCATACTGCTCAGAACCACTAAAAGCTAATTTCAGGTGCCTTATTTTGGACCTTGAATGATAGGCCTTGTGCTGGATCTCTATGCAGGTGATGAGAATGACTAAGCTGTAAAATAACGTTTTGATTTAAAAAATGCTTTTAGCTGACATTACTTGGATTTTGAGTAGTTACTGGCATAAAAGAATCCTTAAATAACATTTGATCCTCCTCTCTTAAACTCTTTGATTTGGTGTTATCTAAATAATATGTAGGCAAATGATGCAGTTCTTGTGCCTGCTTGTTACCATTTTCCCTAGGATCAGGGACTCTAAAATCGACCAGCTGATGAACTTTGTTTGCATATAACAGGTAAAGTCAGTAAACAAATGCCATTAAGAGGATCCTTCATCTCTGAAACAGTATTTTCGTACTAGCTTCTGTTTCTGTTATTACTCAGCAAAATGCACAGTTAAAAATAGGCCTGCTCAAACCAATCTTTACTTTTCTTGACCAGTTTGGGTAAATGTTAGGGCATGCTATGATTGTCCTTCAGAATAAGGAAGAGTAGAGTGAAATATTTGTAGAGCATAATGAGGTAAATATTAAAATGAACTTGCCTTGCATCATTTAAAGCTATTCCCATAGCCACTGAAAAATCAGTAAACCCTCTAAGCTCATGCCTACTAAAAAGCTGGGTTTATCCTATAAAAAAGCAGAGGGTTTTTTGGAGTCTCACACTATATTTAAAGTGTTCATGCTTGTGCAAATACTACTGGGGTTCCATATTTCCTGCTAGAGAATACAGTTTTGATATTCTGTGAGCAGAGTACTTTACATTATGTAAAAAAAAACCAAAACAAAAACCGAAAAAAACCCCAAACCCAAAAATGGAAAAAAACCCAAACCAAACAAAAAACCCTAAACCAGAAGACATTGTCAGCTGTATTTCTTTAGACTCCCACAATAGTAGCTTAATCCCAGCTCTTTTAAAAGCTCCATTCCATATGAATGAGCTGGTTTTTAACATGTCAGAGTGAAAAAATCAAGTTGTGATTCAGAGAGCACCTTTGGCTCCTTTTCCCTTTTCATGTTCCCCCCTTAATTCCTGTGTCATTCCACCAACACACAAACTTTAGAAGTCTGTATAGAGTATTTCAAAGCCCAGTTCCAGACCACTAAGCCACTAGAACTGCTTGATATTACTAGCTCTTTGTCAACAAAATATATTAAAATCTAAAAATAGATATTCTTTTCCTTTTTGTTTGGAGATGAAGTAGCACTAACACATTTCACATACAAGTGGAACTCTGAGATCTGGCTTCCTACATCCCCAGGCAGAAGGCACCACTCTAGCCCAGAAGGAAAGGAAATACTTTGACAAGGAAAATGAATGTGTAAACCTGTATCTTTACAGACAACTTGCTGGCCAGTTAACAGTGATAATTTTTCAGCCTTGAAATGTGATCCTTATTTCTCCCCTAGTTGCAGGGCTAGCACTGCAGTGGCACAAGCAGGCAGATTGATCCAGGGGAGGGACTGACCTCTTGAGTGACCAATTCTTCATGTTAATGCTTTTGCATGAAGCTAAAGAGTTTAAATAATAGTTGCAAATTATGTACTAGATTTTTTTTGATCTCTTGTGGATTTTCCTTGATGTTTTATGCATGGCTGTCCCTTTTCATTTGTATGGCAGTACCACGGGGCTGGTGCCATGTTCCGCCACACCGACGACGTTTGGGGACCTGCGGGCAGCCAATGGCCAGGGACAGCAGCGGCGCCGCATCACATCCGTGCAGCCACCATCGGGCCTCCAGGAATGGCTGAAAATGTTTCAGGTAACCACGCCTGCAGAAATAAGCATCTGAAGCAACTCTGCCTCCATGGTTTATGTAAGGGAGTGCTTCAGCAGAGTTGATGCTCCTTACACATCCCAGATGTCTCTGCCATTGATTGCGTTCTCTTGCAATAACAAATGGGCATCAACTTTAAGGAATACTTGTTCCCTGTTTCAGCAAAAAATAACAGCTTTAACTGGTTCATTAATAATATAATCCTTCCTGTTTAATGCTTTCACATTTTCTGCCAAGTCTGTCCGGTGTGTAAGGGCTACCTGCATGGCCCCAAACCATTTTCACTTGAGAGTAGTAAGCTTTGGTGCATGGTTTGCTTCAGTGCAGTTATAGCACTAGATTCATCACAAGTCTGGCATCTTCTAAGAATAGAAAGAAAAGTTTATCAAAAATAGATTAAAAGAAAACTTTAGATGTGTATTTTTACTGATCTCTGTGTACTGAGCATGTCAGCCAGCACATGTGTACGCAGCTGAAGGGAGGGAGGGAAGAAAGAGGTTTTTCCTATCTTTTAAAATGCCTTCAGCAATGCCTAAAAATTACTTATCTGGACAAAAGAAAAGATGTGAAGGACAATGCTATGGGCCACTTGCACTGGTTGAAACTGAAATCTGCCTGTACACCTTTCAGGGAGCCCCTGAGCCAATTTTGTGTATATTAATACAAGCAAAGTTCGGGGCAGGCTGGTCCACAACCTGTACCATGTAGATCTTAACATTTTGATCTATATTTTTAAGAAGCAGGGATGAGTCTTAGTCACTGATTTGAGAAATGGAAATATTATGTCTTCCTATCTTGATTAATAAACCATTCCTTCTAAAAGGATTTTCAAAAGGAACAACTAACAAATACAGGCATTGTTTCAATTACTGTAACAGGCAAAGATAAAAGAACAATATTGTAGATACAGGTATCTATCATACAATTTTGCAGGCAGAAGTGTGCTTTTGGCTTGATTCATGCTGCCACATAATGCCATTGATCTCAATCACTGTCAGTTCTGAACATTAAAATAATAATGTAGAACCTCTTTCCTCTTTATTTTTACACATTTACAATCTGCTTAAACCAGTGGAAGCTTGAAATTAAGATTCTTGTACACATCATTCAATTTCTTTAAAATATTCACGTTTAATTATTGGGGTGTATCTTTTTTCAGACTGTTCATAGAAATATGTCGTTTTAACCCCTAAGAATCATATTTGAATGGTACTACATATATATGTATAAATGGTAATGTAAACTACATTGTATTTTAACATTTTGTAATGTTAAAACACTTGTACTAACAAAAGCTATTTTGTTACTGACAATATGTAACATTTTTATGTGAGTTGATAGTGAGTGGTAGTTACATATTTTTGAAAAAGATTAGGAAAGGCTGAAGTGTTTGAGAGAGCGGTGCAGACACCCATGACAGTAAGAGCAAGGCTATTGGCTGTTTGGTTAGGATTTTTTTTCTATAAGCCCATGAAAATTTTGCTTATGTAGACAAGTGTGTTCAGTGTGTAATGTAGAAAATGTGTTTCAATACACATATATTTAGATACTTTCAACTTGTCAAAATACTTAGTTGCAATACTAAATGCCTAAATGTTGATCTCTACTATTGAGAGAGAGGGGAGGCCTCTCTCTCCTAAGTGGAGATCATTGAGCAGCACTTATTGATCACGTCTGTCACTGGAAGTTTTTTATCGTATTCACAAAAGGGAGTCCCTTACTTTTGAATGAAAAGCTTTCAGAGTCACGTAGCTCTATCTCAGTGTTACATCTGCTTGCCTCCTCGTTTCTTATGTGCTTATTTTTTACATGAATTTTGTGAAAGGGGCAAGTCTTAAACAGCCAAGTGATAAAAGCACATTCATAGGGGAGGTAGCTCTGCCCAAAGGGCAGGATTAAATGGCACATGCAGCATCATTCTTGCAATACAAAGTTTTGCCTGTAGAGAAACAGGAATGAGAGCTTTCTTTGTGTACAGTGTACTTGCTAGTCCAGCTTCATAGCTCTCATATTTTATATGAAAATATATTTCCAATTAATTTTAAAGCTAAATTTCTCGAGGCATGTTAGGGGGACATATGTACTGTTTCAGGTGCAACTGTTCTTCGGCATAGTAGCTGGCAGTAGCCGGTGATATGTAGCTATTTTGAGGACTCTCATCTGTATGTTGGCATTCAGTCCTTCTCCTGTGTTATCTTTTCAGATAAAATCAAGACCACTCTGCAAATAATAAGAAAACTTAGGATGGTCTCTAAGGGTTTTTCTAGATTTACTTTTTTATATGTACTTTCTGTTGTTATGTTTTATAGTTGATCTAAGCCTTTTATTTTGAAAGTAACAAAATACCGCAGAAGGGAGAAACAGTTGTGTAGTTGCACTTTCCCTTTAAAAATAAAGTTGTATATGGATTTCAGTGAAGTCTGGAAAGAAGAATAGAAAGGCACTTTATTAGATTCAAACCAGTTAATTTCTTGAGGGCCTATATATTTTTTCTGGTTTGCAATGGCTCTTGTCTTCAGGTCTTTTTAAAATCCACTTTAAGAGTTTTTAAAACCTGGTGCCCAAGCGTATCTTTATAAAATTTCTTCCTTTACAAGAAGTTTTAGGTCACCAAATTGCTTGCCATAAGGAAAAAAAAGTCATCTGGATGCTAAGTTCAGTCAGAGTTGGTATTTGCATTAAAAATTACTAAGCTCTCCATTCGTCCTGGTAAATATATTAGGGTGTTGGGGTTTTGTATTTAAGTAATTTATTAAAGAATGGCATTTTCATGGAAAATTGATTTTGAAAAGTTGTTCCATACACACTAATACAGGCAATCACTTTAAATAACTAGTGAATGTTATCATTTTACCTACAACTGGAAGCATTTTTTTTCACAGCAGTTTAGATAGTGTCCAAAATGCTTTTGCCTTATCTGTCTGGCAAGAGCACCATTCCTTTTTTTTTTTTTTTTTTTTTGACATAAATAGTTGGCTTAGTCACCTAAATTCAAATTGCTTGCTGTTCTCCATTCCAAAGATGCTCAGGGATGAGTACATGTACAACTGAGTAGTCCACCTCTTATGTGAAGCAGGCAGTAGAGATTGTACCACAACCAGCATTGCAGCATTTGCTGCTCTGTGTCTGGTGGTGTGAGTAGGTCAAGGGTTGGAGTTTCTGTGCAAGCCCTACACGCAGCTCTGGAGAGCTCTGCACTACAGCTTCATGCCTCTCTTGGCTGTATCACCATTACTGGTTTGTTGCAGAGTCAGAGGAGTCGTGCAGACTTACAGCAGGTCTCCTGCCCATCCCTGCTTCTTTCCCTTTGGTTAGGCTCTCATGGCAGTTTTGTTATGTACAAATTTCAACTGGTTTCAGGAGAAACTCTATGTTATCCAACCTCTAGCAGGGACCTAGGGTTTGAGCCAGTCACAGCGCCTCTAGACCAGGTCCATCACATGTGCTGCAAATGCTCGACCCAGGGGACCAGGCTGGAGACTGGGACTCTGATATGGGTTAATGAGGGGACTGCAGCACCAGCTGCTCCTGAATCCCTCCTGGTGTGACAAACTTGCTGTACAGCTCTACAGCTGTAGATGGTATTTCTTTCAGTGCTTATGTGCTATTTTTATCCAGACCCAGATACCCTCGAGGTGAGGGATGGCAGGGTTTTCGATAACTGATCCAAGAGCTGGACAGAAGCAGGCCCCAAGAAGAGCCCTTCTGCAGGTCTCAGTAATGACAGACCTCCATTAACAGAACTTAGTAATGGAGAACAGCACCCTGAAGTTAAACTCTTTAAAATAGATTGTCCTTAATATACCTATTAGAGCAAAAGGATGTAATTGCTACAAGCCGTAATTGTATGAATTGAAGGTAGCAGATGAGAGCTGAGCAATAGAAGAGTGCAGGTCATGGAAGAGGAGGGGTGCAGAAACAGATGATGATTAAAAAAAAAAAAAAAAAAGCAGGTGGCAGGACAGACAGGAGGTATGAGGTGGAAGTCGCAGAAGCAGCAAAGATGTGGTTTAATTTGCTTGTAAGAAAGGGAAGACATTTACCCAGGGTAGTGAAGAGGGAAAAGAAGGGATAGTTTTCATTAGGTAGTGCCATCGTTGCAGCAGCTTTACTGGATGAGGAAATGAACAGCCAAAAGGCTTTGGCTGACAAATCAACACCTTCCTGAGGAAATGAGGAAAGAGAGGGTATGTTTCTTTAGGATTCTGGAGTCATTCAAAGAGCAGTATCAGTGGGCCCTGCTGGCTTCCCGAGGGCTATGTGAATGAATCATGGAGTTACCTTTTTTAAGGGAACCCTTGCCCATAATAAAAGCTTTAGTTTAATTTTACATTAAAACTAAAGTTCAGTTTTGAAGACAAGGAAAGCAAAGGAAGACAATTAAGCAAAAGTATTTCAAAGATATAGTATATTCTTTACAAGGATCTTCAATGTGAAAGGGAATTGCCTGGTAGAAATCCAAGGCGTCCCTGGTCACCAGGCCACCTGTCTCAAAAGTCTGTGGTCATTTACAAGGTTTGAAACTTTGCAAACTGTTTGGTTACTTCTTCTTTCTCCAGCAAAATTTGTTCACTGTTGTTTCTCATCAAAGCCACAAAGTTACTCCTTATCTTTTCTGCCTGATGAGCTACATGCAGTTTTCTTGCAAAGGGATCAAGCTACAGGGCCTAGAAACAGAATTTACTAGTCTTGTCTTCATTAATGCAAACAGTTGTGTTCATCTGGCAGGGCTTCCTCCCAATTTTCCATGCCAGACACTTCCCTCAGAGACCCCTTACCAACTGTAGCTGGAGGTTTGTTTGCTTAAGTGAAAGACTGAGGGGACAATGTCCTAGAGACAGCATTTTGTAGCAGTTTATTGCTTCCGTAGGAAGCTGCCTGTACCCATCCCCTAATGATGACAGACAGATAAAAGAGGGTTCTGCTTTTAGTCAATAGCAACTCCTTCCCATTCTTTAATCTTTTCTCTTTTTTGTCCAGATCTGTATTAACTTTTCAGAACTAACTAGGTGTAAGAGAGTTACGGATTAAGATAGCATACAGTGACATTATTAATCAATAACATGTTGTAAACTGTTAGGAACATTTGCCACAGCAGCAAACAATGCTCTTCAGGTAGAGTTGTTCAGATTTAGTAAATGTAGCTGTTTACAAATTAAAAGTGGACTGACCCTGGAAATTTATATTATAAGGAAGTAGCACAATTATTACTTTCCCTCTTTTTAAGTCTCCTAAACTCAAACACGGCTGACAGATGAGATTAAAGACTGCAAACGTTTGTACCTAACACCAGCTAAGCTGTGGGTTAATGAAACAAACAGCAGTTGGAAAGTTGGTGAGATAAACAGTTCTTTAGTGCATGATTTATGGAGAACTGCTCTGTGATGGAAATGTTTCTATTGAAAGAAATTTATAAGAAAAGCTGTTTACAACAGCACTGCGGCAACTTTGGCTGAGACAGTCTTGTTTCTTTTTAATATTCTGAGGTATTGGGTATGAGACATGAAAACCCTCATCTCCTGCGGTGACACAGCATACACACAGGTGGATTGGGAATGTTTTCTTGCCAGCTTAAACCATTTCACCAGTTGCCCACAGTGTGTGGAAAGGCTCAGGTCAGGAACTTCCTCCTCCATTAGGGTAGGTTGTCCGGTACCTGGCACACATCTGCTGCAGGGCAGGGGCATGGCAGTGGGGCGAGGCAGCTGCTGTGCACGGCTGCTCCCATGGCAGTCCCAGAGAGTGCTGGCTCCACAAATGTGGCAGCTTGGAGCCGCCTCCACTGCCCTGAGGTACTCAGGGTCACCTGAAAGCCCCTGGGCCATCGTTTGGGTGCATGATACTTCTACTGACATTTCAAGTATTTTGATGTTTTAATTAAGGAGAAATCATGCAGCACAGTGCTCTTTCTACATCAAGAAAAGCTGGATATTTATCTGCTTTGCATTCACTTTCAGGAATTCCATCTTTTTCACTTGCCCCATTGTCCTGCAGAAACTGCACAGTGCACAAACATTGTAGTATTGTGGAGACCAGAGTGAATTGTCCGAGTCAAATCCAGGGAACAGAAATTTAGAGTATGAGTAGTAAAGGTCCTGAGATACATGGCAGATTAATACAGAAATCTAAATTGTAAGGTATCTTGCCCTTTTTTTAAAAGTTTCAGTTAGCTCTTATGGTAACTGTAATATCATTTGTATGTGCTAATTTACTTGTAAATGTCACTCTAGAAGACATTTGAGAATAAGAATGTGAATCTGCTCTCAGAAACTGTGATGTCTCATTTTCTCTCTAAGGCTTTATTTGTGCTCTAATTCGGTTGCTAAATCAGCTAGCAGTAGCTGTTGTTTTTCCTGTAATTTTTTTTTCTTTTAATTGTTTTCACATAACAAATCAAAGCTCTTTGATGAGCACAGACGAGTTTAAGACATGACTTTCAGATCCTCCTATATTAAGTTACTAATTTCTTCTTTCCTACAAATGATGCTCCTAATCTACTATGCTCCCAATTGAGTGCCTTATTAAAATCCTCAAATTTTATTGTGCCCATTAGTAAAAATGTGGAGTAAGAAAATAACTAATCAAAATTTCCTGTTTATTCAAGTGTAAATTGATACTTACAAAGTATGCATTGGTTTATAGCCAGGATTCTGAAATTACAACATTGTCACTTAGGGACGCACTGTAGTAATAAGCAGACAGTAAGCTAATATACTTTTCAAGAAAGTTTTTTGCTTTCCTTTCCTCTTATTTCAGGATTTTAGTCTACCAGATGAAACATAAGGTTAAAAGGTATCATGTCACTTGAATGCAGAATAGAGAAAGGGAGTTCATTCTATTGCAGCCCCTCTGTTGTCTGTAGCATGTGTGTAGATTTCATCAACTTCAAAAGAAGCTTAATTAATTCAATTATTATTACTAAATATTATTATCTATTTAATTGCCAATCTGTATGTGTGTGTATAATAAATCCTTTCTTAGCTTATGAATTAGTGTAGTAATTTTGAATATTTTGTGTTGATTAACTCCTCATTTTTGTGTCATTAGCATGAGCATTTATCTCCTGGCTTTTTATATGCTTGTATACAGTTAGATGAGGAAACTTAATTTGCCTTATTGGCACAGCAGTGGCACTTATTGATATAAACCAAACCAGTTTGTTAAACTAAGCTCACTGTTTGTTTCTTCTTCCCTTGCAGAGCTGGAGCGGACCAGAGAAGTTACTTGCTTTAGATGAACTCATTGATAGTTGTGAACCAACACAAGTAAAACATATGATGCAAGTGATAGAGCCCCAGTTTCAAAGAGACTTCATTTCCTTGCTCCCAAAAGAGGTGAGAATTATGGGATAATATTGGATTATGAAGTGCATTGGGTGCCATCTTTAGAAAACTTTTGTGCTAATTTTGCCAAGGTAGTGATGTAAGCTCATGTTAGAGGCTCATAGTTTGGAACACTGCCATTACATAGCTACTGTAATTTCAGGTTGACATATCTCTATCTCTTGATAGCATTTAGATATTTGGAAATAGAGATGACCCCTTTAAAGAAAATCCCAATAGCTCTGAAAATATCTCTGTATCTTAATTAGGCCAATTGTGCTTTTTTGGGGGAGCTAATTCTGTTAGGGCGCATACAGACCCACAAATCTCCGCTGGATGTAAGACCTCTCTGCAAATTATTCTGTTAGTTATAAGCGTTATTTTTCATGCTGTAAGTGGTGAGCATTTTGTTAATGTTATTTTTGAATTTATTTTAGACAAACGGAACCCTAAAATCTCTACCAAATAAACCAAAACCCAGAAAAACACTTCTTACTAAGGATCAAGCCAAACTGTAATTAAGCAAATGCCTTACAGTAAATCCATCACTGAGAATCAGATCATGTTGTATCCAGTTAAAGAGAAACTGAGATTTAGATTTCGGTATGTGTAATTAAATGCTGTCCACACAAGAGTAATTTGTGATGTCATCACAACTAGGACATGAGGGTGGATATGCAAGGTTATAAACCCAGTTTGCTGCAGTTATTGAATAAATATATTTTAGTTGACTTATAAGTAGTACTTCTCACCTTGATTGATTTTAGGGAGTTAAGTCTCAGTTCCTAACACTTAGCAAAGCAAGTTTTTTTAATTTATTCTGGTGTTTGTATTTGGTTGCTATGTTTGACATGGTTTTATTACCTGAAGACTGTTTCGTGTCCCTGTTCTTTGACATCCTTTTCTGGCATATAGCCTATTTTTGAATATTTGCATCTACAAAACTCTTCCTTCCTTTACTACACTGTCATATCTTCACAAGTCTGTAAGTGTCACAGCCTTCCCTTGCTGGCTGGCATTTGTAAGGGTTGGAATCAATTTATGCAGCACGTATTAACTTAGTACACAGGACATGAGATTAGTATTTAGAGAAGTAATTCCTGCGGCAGCCTTCTCAGGGAGTGGAAAGGACACTGCGGGAGGAGAAGAATTAAGCAGCACTTCTGCATGGTTGCCATATTTCTAGAGAAGCTGCCCAAAGCATCAGAGATAGAGGAAGGCAACAAGACTTTTTATTTTGAAGGCTGTAGATACTTTGCCACTTCTGCATCTATTCGGTCCGGAAATTTAACAGAGGCTTGGTGACAGTAACTCAGATACCAGTTCTCTTTGCATGATTTTGTGGCAATACTCACTGAAGTACAACCAGTGATCTAGTTACACTGTAACTAAAGATTGTTATAATTTCAGATTTCAAAATTTCTTCGCAGAAACACTACAATACTTACCAGTAACACTTGCTCACTCTTCATTTCTTCATTCCCCTGCCAACTACTAATGTTTAATTTGTTTCTTTCTAGTGGGTTTCCTGCCTCTTGAAACCAGAATATTGTAATGTGTAGCTTCATGACAGGCTGACTTCACCAGTGAAGTTGGCTTGAATAATTTTTGCTTCCTAACCCCGAGTCACTGTCACCAAAATTAACCGAGTTAAAAAAAGCCATTGAGCTGACTCCACCATCTCGTCTGCTGTTCCCTCACCCAGATCTCCTCAGCAGGGCTGTCCCCAGCTGCCGAGCGCTGGCTGCAGTGGGGGTGACGCTCTGAGCTGTGCGGGCACGAGTGAGTTGTTGGGGTCAGTAATTCCATGAAGAGGCTTCCCTAGCGAGGCCAGCATCCTGTGAAAACACGCTCCCTTGGGTTGTCGCTCGGCATTAACATCTGCTGTTATCTCCGTGCTGTTGGATGCAATGCACTGATTTTATTACCAAACCAGAACAGGAAGATGATGTGGATAGGAGGGCTTTGCTTCAAAACCGTTGTCTGCAATGCAAAGACAGTGACTTAAAAGCCAAATAACCACGGAAATGTTTGTTTTCCTCCCAAGAAAACAGCAGTCAAACAGTTAATATGAAATAATAAATACTCTTGTTTTCTTGCTGAGACTTTAAAATAATTATTCAAATGATTTATTTATGAAATCAGGTTGAGAAACCAATAGATAAAGCATTTTGCTGAAATCAGCCATAGAAATGTTGTTGGTTTTGTGGGTGTAAGTGAAGAAAAAGGCAAGGGCCTGCTTACTATTGGGTATTATTAACACTTCAGCGGAGAGTAGTCCTAAATCCAGTTCAGTCAAAAGTCAGATCTTTGTTACCTGAAATTTTCTTATAACTAGATCCATGAGCTGAGACAAAGGGATGTCCTCTTTTATCCACTGCTAATCCTAAAGTCAGCTGCGGGCTGTGTTGACCATTGATGACTATTTAGATAAATGTAGTCTAAAATAAATGGTACCCATATTTAACCTGGTTTAGAATCAGTTGGCTCATAGGTTTAATTAACACCAGCTTAGCAAATGTCTGTGTCTGCATAGACAGGCCAAGTGATACTTAAAAAAAGTGCTGTCAACTGAGGAACATTCAGCAAAAAATGCAAAGGGTCTGTGTCATGTTCAAGTTTTGTCACATTCAGGTCTATGTGATGTGCATTAGGAAACAACACTTCTTGCCAGGAATGAAGACAGAAAGTCTAAAAGGACAAGTATATTTGTTGCTCCTGTAATAGAGAGCTTTACACCATATCCCAAATGCTAACGCCCTTCGGAAGGAGGGAAGTTCTTCAGGTTTATGGCCTGAGGTGCTTGCAGGATCTAACACATCATTTAGGGCACAGGTCCCTCAATTGTGGAGTCCTGTGTGCTCCCCACAAGCTGCAGCTGATGACTTGCAAACAAGGTGTGTGTGCAACCAAAATCCAAACAGTTGTGAAGTGCTGAATTTTTATTTCCTGCTCAGTGACTGGCTTGTCTAGATTACTAAAAGTAAATGTTTCTCACAAAATAAAGTCAAAAATCTGCTGAGGTCAACAGCCTGCAGGTATGACTTCCTCAGTAAATTTCAGTCTCTGATGCTTTGAAGGGCAGATTCTGTCAATATCTATCTATCTATGTATCTCTGTCTGTCTGTCTGTCTGTCTCTCTATCTCATAATTTCAGCTAAAAATTAAATTGAGAGCCCTAAACAAAATATATGGCAAGCAAAAGTGGATGATCTGATTTCCTTGACAGCTTCTGCATCCTGTTAATTACTGACAGAGACCCCACTGTGTGAACGTATTAGTAGTTCTCTGCATTGTTTATCAATATTGTTCTTTCTGTAGAGTTTTTAGGGACTCTGTGCATTTCCTGTGGCTTTCCTGCATCTTAAACTTATTTTTCATGACTAGGAACTTGGATTGTTGCTTTCAAGTAGAAAAGCTGTGCTTGGTCATCATATCCTTAATGATCCTTGTGTTTTGGATTGTGATTATATGCCTCTGTTTAAGGCTTCATAGAGATGTGGGATTTGGGGGGCTTTATCGTGGTCACTATATGGCTTAGCTCAGTCAGGCAAGGTCTGAATTTTTCCAAATAAACTTAAGTTTTGTCACATGGAAAGGCTCATCTTCTATTTACATTCTGGTGCTCATTAGGATTTGCCCTATGGTTTTGGTAACAAGGTGTACTAAAGTTACATGTCTTGATCCTACTACATCCCAATCCATCAAGCTCCTTGTAACTCCACCCAGGAGTGTGTTGAATTCTCATCAGAAAATAAGCAACACATACACAGGTTTTCCTAGGGCTGCAGAGAGGTTTTGAGCTCTGGGGAATGTAGCATTGACTTGTTCTGTATTTGGGCTTTCTGAGTGATGTTGCACATCACAATGTACATCCCTGTTTGCTCACATGGTGAGCACTTCACTTCTTAGTTCAACTCTCAAAATAACTTTTGGAGCAATTGTTCATTACAATAGCATAGACATAATTACTTTGGTAATAATTCTTAAAATGATTCAAAGTAATGTGGCTTACATTTTTTTAAATGTAATAATTATTTCAGCTGACATCAATTTTCTTGCAAATGCAAGAATCATTTTGTGATATGATCTGTAAGGATTTAGTTACTTAGGATGATTGTTATATTTCCACATGCCCACAGGAATAAACTGGAGTCTGTTAAGTTTCAGAGATTGTTTAATAATTTATCATTCCAATTTTCTGGATTTCAGCAGCTGATGTGTGATAGTAAATGGAGTTATTTCACTTTCCTCTTCAAAAGCAGTGCAGAAAATACACTTCTTATTTTTTACAGCTGGCACTGTATGTGCTGTCATTCCTGGAGCCCAGGGACCTTCTGCAGGCAGCCCAGACATGTCGTTACTGGAGAATTCTGGCTGAAGATAATCTTCTCTGGAGAGAGAAATGCAAAGAGGAGGGTAAGGCTGAGCAAAATGATGGATGTAATGGTCAAAGTGTTGCCATCATAAAAATGCAGTTCATTTACATAATAACCTTAAAGTTTTACGAAGGCAATTCATGTGACTTTAGATTTAGTGCTAGTTATGCTTTGGGCTACATGGTGTGTATCTCTGTTGAAAGCAGGAAACAGAGATAATCCATGGAGTGCTACAGTTTAGGCTTGAATATCTTATTTATAAAGTATTCCAGTTGCGTGTTTTTAGAATACAGTTGGGTTTGCTTTTTGAGGATTATGTTTATTCAAAATGCAACCAAAAGAAATAACAGCTGAGGTGTAAAAATGATTGGAGTGTAGCGTGGCAGTTTGTAGCGTGGAGGAATCACTGGCTGGTAGAAGGGCTGCTGTAATTTCACTCACTTGTAGGGTAAGGCAGAGATGGCACCCGGTAGTGGGAGAAGGTGCTGAAAGATTTGCTTGGAGAGGGGCACACAGTCCATTAGCCACATGGCTGTTACCCTGCTCAATGCCAATTCAGGAAGATGTGGTGCTCCAGCACTGATATGAACGGGCAAAAAAAGGCTCCCATGAAAGTAGCCATGTATTTGTGCACATGGAGAATATAAGCTTTAATTTTTAAGGAGAATTACAGGAACATGGGGTCTGTTTGGGCCAGGGCGGGGAGGGAGGTAGAAGAGAACATACATGTGATCCCAGAGCAGTCTCATCTTGGACACAGGACTCTGTCCAGACTGCCTTGGGGTATGGAGACAAGGACTTATGAGGGGTTAATGCAAAGGCTTCAAAAACATAACAATGTCAGTTGTAGCTGGCTATTTGTGAGAGCACCTAAACTCATTTTTCTTTCGTGATGGAAAACAGGTATGTGACCTCCTAAATCTTCTCTAAAGATACTCCTCTTAAAAATTTCAGTGAAAATGCATCGAAAGGACAGAGTGAGAAAAAAGGAGAAGGTTGAGAGGGGAATGAGCTTATGTTTGTGAGCTTACAAGGAAGAATAAATACATCCAGGCAGGAGAGCACAGGCAAGCAGGCCAGCATTGCAGCCTGCCTAGCTTCAGTGAGCTGCTCAGTAACATGAAGGAGCCCTTAATTCAAGATTGCAGGCAGAGATGGGGCTGAAGGCAGAAGAGTGAAATCCACATACTGGCAAGAGAGAAGACTCCTGCCGGTAATGTAATGCAGTGGAAAGAGGAGCTGCATAGAAAGGAGAGCAGGGTGAGAGAATTGTAAAAAAAAGCTGTATCTGTAGTAGCAAGGCTAAAACAAAGCACTGCTGCTTAAGTGTCTGGACAGAAAGGGCATAGCTATACTTAATTTCCAGACAAGAGAGGACAATGCCAAAAGCACTCAGCCTTTCAGATCAAGAAAGTAATTAAAAGCTCACTAATACCAGGAGTCACAGTGAACTTAAACGTAATGAAGATGGGTGACAAGAGTGGAGAACCACAGACAGAAAGGTTGACTTCTTGAACTGTTCAAGAATAAGCATATAAGTGGTTAAGGATGTATTGGAGAATACCTATTTGTAAAAGGCAATATTCTGCTGCATTGCCTTGGAAAGGGGGATCCAAACACAAGCTAGGAGGTTGCCAGCAAGGAATGATGAACTAGAGCATTTCCAGTCGTGATTATGGTAATGATTATGCTGAAGTGACAAGGACAGACAGAGTATAAATCTCTGAGGAGCAGGGTGGTGTGTCACTGACACACAGATGTTGGCGTGCAGGAGGTCGTTAACATTTCTGCCATATTTTAATGTCAGAGGTCACAGTAAAGGTTTGGGAGGGAAGGTGTTTTCTGTGGGGTGGCCTCATCTCTTCCTCNNNNCCTCCTTCTCCCCCCCCCCCCCCCCCCTTTTTTTTAAAATTCCATTTTAGGGATTGATGAACCATTACATATCAAGAGGAGGAAAGTACTAAAACCAGGCTTTATACACAGTCCGTGGAAAAGCGCCTACATCAGACAGCACAGGATTGATACCAACTGGCGGCGAGGAGAACTGAAATCGCCCAAGGTGAGCTCTGTGCACAGGGCCGTGAACAAAGCAGGATCAGCTCGTGGCTCAGGTTCTTTCCTTTGGACAAACAAGACTATCCATGCACAAAGAGCAGTGAATTGCTACAAAAAAAAAATTCGTGTCTTAGCTTACCCTGACTTTAAGTTACATTCTGACCACCATTTTGGCAATGTGTAATTCTTCATACTGTGGAAACCTTTCACTGCTCTTCTAAGAATTTGTGTACAATTTTGTGAATTCTTACAAATGTGCCACTCTCTTTGAGACAGGTAATCATAGAAACTTGATTGGAAATACTTACATACAGACACATATATTGTATATATATAAGTTTATATGTATGTATTGGTAGAGCTGGGTCATGCTGTAAGATAAAAATACTCCACAACTCTTCTGTCATCAATTCATGCTTTATTTTTAAATATATTCTTCTAAATTGAGCAGCACAAGACAATAACTTCATTCTGTGTTAAGATTTTTGTGGGGTTTTCTAAATGTTAAAATTATTTTAATGATATTGATATTTATCATTACATCCTTTCCAATATGAAGATAAGAAGCAATATTTCAAACCTTTTGTAAATAAAATAGCAACTCTCTAATCAAACCTGCAATAATGAACAAGCAGCCAGAAATGTAAAGAAAACCCATATTCATGGCTTTTTAAGGTTTTAAGGCATTTTACCTGTTTTCTTAATTAAAACCAACAAAATAAAATAAGAACAAAAGAATATCCATGGAAAACCTATGGCTATATCCTGCTGTTTATTTGGCCATAGCTTATGTACATCTCTGGCAATGGTTCTGTGTTTCTTGCCTTGATATGCCACATCAAGTTATCTTGGAATTATTATTAAAATTACAGCCTCTGGCATTATCCAAATGCCATTTCGTCTCAATGAACATCTTGAAAAATGTTTGTATATATTAAATATATTCTAGTATGGATTCTACTGAGGATTTTTTTTTTTCTGTATTGCAATAAGATATACAGAATTCCAGTTTTTCTAAAATCAAGCATTGAAAATCCCACCTCTATAAAGGAACATTCCAGTCCACATTCCCAGCACATGAAATTGTTGCTTTTGTTTGTATTTAATTGAGTTGACTTTGGTGCTGCCTGGCATTTAACACTATACAGTGCTTGGCTGGTAAGGGAAAAAAATAGATGTAGACAGCCTTGACCACTGAAATACAAATACTCAGCAAATAATCACCCCATTCTTTTTATTCAAGATTAAAAAAGAAGGTAACAGCAACTCAGCTTAAAAATAAAGAGATAGAATAACTGTGGAGGAATAGAGCTGTGTCCAGTTACTAATTCAGCCCACTTTTGTTAGTGATTTTTCCTGGTACTTTTAGGAGGCTTTTGGTAACTGTGGTGTGCCTGCTAAGCAATGCAGCATCACTCCATGGAAGGAGGGGAACACCTTCTTTGGTCCCAGCTGGCAGTAAATTAGACTTGACACACAGGATTAAGGGGCCTTATTATTACTGAAGCAACTCTAGCATTTTGTAATTTATGAATCAAAAGAGCACTTTGTTTCTCCTTCTTCTCTCTAATCTCCTGCATTAAATTGTGACTCTTGCTTTTGTGTTCTCGGTTGCCAGGTGCTCAAGGGCCACGATGACCATGTGATCACGTGCCTGCAGTTCTGCGGGAACCGCATCGTGAGCGGCTCCGACGACAACACGCTCAAAGTGTGGTCAGCAGTGACAGGCAAGGTAAGGTGGCTGCTCTGCTGGATTCCTTGGGAGATGAGCCACAGGTAGAGCAGTGGCACAGCAAAAAATGCTGCCGTGCCAGCAGACCTCGCTGCAGGGTGGCCTTTGGTGCTTCTGGGGCAGGAATCAGAAGATGTACCAGATAAATATGCAGGTTGCCTTCTCCTACACAGAAACTCCTCCAGTTCAGAAAAGTCACCTTGATGTGAAATTGCAATGCTGCTCATGTTACCACTGGCATATATCCTTGTTCTCTTGGCAATTCCCCTATTCTTGTGGAGTCATTTGTGACATGGATTTTAAAGAATTTGGACAGAAACATTACTTTATCTTCCTTAATGCTTAACTTAGGCTGCATTTACCCCTCTGGATCTCTGTTTCTCACTTGTCTTCTAGCATTCTTGCTATTGTTTTCAAGTTTTTGCAATGGAGTGTTCATTTTACTGGCTCAGATTTCAAATACAGAGTTTGTTTTTCTTTCCAAGTTACTATACTGCTGAGCCATGAAAAAAAAAATTAACTTGCTTTAGGTTTAAATATTTCCTATTAAATTAGATCCAGCTCAGGCAGGAATTTAATAAGCTTCAATAATTTAATTCTGGCTTAGAGGAGCAAAACAATATGTGCAATCAAAAAGACAGTACCAGGCATTTCAGTCATGTTAGAACATCACAGCTACTCAGCCCACAGGTTTTTTTTTTAGGTGACTGACCGACCAAGGATGTAGAAAAGGCCTTGGGGAAACAGTACTTCTTCCTTTTAGACTGGTATTGTGTGCACTTAGCTTGGTTTTAATGGTATAGGTGACAACAGGACAGCTGCTGAGGATAACATGTTTAAGATGTAAAAGGTATCCACTTCATAATGTGGGAGCTGAATGTATTCAGCATTTGTCACTGCATGCCCAGAAGATCCTTGAAGGGATTGTTAATCCTACTGTGGGTAAGAATAAAATTAAGAGCCATAGGCAGCCTCACCCTGCTGCTGTTGGCTTCCCTACAACAAACTGTCTAATGAAGGATCCCATAATGAAATTTACATCTATTTTAATTGAAAAGGGCAACCTAAATACAAATGAAAAATACTTTCTTTATACATACCACACTCCCAAAAGCAAAACGTTCCCTTAAATATATCAAATTACGCACAGTGGCATGACTTAACAATTACTGTTCAGTAGTTTTTTGAAAGTAATTGCAAAACCTAGTGTGGCCATTTACCCCAAACCTTTAAGAGAGCCAAAAATTGTGTCTGAAAGATGGAAGCATGCTGTATCAGTCCTCATGCTTACTGATGCTGAAGAATAAATAAAATAAAGAAACCCTAAAGGTTGGTTTGTGCAAATTAACATGACTAAATAATTCCCTTGACAGATGTAAGCCCAAAATAAGGATTCTGTGTTCTTACTGCTTTAACAGGATGATTTCTTAAAATATGAGCACACTGGATGAAATAAGAAAAAAAGAGAACTGTAGAAAAGAACATCAGCTGTGAAGTGAAAAAGATGGATTTGATAGCCATGTATGAAGCCAGGAGCCAGTAATTGCAGAAGACCAGTTAAAAAATTGTTAAAGAACAGGAAATCTATGTACAACAAAAAAGCAAACTATTTCCAGGGATGCTAGAACAAACAGGATATTAACAACAGGAATTACTATACTGTCACTGATGCAGAAAAAATACCTTGGAAGAAAATTCATGTGATGGAAATACAGCATGCAGTGATAATAGAACATTTCAGCAGAAACTCACGCTAACTACCAGGGTTGTGGTTTTTCTTATTAGAGTTGATCCAGATAATCCGAATTTGATTTTTTTTCTAAAGTAACCTTTGGCTTAAAATTAGTGCATTTTCAAAAGGTTATGATCACAAGGAGAAGATCCAGGACAGGACAGTTAAAAAGCCAAAATGCATCAATGTTTAAATGGAGTAAACCAAAAGACTGGGCATTTAGGATACACTATCTCAGATAAAAAATATTGGACTGCGTCAAGAGGAGTCAACTAACAGTTAAAGGAAGGCCACGGCAATTAATGCCACTTAGCATTGGATTACAGAAAAAGAGATCCTCAAACTGCCTTGACCTCTTTTCTCGTGCAGTTACAGGTTTGACTGATAAAAATAATTGTGCAGAGGTAGATAGCTGTGTGTGCTGAAAGCCTATATCCCCACGACAGAACTGAAGAAAATAGAATAATGCAAAAAATCAACATGGCACATATTTAAATGGGTTAGAAAATGGGTAATTATAGAGATCATGTTGTTAAAGTAAATGCAGAATCTTCATGGAGTATCTTTCTAGAGGAGTCTTGCAAGGATCTTTCGTTGTCTGTGCTAATTAGCATTTATTGCTGCCTGGTGGGAAAGCGTATATAGTCATTACTTGTAGGGAAAACAGGCTGGGAGACAGAGACAAGCCATTGTTCCAGGCCGACAGGGGTTTTATGGAAGAGGGTGTGAGCAAACACTGGCTGTACATGGTGAGAAATCATGTCATATATTTGGGATCAGAGAAGGGGGGCTGTGCTTATGTGGTGTGGAATTCTCTCCTGGGCAACAGAGAAGTCTGAAAAAGGTCTGAAACATGGTTTTACAGGAGGGGTGCAGTGGCTGTGGTTTACAGAGTGTGGTGTTTCTTGGATAAACAAACAGAAGAATACAACGAAAATATATGATTTATAGAGTGGTGGTAAAACTACCAAGTGTGTGCTCTCTCCACTTTTAACACACTTCAAAAAGCGATTGGAAATCCTGCAGTGACTCAGAAAAATGCCAGGAAAATGACTCAAGGCTGCAAAACATGTCCTTGTATTGAGAAATTTGGAACGATAGCTTAGTTTGTCAAGGGAAAGATTACAAGAAAAATTCCTTATAGTTGGAGTACCAACAATTGAGAGAGAAATTTGATGAGTATTTTTTTTAAAAGGGGATTTTTTTGCTCAATCTGAAAGAAGTCACCAGGGGTCTTCTGGCTCTTGCTATGCGACCTGACTCCTACCTCTAAGATTGCTTTTTCTTAAAGTTTCCATTCCCCTGTGTCAAAAGGGTAACTAAGGAAAATGTTTCTTTTCAGTGTTTGAGAACACTGGTTGGGCACACAGGCGGAGTGTGGTCATCACAGATGAGGGACAATATCATCATCAGTGGCTCTACAGACAGAACGTTGAAAGTCTGGAACGCTGAGACTGGAGAGTGCATCCACACCTTGTACGGACACACCTCCACCGTGCGCTGCATGCATCTCCATGAGAAAAGGTGAGGCTCTGTGCACAGCTACGGCCACAGCCTGGCCTGGTGCTCGTACACTTGCGCTCACAGAAAGTGCTCCTGAAACTTGGGGACCTCATCCAGCACCGAGTGAAACACAAACCAGGCAAAACATAAACCGACACAAGGGAGGAGATGATTAATAGGAGCAGAAGCATAAGAATTCTAAATGAAGAACTGAAAATTGAGTCATGTACTTCAAAAAGTCACAGTCTGTTATTTCAAGGCTAATTCTTTGTTACACCATGATCCAGTCTCCCACACTGAATAATTTTTTCTTTTGTCAATGCTACAAACTTTTACTCATTTTACCAAATAACCTTCTAAATATTGTCACTGCAGTATTTTATTTAAATTTTAACTGATTATAACATAATTTTTTGCAATAGTAAACCATATCTTGATTTAACAAACATTGGCAGAGCTCTATTACTCTCATTGGCTGTGGTATGGAGCTGTTGACAGAGAGATTGTTGGTTGCATTTCTTTTTTGAAGAATGATGAGGTTTTTCTATATAAATTCCATTAATGTTCATTCCATCTAATTTCTGGTATTGCCTAAAAGACCTTATAGAGGTATAAACGAAAAAAAAATCAAGCAGAGTAACTCCTACTTTAGTAAAAGTGAAATTTCTAAAGATCTTTGTTTTATTTGTTATAATTTGTCGACTCAGTTATTAAAACAGAATGCCTGCAGCACCGGCTGGAGCTCACTATGTTCATGAACTTTCATAGGTAAATACAACAGTCCACAGAATTTCTCATGGCATTGTTTTGCTGTTCAGGAATGAAGTGCCTTTTAAAATACTGATTACCAATTATATCAAGTAGACAGACATGAGGAGGTGAGTAGAGAGAGGAAGAAGAACATTCTGGTCATTTGAGACCTCATGAAAATCTCACACCGAGCCAGAACATTGGTGGCTGGTGCACCAGCTCTATCTAATGTCCCGATTAAAACTCAGAGGCCATTTGTAGCCAAGTTTGACTGTTGTGATACTTTTCTGTCCAGTGCTAAGTACAGGAGGGGTTTTGTCGTTGCTGCAGGGTGGTCAGTGGGTCTCGAGACGCTACGCTGCGCGTGTGGGACATAGAGACGGGCCAGTGCTTACACGTTCTGATGGGCCACGTCGCTGCAGTTCGGTGCGTTCAATATGATGGCAGAAGGGTTGTAAGTGGTGCATATGATTTTATGGTCAAAGTGTGGGATCCAGAGACAGAGACCTGTCTGCACACACTGCAAGGGCATACTAACAGAGTCTACTCGTTACAGGTATGTGATTTTTATCTGCTGCTTTAGTTTCCTTAAGTAACATTTAAAGTCAGTTTATTTCATCTTGTTTATTAAGTTGTGGGTACCTGGTACAGAATTATACAGACCACAAGAATACAGAGGCATGTGTGATAAACCCCTCTTCCATTTTGTTACACTAGTTATATGTTGTCTTAATTTAGAAACTGAAATTTTTTTAGAGTAGCATTTTTTTTAAAGGACCCAGTACAATAAAGCCCAAATCTCTATACCAGCAAGTTATGTTGTTTTGTGGATTGATAGGTTGTTTGCTTGAGATTTTTTTTTTCAACTCTTTCATGTGTTTTGGAGCTATGTTTTTGCTTTCCTCAAGAAATTCCAAACTTATTGTTTTAAATAAATCAGAGGATATAGCAATTGACAATGTGCCAAAAACCGTATTGGATTAATGTTCTGATTTATGGAGATCTGTTTATCCTCATTTTCTAGTCCCATCTTTCAATTCTAAACTATAATTCACAGTAAGGCTGAACCTAAAATTTTAATGAGCCTATGTAAATCTCTAGCCTTCTACTTCCTCTTCTCTGAGTACAGGCCAGATACACAAGCGTGAGGCATTTCAACAGCAACATGTTAATGTAGGTGCAGGTTATCATGGTGCTGCTTTGTGGCATCTCTCTGTTGCCCACCAGTTTTCCACAAAGCTGGCAAAGGTACACACAGACCTCATGTCTTGGGTCTTCTTACCTTTACTAACCCAAAACATCATCTTGTTCATTCATAGAGTCAAAGCATCACTTCCAGGCATTGAAAGGCAAAAGAAATTAATTTCATGCTTGTGCCTGTTCACACCACAATCTGGCAGGACTTGAAAAAGAAATCAACAAAGACAGTTCAAAATTGGGAAATGGCATTCAGCATGTAACTGCTGTGGTTTGTGACTCAGAAAGTGAAGCTCAGTGCTAGAGACATTTTTCATAAAGTATTTCATATCTCCCCATAATACATAAAATATGAACAAAGTTCCTAATTGGTTTCCTTTCCCAAAAACATGTAGCAAAATTTATCAAAAACTCCAGCCCTTCTCTTACATTCATATGCTGAGGAGTGTTTTCTAGACAAGCAGCAAGCAAGTTAAAAATGCGCTACTACCTACCTACCTCTCAAAAATGTTCTGAGGATTTCTTTCTTGTGGGGTAGTTTGGAAACTGATGTTATTCTAACTTATCTTCACCACTGGCTCCTGTTTTGGCTTACAAATATTTATGTCTTGCTCCGATACTCCAGTAATAATGGATCAAATAACTGGGTTGTGTTATACATCGATCTGTTCTGAAACAAACGGGAAGGGGGTTGGGGAGGGCAAGCTGGAGGCTACAGGTGCTTACAGGTTTGGAACAGAAAGATTCTTTAAAATTGCCTGATGGCTCCTGCCCTTCACCATGAAGTAGCCCCAAGCAGCAGAACTCCCGTAAATAGAATAATGAGATGGAATAAGCCAGCCCTCCATGGCAGGTTCTATTATATATCTTGATATTTCCCCGTGTGTAGACTTAATATTTTCCAGAGATCCTTATGCAGCAGTTGAAGACCACTAACTGTGCTGAGTTTTCTTACTCTTTTTTACCTGCCTTTGCAGTAACCCACAGATTCTCAAGGTTCATGGATAACTCACTGATCCAAACCATTGTGCGTTTTACTGTAGCGCTATCAATTTTTCTTGATGCCCAGCCTTAAACCTTTCTTTCTTAATATCTTATGAACAGGGAATACAATTAGTTTGTGGGAAAGGGGGAAAAGAATTCAAAATTTGTTACATCAATCAGCTTTAGTTTTTTAGGATAGAAAAATGTTCTCTAGTGTTCCCAAGTCCATTTGGCTACTTGGCACTCCGTGTCTTTTTATCTGAAGTCACATTATTTCCCATCCTCTTTTGAAAGCAGAGGACCCAAACAGGGTCCAGTCAAAGTCTTATCAATGCTTGCTAGAAGTGAAAACTTATTTTTTCATGCCTTCCATTCAGATACCAGAAGGTCTTTTTTAGTGTATTTTCACCAGAAGTGCAGTGCATATAGCAGATAAGCAGCCTGTGTGCCAGTCACTCTCCATTCTTTTGAACCTAGGTGCCATGCCCCACCATGTCTGACTGCAAAGATCTAAGATACTCATTTCCTGTGGGTCTTATAAGGAGCAGCAGCCACAGATAGTCAAGTTCCCTTAAACTGGGTTTGTTCCTTGCCTTATCAGGTACCAGTCAGTCCACATGAACAAGTACTGTCAGATTTCCTTAAATATAACCAAGATTCCTATCCAGCCTTCCTTCTCCCAGGCTGCAGCTGTACCTTCATTCATTCCCTGTGAAGTTCCAGATCTTCACGCTTTTCACTTGACTTCTACACTCCTTGCCTTTGGTCAGTTCTACTGTTTCAAATGTCACTCAAATCCTAATGAAAATAGTAAATGCCAGACCTCTCTGAAACTCTTTCTGGTTTCTAACAGTACTCTGAACAAAGTAATAGTATCCCTGCCTCAAATTTGCGTCCCTCTTTTTAAAAATACAACCAAGACATTTGCTGTTTCACACAGCTTTTTACTCCATCACAGAAAAAATCATATTGGTTAAGATAATTTTCCCACAAATCTGTGTTTGCTGCTGCTTACCACATTACTAAGGGCTTAGAAGTTCCTTGTGGAAATTGAAGTTAGGCTGATTGATCCATAATTCCCCTATCCCATCATCTCCTTCAATAAAGGAAGGAATTGTATTTGCCATCTGAAACTTGTCTGTCTTCCATGGGTTCTCAAAGATAGTAGCAGATGTCTTTGAGACGGTCATAAAGCAATTTGCCTTATGTGATTTTGTTCCCCCATTCTTGCAAAAGCTTGTACTCATTTGTCATTGGCATTAGTGCTGTGAGCCTACGCTCACATGGCTGAGGACTGAGACAAAAAGAAGTTAAATAGCTGGCCTCAGTCAGTGTTTCCTTCCCACTGAGGATAAATGAGATGTTTTTGGCCTTCCTCTTGGTGTGGTTTTTGTTTTGTTTTGTTATGTTTTTGGTTGGGACTTCTTTACACAATAGTAAAATGGCTCTTGCTAGTTTTATCTTGTGTTGTGCGCTGCCTTTCTGGTTTTGTCCCAGTGTGCTCTTTTATACACATCTATTGATCTAGTTTCTACTTTTTGTACAATTCCTTGTGGTTTAGCCAAGTGGGTCTCAGTAATTTACAATAGTTCCTATCTTTCTTTCACACAGGATAGTTTGTGTCTTTACGAATGTGCCAACTGTCCTGAACTCTTCTTCCCGTCAGAGAATATATACCTAAAATCCTCATGGGAAGGAAGTCTTGGGTTTTTTAAGTATTCCTTCTTGAGGCCCACTGATTTTATTCAACTGCTTTTTCCCTTTTTTGAGAATTCTGGACTCCTATGTCATTGTCACTATAGTTCAAGTTATTTTCCACCTTTCTCTTCTCTACATGGTCAGTCCTCTTGGTCAAAAGAATCTCATATTTTAGCCTATATGCTTTCCCTACAATGACTGGAAAGTTACACTTCCTTACCGTACACAAAATAGCTGAATTCCACATTTTTCAATTACATTTCCTTCCATTTTCTTACGTTGTGACTTTTGTGTAGATGATTCTGGAATAATGTTGTTGTTCTCCTGTTTTAAGTCCCTCTGACTTGTAAAAAGCAAGATTGGCTTTTTAACATCTCCTTTAGGAAAAGTATTTTCTCTCACTGTTGCACACTGCAGGATAGTCAGTGTTTGCTGTGTTTAAAAGAGATGTATTGCATTTCAAAGACCAGTGGCTCAGAGTCTCTTTTCAAACCATGTTCCTCAAGAGCTCACGTGTCTTCAACAGAAAATTGCATTGACCATTAAGCACCTGCTGTGGTATAAAATGTGGCCATCTCTACTGAGTTCTTACTTTGTACTGCAGTTTCTGAATATATATAGTATCTAACCTTGCATTTAGTGAATTAAATGCTTAATAGCCTTCTTTGTAAGGTCTTAATATAATTGGTTGTAATAGATTTACCTTTCTTGTAGTTTGATGGTATCCATGTGGTGAGTGGTTCTCTTGACACTTCCATCCGAGTTTGGGATGTGGAGACAGGCAACTGCATTCACACTCTAACAGGCCACCAGTCACTCACAAGTGGAATGGAACTCAAGGACAATATACTTGTGTCTGGGAATGCTGATTCTACCGTCAAAATCTGGGACATTAAAACAGGACAATGTTTACAGACATTGCAAGGTAAGTTGAAACTACCTTCATGTAAATCAAGCAGCCAACAGTGATCTGTACTGCAGATTCTACATTAAAAAAACTTGAAAATAATTATGTACAAAGAAACAAGCACTGACCACTTAAAACTTAAATATTTTTCTGATGACAGCTGTATGATCTTTTTCTGAACTAGAAGAACAAAATGTATTTAATCTAATCTATTCAAATCACTTGCCTATTATGAAAGGCAGATGGTCTGGACTGATAGCAATTTACTTTGGGTATATTATCCTAATAAGCCACAGAAATATGTAGGAAATTACATCTCAAAATAGACAGTCAATGTATTTATTTAGGGGTCACTTGAATGTTTCAAAGCCTACAGTTTAATTGGATCAGGCAGCAAAGTACACTGTCTGTTGCAATAAATCAAGAGATGCAAGTGGAAGATGTTTTCTTTATTTCAGTAAGAAGGAAGAGGTTTTTTTTCCTCCATGTTGACAGTTGCCACTCCAGCATCATGCACACAAACATATGGTTGTGTTTCTCCCCACAAAAAAGGTCTTATATCATTCTCATATATCATATACAGCAGTGCTGGCTGGAGGAGAAAATTTAATTTCCCTGTAAAGTAAACTGATGCTTTAACATATATATGTCTATATATAACTGTCAGTATTTACTGATTGAATAATCTCATAATAACACTTCAAAGGGACTTGGAGACAAACTCCTACAGCGGTCACCTCATTCCAGATGGTTAAGTTCATTTTCATGGATGTCCAAGGGCACGTTTGCCCAACTGCTGATACACAGCACAACAAGATCACTGAAACAGAGAAGAAAATACTGGGGAATTTTTAATACTCACCTTCACTTTGTGAAAGCACGGAAAGGCTTCTGTACCTTTTCATGTACAAACCCAGGAGCTGTACAGATAGTTCTCTAATAGATGGAAAGAGCTGTATGCAAATAGCGAGGTGTTTATTCCAGATGCAGCACTGTCTGACGTTGCTTTCTAATTAATTACAAACAGAAATGGTTTTGTTTACTCTTACAGGTCCCAACAAGCATCAGAGTGCTGTGACCTGTTTACAGTTCAACAAGAACTTTGTAATTACCAGCTCAGATGATGGGACTGTAAAACTTTGGGACTTGAAAACGGGTGAATTTATCCGAAATCTAGTCACATTGGAGAGCGGGGGAAGCGGAGGCGTCGTGTGGCGAATCAGAGCTTCTAACACAAAGCTGGTGTGTGCAGTTGGGAGCCGCAATGGGACTGAGGAAACAAAGCTGCTGGTGTTGGACTTTGACGTCGATATGAAGTGAAGGGCAGAAAGATGAATTTGTCCAAACGTGTAGACGATGTTCTCCTTTCCCTCCCCCCTGAAAAAAAAGAAAAAAGAAAAAAAAGAAAAAGGAAAAAAATCCCTTGTCCTTGGTGGTGCAGGATGTTGCCTTGGGGCAACAGATCCTAAAGACCTACAGACTACGAAGGAGAAGACAAAGATGACAAACTATAACTGACAAGAGAGGCTTTTGCTGTCTTGTCACATAAAAAGGCTACACTTTTGACCGGGGCAGCTTTGCAAAATCCAACTTTAGAAATGAAACCAGGTGCAATTAATTTCTTTACTTTCCTCCAAATGCTCCTTGAGCAATTTGGAGTGAAAAAAAAAAAGTTACAGTTCTTGTTAACAAGTTATTTTACCACAAAGATCTTGAAATAAGCTGCACAGGCGAGCCTGCTCGTGCACCCCTGGGTCACCCTGGGTCCTGGCAGCCCCTCCGAGCAACGCGCTGTCCCTTAGCCCCGCTCTGAGCAGGGGGTTGGACTGGACTCCCTCCAAGGTCCCTTCCAACCTCCACGAGCAGTCACTGGTTGACTTTCAAAAACTAGAGAGCATCTGCAATGAGAAAAACAAATAAAAACAAAAACAAAGAATCCATTCCTGGTATGGAAAAGCTAAAATACTACTGTGAATTGTTTTGTACAGTTTTATCAGAGCTTTTTCGTTTTTTTCTTTATTCTTTTTTTTTTTGCCAACCATTGCCAATGTCAATCACAGTATTAGCCTCTGTTTAATCTATTTACTGTTGCTTCCATCTACACTCTCCAATGCATAAGTTGCTCTGAGGTGGCAAGTTGTCCTGGGTTTTGAGAGTCCTCTGATGGATTTAATTCGCAATGCTGGTGCTAGAAGTAGGTCTTCAATTACGGGATTGTTGTCCCACCCCTGTACTGTATTCCCAGTGGCCAAACTTATTTATGCTGCTAAATGAAAGAAAGAAAAGCAAATTATTTTTTTTTATTTTTTTTTCTGCTGTGACGTTTTAGTCCCAGACTGAATTCCAAATTTGCTCTAGTTTGGTTACAGAAAAAGACTTTTTGCCACTGAAACTTGAGCCAACTGTGCCTCTAAGAGGCTGAGAATGGAAGAGTTTCAGACAATTAAGAGTGAAGTTTGCCTGCAAATAAAGAATTGAGTGTGTGTGCAAAGCTTATTTTCTTTTTTCTGGGCAAAAGTTAAAACACATTCCTTGGAACAAAGCTATTGCAGCCTGTTCTGTGGGGAAATTTTTCTTTGTGAGGGCTGTGGTGAATGGAATGAACATACATTAAAAAAAAACTGACAAAATTTTTTAAAAATATTATAAAATACAAAAATTAAAATAAAGTTGCTGGTCAGTCTTAGTGTTTTACAGTATTTGAGGAAAAAAACAACTGTTACAGTTATTGCTGGGAGGAACTGACAGAGCAAAAACTTACGTTTTTGTAAAGATGTCACATGCAAACAAAATGAGAAAAGAAAGAGTCAAATGGTTTGCCTCATTCTCCAAGAGCCACAACTCAAGCTGAACTGTGAAAGTGGTTTAACACTGTATCCTAGGCGATCTTTTTTCCTCCTTTTTTGTTTTTGTTTTTGTTTTATTTATAGTCTGATTTAAAACAATCAGATTCCAGTTGGTTAATTTTAGTTATGTAACAACCTGACATGATGGAGGAAAACAACCTTTAAAGGGATTGTGTCTATGGTTTGATTCACCTAGAAATTTTATTTTCTTATAACTTAAGTGCAATAAAATGTGTTTTTTCATGTTAGTATGTCTTTTTTTTATTTTTTTGTTTTCTAGTTGTTAATTTAATATGTATCCTGTGAGGGGTAAAGCTGGTCAAGTTGCTCATCTTACTGGTAGATGCTAAAATATGTCTTGGTACTTTTTATATAACCCTTCCCCAAACAGGTGTGTGTGTGTGTGTGTGAGTGTCTTCTCCTTCAGTTGCCGTGTAGGACTTGTCACGTGGGTCTGGACAAACATTTGGGAAAGATATTCAGTCCTCACAGAGAGTGTGTCAGGAGGACCTTTCTCTGGAGGGAGGCCGCTATAAAAAGCTGCTAAAGTACGTAAAACTTCTTCCAATAGCATCTCATTACTGCATCTTAAATTGAAACCTGATGTTTATTATTTATGGATTTCAATCAGTTGATTGCTGTTGACAGCAAAGAATAAATCCATAAATACAACTAAAATCAAAGTTGGGATCATAGGAGAGCCTGAAATAAAGCTTCAGAACAAATAATAAAATAACATCATTCCACATCAGTCCAATAGCAGTTTTGTCAGAGCCCTGAGACCAAGGTAAGTGATCATCTGTCACAGAAATTTAGCACTTGAGTGTCAGATTCTGTCTCAAATCTCCTTGACCAAAATCATTGTTTTCTTCTATGTAAGCTTTTCTTTCAGGGCATAGTATTTGGTTGTTTGTGACAGTTTTCCCCTGTAGAAAGCTGTCATTAAAAAACAAACAGTAGAAGAGAAAATGCATGGATTGAAAGGAAAAATATTTATATACTTACACATCTATGACTGTGCAAACAAAATTTAATTCCAATCCCTACAGTATGCAAAACATGCAATGGTGAAGGATCCGGCTTCCATCTGGCCTCTAGAGATTAAAAAGCCATCCGAACTGACGGAGCAGCTCCAAATTGTAAAAATCTGTTCCTTGGGTTGGTGCTTAAGGCAAAAAAGCTTGCAGCAAGCACTGACGATATAAATGCTGTGATTGTCTCTTATTTATGTAAAAACAATTAAAGAGTTAATCCTTTCCTAAAATGGCGATGAAAAACTGCCAGGACGTTGCACGGTTCTGCTGAGAGTGCAGGCCAGGACTCCGAGCCCCCCGATGGCAGAAGGTGTGCCAGTGTGGGCTGAAGTACTTGTGAGAGGGGATGGAAATAGAAGGGTAGAAATATGAATATTTAATGCAGTGAGCAGAGCAATAGCTTTTAAGATTATGTAATTTTCTTCCATGATTTGTAGAAATTGCAACAACATGTTTTCAAGGAGCAAAGGTGCCGGCCTGATGGTGCAGGAGGATGAGAGCTTTCTGAGTAACGTTGCGCTGGAGGGCAGGAATACAAATCTGGGCAGAAGAGTGAACTGACAGAAGAGGGAAACTAACAAATCAAAGTGTACAGTCAGTTCAAGTACATTTTAGGCAGCGAATATGACCAGGAGGAAAATGTGCTTAACCAGAATTGAGAAGTCTTCCTGTTGACAGTGTAGTTCCAGCAGTATCTAAATGCTCAAATGAATACAGAATAACTTGAACTTGTTAAACAAACCATATTTTCAGATTCTTTCATCACAGATTTAGGTTCAAATAAACTATTGGCTGCAAAGTCAAGATATGATTGACTGTTACATTAAATACAAAAGAACAACCCAGTACTTAAAAATATTTTTAGAAAAACTTCTCATTCAATAAAACAGCTTTTACAAAGTTAATTGTGTTAGTGCTTTAAAGACTTCTAATTTTGTGAAGTCTGTTTAGGTTTGTAGGAGTTGCATATGAGCTATCTGAACAACACAGCTAAATAAGCAGAAATTTTGTGATTTAATTGACAGGATTTCAAAGATGGGCCTGTAGTAAACATGTTACATGTAAGAAACTGTTGGAGCAGTTTCTCTTTACACACCCCCCCNCCTTTTGTTGATGTACTCACCATAATATAGCTCAAATATAAACTCTTCTTTGGCAGGACGTGCTCCAAGTGAGACTGCTTAGGAAACATCTTCATTCTGTGTAAATAGATTTTGATTTTAAGGTGGGTGGAGTGTTTAGTGGGGGCTTTTTTGATTTTTTTTTAATAAAAACATTTAAGAATACTTGTATAAGACTATAACATCTTTATGCACTCAATACACAGGCATTCCTTGAATCCAGTGGCTTAGTCATCATAGGCTATGTCAAAATACTGCAGCTATCCTAGAGAGATTACTGCAGTGGTGTTTCTGGCATTTCTGCTCTCTTCTTTTCATGCTGATTCCCCTTTTTGTTTTAGCCCTAGAAAGAGCTTCCTTATTTTCTCCTGTATATGAAACCAAGTCAACAACATTAAGATTTTTTTTTTAATGTCATAATTTTTAATGGACCTTGATTTTATCCAACAGTAAGTCAGAACTGGTATTGCCATTTCCTCCAAGAGCCTGTTCCTGTGGTCTCAATTTACTTATTCAAGAGATAGGACCAGACATTTAACAGCTGTGTCTACACCGATTTGTAGATCAGATCAGCAGCTTTCCCAATAGAACACAGTGCTGCCTTGGAGACTACTAACTGGATTTCCTTCAGGGTGTAACTAAATCTGGAGCAGCTCTCCAGAAGCACACTCCAGGCTCTCAAGCCACTAGAGGAGCATGTAGGACCAAACCAGAACTAGTCCAACACCTCAAAATACATTCATGTGGACATTGGGTCTTCAGGACCAGCATTATGTAATTGGCATTACAGTTCTGCTCCTACTGCATAGCACTAATTGCTGGTGTGGACATAACCATCAGCAGCTCCTCTCCCACAGCGCCCCTGGCCCCTCACTAATAATCAGAACCAGCTCCCATCCCAACAGGATCCACCTGATATCACTTACAAGATTTTGCCAAAGCAAAAACTCGGATGCCTTCAACTCTTTCAGCATTCCTATGGAGAGGTTCTCCTAATCAGCTTATGGAATCCAGTAAAAAGAAATGCAAATCTCTTACAATCAGTCTGGTCAAAATCTTCTACCAGTAAATCAACACCTGATCATTCAGAAAAAGAAACAGTAAAGTTGTGCAACTGTACAGAAGAGCCAAATAACAATAATAATGGTAATAATAATAAAGAAAAACTTGCCAGTTATTACTTCGGTCACTCTGAAAAACTGCTTATTACTTAAAGGGTAATATCCAAGCCATACCAACCCTATAATCTTTAATAAAAGTGGGAATATTATTTTCTTGCCATCTCCCACCATTTTATCTATAACCATGATGCCTGTCACTGTGCAGATACATATGCTGTGGAATGACTTTTAGCATTTTATGATGATACATGATGTTTATGATTATACACAAAGTATATGCTCTATTTGATAAACACCAAACTTCATCTACAAATGGCATATATAATTTTTCAAACACCTCTTCAAGCATTAGTGCAGGTTTATAAATACAACATATGTTTTTACATAAAAGCTACTCCAGGTTCCATCTGAGACATAGTCTGACAAACCAGTTGTCACCAAAAGGTCAGCAGCCAGTCCAGGCTCTTGCTCCCTGTTCACGTTGCCCACTGGCCCAGCACCTGCAGCAGTATTTCAGGGCAAAGGAATGGTGCATTGTGCTACCAGGAGCATGAGCTGCCAAGGGGAAATGCTGCAGCACTCTGTGAGACTGCAGTTTCCCAAGAACCAATGGCTTTATGCCCATGTACACTGCATTGCTCTAGCCCAGCTGGGACAGGAGAGTCCTATAAAATCCTGAGCTAGGATAGAATCTGCCCAAGAACTAGAGATGGCAGAAATCATTAATCAGAGCGGTTGCCAATTCAGCAACGGTGCTAAATTACAGACTGGGACTTGGCCAAAGGCGTCCTTCAGCTCTCCTTTGTCCTCACCTCTGCCTCCCTTAGATAGAGCCTCCACTCTCTGGACTGTACTGACAAGCTGATCTTGTCAAAATTTATGTAATAGCAAAACTTTTGGTGAAAGATAAGCTTTTTGTCCTCTGTGCTGCTGGAATCTACCCTGTACATTTTGCCACTTAATGCACAGGGACAGCACAGCCTCGAGTCTAACATGAATGCTCCACGGTTGTAGTGCATGGAGATGAGAAGGCATCATTCATCCCTGAGTGAGAGATTTGTCTCCAGTGTCACTAAAATGATCCCCAGCCTGAGTCTACACTGAAAAAACTGTTCTAGACCTGGTTCAATTAAGTAAATTTCAAGTTAATCTCAACTCCTCAGTTTTCAAGTAACCCCTGAAAAATAGGCATATCCTAAGAAGCTTCACAGTTAAAGCAGGATCATAAGTATTGACTCCTGGAAGCTGGGAGACATCATGGTCTAAGGACATGGAAAAACATGGAAAGTCTATGAAAGCTGGATCAGAAATGACCTGTGGAATTCAGAGAAGGGCAGATGATAACAATCTGGGGCTTTTTGGGGCAGGGTGGGGAGGTTTTCCAAGAGATCATAATTTTACATCCTACAATGGCTACACTGTGGGGTATTCTGTCATTGTCATCAAGAAAGCACAGGTGTATGATTTTTAAAGAAAGATGTTAGTTGGGCTGCCCTGTAATTGAGGATACAACCAACCCTGCTGGCTCTGGCTCACCTGAACTCCTCTTACCTGGGACAGATTGTTTGATGGGAAGATGAATTAAATGCCCCTAGACCTCCTACTTGTGTCTGGTTCCTCATGTCTGAGATGCAGTTTTCGCAGGCTGCTTGAAGTGCATTATTTGAGAGTGCCTCGTTCTTTTAATTTAAAACAGGAAACGTGGAATGTGGACGATCCAAAAACTTCAAAGGCAGTTTCCATTGCCAAAGGAGTCACATTTAAACTCAAGTTCATTCCTTAGATTAAATATTCAAATATGAAAGTGTGAGAAGATGCTCACACCTTCAAGAAGATTGATGATTTCTAAAGGGACAGAAGGATTCAAACTGTGGCTGTAAATATCAGTGTGGTAAACTGAGCAGCACCGCTCTTCCTAAACTGGAGTTTTATTTTGGGCTTCTTAGTTTGAAATTAATTTCTAGCTGTACCACAGGTTTACAGACACACAAAGATCATAAAACTTGTTTCCTTTACCCTGATACACAGAAAATCTGAGTACTACATTCCCCTCTGTTTTCAAACTGCCATTTTCTTTTAAGTTTCCTGATACTTTTCAGAGCTGATTTTAAATGTTCATATTATAGTTTGGAATAAGGAAGAACTCAAAAAGCTGCAGACTAGATAGGGCTCAAAAAGTGTTCCTTCAGACAGTTTGCTGCTTTTTGTCTGCTTTGGTGTTCCTCCCGTCAGTTCTCAGTAGACAGAAGTGAATGTTTCAATTAACTAACATCCACATTTTCCCAAATAAACAAGTCTTATAGAAACATTTTTCTGTTGGTATTTCTACTGCCCACTTAGCACACATTTTAGGCATTCACTGGATGCTCTTTACCATTCTGCTGACTACTGCAACAATTCAAATACTCCAGTTTCATGCAAAACAACACAGTAACATGATGTTCCTAGTGTCCGTCCTTCAGCCTCACACATGGTTTTAGATTTCAAACCCACAAACTGATATGTGTGGATTACCTGCTTACGGGCAGTCATTTCTGAGCAGAAACAGCTCTTGAGGCCTCACTGGTTATCACTGTGGGCCATATGGTGCAATAGGGACAATCTGGGGCAGAGGAGCAATAAGGAAGAGGAATGCTTTGTGTGAGATACCACTAATGTGTTCATCTTATAAATGGGATATGGCTCCACTAAGCCCGTAAGTCTCCAATTTCATTTGAAAAATTCAAGACTTCAGCCTAAATTTAAAAAGGCTCAAACTACATATTCATTTCTATATATATACATTCTCATCTTGGAATACTTAGAGCTTTACATATTTTAAAAAATACTTGACAACTATGTAATTTTTCTGTTTTCCTCTATTTACGCCTCTTATTTTCTCTTATCTTTGACATTCGTACTTCAATTTCCTTATGTTTCCTTTCCTCCTTTGTCCTGTTCCCTATGTTTTTCTTTTCATGTTTTACCATTCATGTCCCTATTTTCCAGATTTTTTATTTTCCTCATCTTTCTCCATTCATGAACATCTCTGCTTTGAACTGTCAGAGCCAGCTTTCTCTCTTCCCTTATTCCAAGATCTGAGTTGGCAAGCTGGAGTCTTTTTCACACCCCTCTGTACATACAAGATATACAGTAGATACATAAGCCAGATGAGAAGCAAATATAGAGCACTCAGAAAAATCCATTTATTTTCCTGCATCTAATATTTGTCTATCCACAGTCCACAAATGACTCAAATGGTCCAACAGCAATAGGATCATGCCCTCTTAAGCACAGACTGATCTACCACCAATTTCACAAACAGCTGAGCAACAAGCATGGTCTAATTCAGTACTCATCAGGCATTCCTTCTTCTGCTTTCTGACAAAATATATTTTGTTTTAAAATTATGTTTTCTTACTCCTAAGGAAATCTAGTATGTAAAGGTAATTTGGAAATTATGAAACATAGGTAATACATGATTTTCTAAATCTGTGCAGTATTTGGAAGTTACTTTTATTAACAGACTTTTAGAAGATTCACCTCTGGACAGAAACTGATCATCCTGACCAGATGCCCATTTCATAAAGCTCTGTATAATAAATAAGAACTTGAGGCTGCAAATGAACCTATATTCCAAACTCAACAATGGTGGCTGATATTCCTTCCGGTACTACCAACACAGCACAGCTGGGATAGCACAGTCTGTCAGGGCACGTTAGGAATAATACAGAAACCATGTCTAAAGCAATCTAGTGCACATTGCTCACTAATTCTTAATATGCACTGACAGCCTAAGCAATAAAAGCTCTGGAGCCAGCGTAGGATGTGACTGTGGACCAGGTACACTATCCTGGTGCTGCTGAGATTTTACTGTTCTCATGACAAAATGTATCCCAGTGGAAAAGGCCCCAGACATCCAGCACTCACCTGAGACATGGCTTCTGCATTGTCTTAAACCAGCATAACTCAAAAGGATAAGCAACTATTAAGGAGGACACAGTGTTAGAGCAACAAAGTCAGGCATAAGATATCCCCATCTTTGCAGAACAAAAAGCAGCAAAACCAAGCAAACAAAACCCACACAACAGCAACAAGCCAGACTAACAAAACTCAAACCCAAATCCCTGAATCTTTTATCTCCTCGTCTTAATTTCGTCTTAATGGTACTGTTAACAATTGCAGGTAACCTCCCTGTAAATGTATTCCCACTCAATACACAGCTCAAACTAGGTATACAATACTCTTAGATTGTATGGCTGCATTTACTCAGTGAGAAGGATAAAGACTATTTGCTACACAGAGTTTTGTGTTGGGTTTTTTGGGGGGTTTGTTTGTTTGGTTTGGTTTTTGGCTTGTTCTATCCAAGCATTTTGCTCTTCCTTGTTGTTTTACACAGCAGAACAGCAACCACTGTACTTTCCCCATGGCTTGAACCAGGCTGACAATAGATGAGTGTTCCTGCTCATCCTTTTTCCAAGCTGAAGGATCACTGGATCAGAAAAAATAAGTTAGAATTAGACAGAGGTTCAAAGTTCAAAAAGCAGGACACGTGACAAGCATTGTATCTTGAATGCCTGAATTGCAGAAGCCTTTCCCACTGACAACCAGAAGAGTACCTTGCACAGCTTAACAGGAGCCACCACATAGCAGAGAAAGGCAGCTAAACCCAACAGGACAGGGTGCAGAAACTCTCCCATAGACATAATGAGTGCACCAGAGAAGAAAAAAAAAAAAAAAAAACCACCTTGAGTCTAATATCAGCATATTCTGACTTGCTCTTGCAAAATCCAAAAATCCACACGACACACCCCCATTATGCAATCTGATTTATCAGACAGCAGAACACAGACAAAATTGTTGTGACAGGAAGACAAAAGTTCCTTTAATCTTTGACTTCCCAGACAAATTATCTCTTATTAGTACCCGAATCCAGTTATTTACGCACACAAACCAGAGCTTAAATTTTCTGCATCACAGAAGCACCCTGTTCCCAAACACCCGGCCAGCAGGAGCACACATAGACATCCCTCTAGCCACCAATCTTTCCCTCCAGGCTGACCACACACCCAGTATCTAACAGACCCTCTATAAAAGGATCTTGATCTCTCTTTCTCTCCAAGCCTGTTCTCTAAAAATTCAGGATATTGCCCATAAAGATTTTTCTTCCTCTCACTTTGGCTTTCCATAAAAGAATTAAGGTGAAACAGAAGACCCTGCTTCACAGGCAATGAGTAGCTCTGTGATAAACAGGAAGAAATTACCCTAGTCATAAAATAAATGAAGTGACAGTAGTAATATCTCATGCTAAACCAACATTTACCTTGCCTACATTTTAGGACACTTCTGTACTTGATAAGGGGCTGGAGACAACTAACTGTGAAGTTCATGCAGTATATTTTCCTTTCCAGGGGGGATGGCTATTTCAACCTGCTCTTCTTACAAAACATGGAAATCCTGTTTTCAGTATAACCCTTGTGTCTCTGCCAGCTCAGGATATAAATTTTGCACTACTCTTGGAAAGCAACGTGGTTTTCTGAGAGCCATTCCTGTTTGGAAGCCTGCTGTGGGATGTGGCGCATCCTCTGACATCTGTGTCTGGTAGCAAGAGCATCCCACTGCCTACGTTTCCATCTCACATCTTCTTAGGCACTTTCCAGTATCCCAATGTGCATTGAACAGTGAGCAATGGAGAGTTCAAGCAAATAATGTGGAGGAATGGATAATAAGCCCCTAGGAATGCATCCAGCTACAGTTATACTTCATGAAGGTTAGAGGCCCAATTCTTCCTCATTTAAATCTGATGTTGAAGGAATTCATAGTGCTTTATCCAAGCTACTAATTTGCAATTTTACTGCAAACAATTTACAATCAAATGAAGTGAAAGCTAGAAGCAAAGAGTACATTAATGACCTAATTTTCCCTTTGCATTTCTCTTCATTTTATCTTTCCGTGAAGACCAATCTTAAAAAATTGGATAATTGGCCAGTAAATAAATACAAATTTTTTCTTTTAATTATTACTGCATAAAAGCTGAACTGTTGGTATGAACTGCAGCATTGTCTTCTGCAGAGGACAGTCCTGTATGACCAACCTCTGGCAACAGAAATTGGGATAACGACATTATTTTTCAGACTGAAAATTCATACTCTAAAAAAGTAGTACAAAAATTCATCACAGTGTCTGAATAAAAACTTTAGTGTTCTTGTCTAGATCTATGCAATTTGTAAATTATACAGCCATGTACATGCTAAAATGCTTCTTAAAAATACAGTAACTATTCTGTCAAAAACATAGCAGGAATGTCAAAGCAGCTTTTGTAACACTCCACTGGAGCTTTCTCTACACCAGATGCAGCTAAAACAGTGAATTATTGTTTTCTTAGGTTTACAGGCAGTCTAAAGGCATTGGTCAAGCACCAAAGCTCAGCCTGGGTGAAGGAGCTAAGGAAGGAGGTTGTTTCACAGGACAGTGGTCAGTCTTGAGCCTTGCTCCTACGAGATACTCCCTGCTGCCCTGTGGAACTGGATCTAGTGATGAGTTGATCTGCTGAGACAGCTGGAGAAGCTCACATTTTTAGAAACAGTTAATTTTCTGGAGGTTTAGGGAGATGAGCTGGCTCAAGGGGGTCCGTTAGCTGCCCGCACAGGGAAAGCAAGTGGCCAGGAGCAAGGCAGGTCTGCCTCTCCCAGCATCCTGATGAGATGCTAAGACCTCAGGAGACACTGAATTAGGCTGATATCTCAAAAGGTGTCAGTGAAAGTGGAGGTGCTGCACTCACCTCGACTCCTGTCATTCCCACATCTCCTGTCTCACTTACTCCCATGCTCACCTGACACCCAGTACCCATTCAGACAGTTAAACCCCTCTGGTTACAGTAATCAGTCAGGTCAACTTATGAGCCACATCCTCTGACCAGCTTTAACCATCCCAGCAAACATCTGGGATGAAACACTGGACCAGATTGGACTGCTTTCCTTAGAGAAGCGATCAGATGTTTTGCCCCAACTTAGTTGTCCATGTCTAGGCAATTAGCACACACTGAACACTGACCTACGTGCTGCTGGTAGGGAAAGAAAGAACACTCTGGAGGAAATAGAGAGACCTATGCTCAAGACACCATAGGCACCCTTAGCACCACCCCTCTGCAGAGGAGACAAATCAAGCATCCATAAACTAAACTTCCAAATCCATCTCTGTGCTCAGCCCTGCTCATTTCCATGATGCCGCAAGGAAAAGCAGGAGGCTGTTGGAGGAGCAGAAACCCCACATGCTTCTCAGAAGGTGTTCAACATCTGCAGTGGACCCCACTTGTTTCACCCCCAGCTGTAGCTGCACCATGTCTGCTCATAATGAGCCCAAAAGAAATGCACAGCAAGAACCTGCAGTTACAGAACTTGATCCCAGCATGGAGGAACAAGTCTGAAGCTTTGCTTAAGATGTGAAATTGAAAGACATTGAGACACATAATTGTGCAGAAATCTGAGCCTGGCACAACTTGACTGAGTAAGGTAAGTCAATATGCCATCAAGGAGAGAAATGCAGCATGGTAAAAGGAAGTTTGGATTGCAGAACACACCCTGTCTGATGGCTTGAAATTGAAATGCTTTCTTCTTCTAGCTAAGCAAACACAGCGCAAAGCATTCATTTGAACAGAAGCATATGACAAAAACCCAAGGTGCAACAAGCACTTCCAATATGCATCCTCCTAGGCTGACAAAAGAGGCAGTGAGAACCTGTACAGCTGAATCAAGCAATAGTACCCAGAAAGAAAACAGTTTTATCCCAGGCCTTGCTGGGCGGAAAAAAAAAAGAGAACTGAATTCAGATTACCTGAGCAGGAAATTAAACATTACACCATTGAACAAGGAACAGACATGACTTTCAATGTCCAATAGGCCGAATTATTTTCAGGACTGAGTCATAAAATGGTCTGGGTTGGAAAGGACCTTTAAATTTCACCTGTGATAGGCAGGGGCATCTTTCACTAGATCAGGTTGCTCAAAGCCCCATCCAACCTGACTTTGAACATTTCCAACAAAGCCTTATCCACAACTTCACTGGGTAACCCGTTTCAGTGTCTGACCACTCTCATCATAAAAAAAATTCTTCTTTATGTCAAATCTCATTCTACTCTTTTTTAGTTTAAAACAGTTGCTCCTTGTCTTGTCACTACAAGCCTGGGTAAAAAGGCTCTCTCAATCTTTCTTGTAAGTCCCCTTTATATTTTCTCTCACTACTGTTCTTACTGGAAAATACCTTGAGGAATAGGCTAAGGAAACAGAGACTGGTAAAATAACCCAAATGCCTTAGAGTAAAGCAAATCCCGCAATAGGACTTAGGGAAGGCAGCAGTCTCAGCTACAGATATAAAGAAGATACAACTTGAAAACCAATAGCAATGTATGAGATAGCAATTAGGAAAAGGGACATACTGTATTGTGCAGGATCGTTCACCCTTGCACAGAGGCGGCCAAGTGAACAGCAGCTGCAATAAAGGCGAGCAGTGCGCCTGCGGTTACAAAGGGTGCCTGAGCTGCTGTCGAGCTGAGGCCTGTGCCCTCCTAAGGGGGAGCACTCAGGGAGGCAGCAATGCTGATCATTAGCTCTCACCACAAAGTACTTGGCAAAGACAGGGAGGAAAAGGCAGCTGCAGTTTTAAATTAGCTTTTGCACTCTACTGTTCATCTTGTAGCTGCTTCGTGGTGGTCCAGCCTTCCAGGGCAAGGCAGAGGAGCTGAAAGGCGCCAACTGCTAGTGGCCCCAAGGCTCATTACAGCAGTCACAGGCTACCATAGGTTTTCCTTAGATACAGAGATTACTCAGACAGTCTTCTCTTCCCACCTTCCTTTCCTTGCAATCACTTTTGAATGCAAAACTGTTGACCTGAAAGCTTTCCACTACCCAATAAACTTTTCAATGATTTCTCTATGCTAATGTGTTTCAAGAGTTTAAATTAGCTTAACTTGCATTTTGGCACCAGAGTAAGGTAGAAAACTTTCAGCAATGACCTGTGAAAGGTATTTGTGAGAACCAAATTTGCCAAGTACTTTGGCAACAAATTACCAAATGAAAGATTAGGCTTCACAAGCAGAGGCATAAGCAGAAGATGTACATAGGAAAGGATCACTTTAGGACTATGCATTCAGTGCCAGTCACCTTAATGTGGGAAAACAAATAAAAGGATTCACAGGGCAGACATCCAAAGAGTCCAACCGACCTAAAATGAAGAGAGCATAAGAACAGATTACAAAAAAATCTAGAAATACTTGAATATGCGAAACTAGGAAATATGTGGGTAAAATAAAGAGAAGAATCTAAGCATTTACAGGAAGAAATCAAGAAAAATCAGATTGCTGGGAAAAAGTTGTTTCACAGTAAAATTTAATAGGCAGTGGAATGCTTTCACCCAAGCAAGCAGCTAAAATTTGGAGAACCTTGGCTTTGAAAGCATATTAAAACAAAACAAAACACCAACAACAAACAAAAAAAACCCAGAATAACAATTTAGATTTAAAACTTGGATAACATATGAGGCTGTAAAGCACTGAGAATAGAAGTGTACAAGCTCTTAAAGGCTTCCGCCAGGAAGGAAAGAGAATACGCCATGGGATAGAAATACGGGCCTTAAGCTTTTCCCACTTGCAGTAAGCAATTCTCTCTCCTTTCCCTGCCAAGCCAATATCGACTTTTTCTACCATGTGACAGAGAGGGACATGTTCTGGTGATGTGCAATTACTCTTTGGAATGCAAACAGTACTTCCGACAAGCTGTTGTAATCTCAACGGTGGTCTCTAATGGAAGCTGTCTGCTTATTCCCACCTCCATTGGGATGGCAGCCTATGATGCAACTCCACCGTCAAGTCTGGCCTAGACTGTACCCCTGAGATACCAGAACCATTCAGTGCATTGGAAAAGTCATTTTAATAAACACAGATACACAGAAACACATAAGTGCTTTATCCCTGCTTGACTCCATGCCAAGGGAATAGCACAGAAACCTTGGGATGTTTCTTTGCTAAATATTATGTAACAGCTACTTCTCTCATTTAAAATCCTCAGCTGTTTAACAAAACAAAAAACCACACAACCCCCCCCAAACTTCCTGATAATTAGAAAATCTTCACTTCATAGTCTAAAAGAAACTGCCACAATATAAGAAGTTTCTTTATCTTCCTCTCCTAAAAATGCAGGACTCTTGGTCTTCGAGAAAACTTGATTTCTTTTCTCCTTGTTTCTTATGTAATGGTGCAGCCAGAGCTGTTCCCTTCTGAACCATTATTCTATGTCATTAAGAACAGCTCTGTGCTATTTTTAAGCACCAACATCCTTTAATCCCTTCATTAATTTAAACATATTCTAAAAAACACTTAGCTCTCTACAGGGACTCCAAAAAAACCACTCTAAGAGGAGAGTCCCATACAGGCTTCCCCTTCCAATTGCAAGAGAACTGTTGTGCTTGTTCCCTGCAAGCATCAAAACTGCTGCGTGTTTCTGCTGCAAAGCAAAAATACCAACCTTCTCTAGCTCAGCTGCAAGACCAAGAGCTGCAAAAGAAAGAGCTCATTTCTCATGACTCATTTTTGGAAAAATCTCACAGCAACATTGTCTAGCAACATTGAAGTCTGCAAGTGCCAGTACAAAAAGCTGATTTTTTTTTTTTAATGGAAGATTGAAAGGGTTTCTGGAAAGTAAAGAACTGTCACTTAGAGAATACAGCCAAAAGTTCTCAGCCAAAGATCTCCAAAGGCTTTAAAGAAATACCAATCTCATTATCCTCATTTTACAGATAGGAAAGATAAAACATGAGAAGGTAATGCCAATGTCAAGGTCATCAATTCAATTCAGATTTCCTGAGATTGTTTGCTGAGACACAGATCCATTCTTTATCCAGATTTATTTAACATGTAATGAAATAGATGCAGAGAACTTGGCCTTGTTCTGGAAACATAAAAATTAGCTTTTAACATTGGTTTTGTCTATACAAAATCAAGATTATATACACTGCTTTCCTTACTCACGACTTAGTTTTGACTGAAGAGTCATTAAAGAGAACAAGTGAGCTTAGTAAAAGGAGAACATTTCTTAAGGCTTGCACAATATAATTGTACCCTAAATTCTAGGGTGAAATTTCTGACCTAACTGAAGCTTATACTGATTTCATTCAGGCAAGATTTTCACCCATAATGTGTGGTAAAAGGAAAGAAGGATAACTTTGTAAAGGCACTTTAAAGAAGTACTACATTCAAAGGGGAGAAAGGTTGAGTGAAGTATTTCATGTAAACTCAGTGAGCTCATTTCCCAGATGAGCCAGATATCTGCTGAGCTTGCCTTGAAGGGCAAAAAGCAAAGATGGCTTCACCTCCTAAATGTGGCCTGGGGCACAGTTAAGATGATTTACTTTAAGACAGTTTAAATGCCCTTGCCTTATTCTGGCTGAAGATCATGTCTCCTGACAAAGACACTGAGACATTGAGGTTAGGTCTGAAGCCAGCCCCAAGTCTCCAGAATTAAATAAAAAAGGCACACCACAAACATCTGAAAAGAATAGCAGTCTCTTCTCATAAAAACTATTAAAGAACAGGTGTGCTAAATGTGAGGGGGCAGTAACAGTAATTAAAAAGAATCTATTAATTGAAAAGCTGACATTTTCTTGTACAATATCTGACACCTATGAGCAAATAATTACAAGAAAGCATAAGTAAAAAGTGTCACCCTGATATAAGCAATAACAACAACCTTGTAGATGAGAAAAGTTTCCCAGAAAAGTCTTCAAGAACTTTTGGGAGACAAAGAGATATCTAAAGACTGGGAAAAGGCAGATATAGAGAGTAGGAAAAGGAGAACACAGAGATTCTGATTTCAGCGCACCCAACTGTAATTGCTAGCAAGGATAGAGAACAACGAAGATATGTTATTCTACTGGCACGGAGAAGATAGTAAAGGTGATCAGTAGCAGTCAACACAAATGGCAACAATCCAAGCTCCTGCGGCATTATTAGAACCTACCAATGGTGCCCTGACCTATGTCATGCAGGCCTTCCATAGTGAACCAAAGGAAATGTGAGTAACAAAGTATGCACATTCCTACTTCAAAAGCTGCATTTGAAGGATAATCACTAGCTCATTGTCTTGCCAAAACTCACAGAGTCATTTCATTAATGCCTCGGGTGATGTAATACACTTGCTGTGTGTACAGACAAGGAAAGTTGAAAAGGACAAAAATTGATGAAGATCAGGTATAGAATCCCAAATAAATCTAAGAAAATGGAAAAGTGGTGTGAAATAAATTGGAGTGCCTCAGTAAAGACAAACACTAAGTGCTATGCTTCACTTGTCAGTGAGCTGAATATCACAACAATCACCTGCCCAAATACTGGATGACCAGCCAGGAGACAGAAGACAACCTGGGGGGTTAGAATGGCTCAGAAATCAAATATCAATCAACACTGACACACTGTTAGGACAAGAAAATAAACCTCCTAAACATTACAGCATTAAGAGCTATCAAACCTGACCCAAAGTAGTTTGTTCAGTTTAGCATTCTACATTTAAAAAACTCCACTGACTGTACAAGATCTAGAATTTAGAGGTGAGAAAACAAGGATGAGCAATGTCTCGATAAAAGACTCTCTGAGCAAATGCTGAAAGAATGCTCTACCTGAGGAAGAGAAATTCTGAGAAATCAGCTAATGTAACGTGTATATGAAGTGCTGCTGCAAAGAGGAAGAAGTAAGATATCCTCTCAGTTCAGGGATAAAACAAACCACCAGCAAATTTAATATGCTTGCTTAATTTTCATAACAGAAACCCCCCTGAAAAGGTCAGATAAACATTAGTAGCAATCTTTGAGGTACAGCTGAACTGGCCTGGAGATAGGGATTAAACACAAACTTGAGGTCCCTATTTTTAAATGATTTTTATGATAAATCCTAGTTTTTAGAACACTGCATATGATTCACACTCTAGGCATATGTGTCATTTACAAATGACTATTTTCAATGTGTTTTCTCTCTCTAGAAAATACAGCAAATTTCTTGACTCTGATTTGTGATATTCCCCCCACAGTTTCTATCTACAGAAGCATTTAATTTAGAACTTTGCACATCAGACATGCACATTTGAACAGTATGCAGTATTCATGATGCTATCCTGGCTGAGTGAGGCATGAAGCCAGGGATACTCTGAGAATGTAGGCAAGGGAGAAACAGGAAGGCGCACAGTCAGCAGTGCTTGTGGAGGGAGGGGAACGTAGGCTGGGAAAAGAAAAATGAAAAGGACCCAGGGCTAGGCAGAAGAGACCAGAGAGCGAAGAATTTCAAAGTTAGGGCAACACTCCAAATTTAAAGGAAAAAGTGATCTCTCCTGTTAAAATTTCCCACTGAAGATGCTGCTTTGCCTTTCCATGTTTTTTTTATTCACTCCCCTCCTTCCCTCCTCCCCCACCCTGGGCCAGGATAACTGGAGGACAGAACCATGTTTATACTTGATCTACTTATTGAACAGGATCTTAAAATTGTGTGAGGTGGAGGTGGGACTGATGATGAGCTGTTAAAGAAACTGGAAACCAGAATTAATCCAATATGAGCTTCACTGGAAACTGATGTGAGAGCAGCTTTTGAGGGTTTTACTTTTTGCAAGAGCCTGCAAACAGGAGCTTCACTGTAAACCAACATTTTGTTTAGAAGGTCCTTCCAAACAGTAGATTTCCCATGCCTTTTATTTTCCTAAGAGGAAGGTGGGAGAAGACCATGAAAGTATTAAAATTTCCACTCCCTTCTTAGGCACTTGGAACTCTGCCTACCAATATACTGCTTCTTATTTAATTACCACTTCAAACAAGGCTGCATTGTATCCACAGTCAATGCTTTGTTTTGCTTTCCAACAGGCAGAGCAACATTGTAAAAAAGATTTAAGGCCATCACTAACAGCCATAGGAAGAGAATTACAGTGTCCTTCGAAGAGAAGCATAGAAGAAACAATGAAAGTGTTATACCTTGCTCAAAGAGAGAGAGCAGGGGAGTTAGAGAACTTGTTAGCGAGACAGTGAAAGAAGGAGGGACACATAGAAGTAAAGGCATGTAGAACTTGTCCCTTCAGTGCTTATGTTGAACATTGAAGCTGTATGATCTAAAACAGCCTTCAAATTGATGCTACCATTTCATTCTCACAGCCACAACACTTGAAGTACTGCAGCTACCAAACAAAAAACAGAACACAAGGCACTTGCTGTCTTTCCCTATTTTACTTAGTAAGCAGCAGCCACTATGTTATGTGGCTGTCGCTTCCCCCCTATATTTTTGCTACTGCATCAGGAATACCACTGTTGCCTGTACTCCACCAAACATTACCATTATGCCAAAGGAACAGAAAGAGCCTTAGGCGGTTTCTACTGTTTGCACCGCTGCATTAGCAAAATCAGTGGAGGCTTGTTTGATACATCTCATGCATCAACAGGCACGAGGGCCTTCTCTGCACTGCACCACCCACCACTCATGCTTCTTCTGAAGCACTTTATGGATGTACTATGAGTAGACACGAAATCACACAAGATAAGCAAAGAGAGAACATTTTTTCCAAGTTTCTTATACTGAAAAGTGGCATTTTTTTGCCTTGATGTCAGAATACATGGATTAAGTCGGGATGGTATTTTTTCTGCCTGTTTATATTTGCATCTCTCCAACAGATGGAATGTAATAGCTGCAGCTTTGGCCAAACTGAGAATTATTCTAGTGTAGGCAATAATAATGATCACAAATGGTAAAATAAAGCAAAAGTTCAAATTTAGCTCATCAATACATGATTTTCTCATTGTCACAGAAAACTTGGCAAAAACTGCTTCCTGCTTTTGATCCCTTTTGAATGCAGCCAGAGAAATCCACCTATACAAAACTGAGATTTCAGCATGGGATTTCCAAAAGTCATCTAAAGGACTTCAGAGCATAGCTGGGCAGCAATTCTCATGTTTCTACTACACAAACAATACCAACCTTTAGAACATACCTAGGGAACATTTGTTCCCTAAAGGAATAAAAATTCAAATTATCTGTGTTTCCTACCAAACAGGATTTTCAGGATTTCCTTGCAAGTAAATCAATGCTGCTAGACTACTCCATAGCTGAGAAGTGTGGGAACTGCAGCACTGAGAAGCTGGGAATTCAGGCTCATGAGGTGTCACAAGTCAGAAAAGCATAAGTTTCAGCTGCCAACCAGCAGGTGCAGAACTGAAGAAGCTGGGAATTGGGGAAAATGACAACTTGCCACACTGCCTTTAAAAGGCTAAGCAGACATGAAACCAACTCTCACAAGTTTTTTGAAAGTACACCTGCAATTTGTTCAGAGGGTTTTTTTTTTTTTTTTTGGTTGGTTGTGTTTGTTTGTTTGTTTGTTTGCTTTTAAGAAAAATTGAGATTTGAAAATTGATTCTGAAAGAAAAATATGATCTTATGTCACTTAGGTCACTTAGAAAATCTGACCGTCCTGAAACTAGTATGAAAGAACACCTGCAGAGAAAGATTAATATAGGAGGGTAACTTCATCTCTGCATTCAACAAAGCTCAATTATACTTAGCAAATTTCTGTAACAATATATTACAGTATGAGAACGAATTGCAACTCACTGTCAGCTTTTTGTTCCCAGGACAAGCAAGGAAAATTCAACCTCACATGATGAAGCTTATCTGGACTACTAGGTACTTGCCAGACTGCAACAGTACAGTAGAATTTTGGGGTGCTCAGTGCTAACCCTTTCCTGTACATTAAAACCTTTTCAAAGGTTTACACAAAGGCTGCAAGGTCTACAGATAATTCATCTCCATTTTGCTTATTATTAGATAATAATATTGTGACTATCCATAAATGAAGGACGAGATCCAGCCAAGAAACAGGTAATGGCTGGTCACCTCTGAGGGGCAATAAAATCATGAATATTTGAGGGCTGCCTTAAGAGAATTAGAAATCTTTCAAAAATAATTTTAAAAAGGTTTTACATAGTTTTAAAATTCTCTTCTTTCTCAGATTCAAGACCCCAACAGATGAGAAGCTACATGTCCATGTCAACACTTAGCTGAAGAGAGATCCCTGAAAGACAATACACCTTGTCAAGGCTTCAAAAATTTTATTAAATGATAGTTTTCTATACTACATGATCTTCTTACCTACTATAGAAAATGGTAGGTAAGGTACCAAATTAAATGAGCTGCACAGCCACAAGGCATAGTGCAATAAAGAATCCATTATCTAAATCATTTTATATCTAAGTAAAGGGAAAACATAAAGACATTTACATTAGTGTCTGACATGAATGTAAACCCTGCATTACTGGTGGAGAAATGATAGTACAGCTATCCATTCTGTGGGTGATTGCAATACTGGACCACACATTTATCAAATTGTCCCTTCTATTTAAAATTTATTAAATATGTGAATGAATTCTGCATTATTAGCTAGCAACAAAGCCAAGAAACGTTTTCTGCTATTGTTTTATTTGCCATCAATGCAAAATTGGGGTCTGAGAAGTTATTACAAATCATATTTTTTCACTGAACTGCTGCACAAAGTTTATGTGTTTCTGTTAGAAATGTTTATTATTACAGAGTCAATCACACAATGCAATTTAGATGATAACCAAACTTAGATTTTCTTTTTCTATCCTTTTTCAAAGCTCTGAAAAAGGAAAAACATGCAAATGCTGATCTGGACTTTTTTTAAATGTGGAAATTTTCTGGCTCAAGGACATTTCTACAAGATACAATAAGTTGAAACAAAATGGGCCAAATTTGCTTACTATATCCATGTGCACGTAAGTCTGACTGCCTCTTAAACAGACTCCATCATCTGAGAAATCCAAATACAGCAAACTGGAAACTAAAATGGAAGATGGAGGGAAATCACAGAATATTCTTTGGTCCATAGTTGGATCATCTGGCAGTAACTTCCTTGATGTCAGCATATTACTAAACACTTTCACGGATGGACTCCCAGTGACTCAGAACTGCACTTCCTTTGTTCCTTGTTTGTTCCTGAACAGCAATTCCCTACCTAATACCATGGGAAACCAATGTAGCAGCACTATGAAAAAATTAATGTAATGCAGTGCTCCCCAACACTGCCTTGGTTTATTAGAGAATTCACTGCTTTTTCTTAAAAAGAGAACAGGTCTTGTCCCTAATCTCAATTCAGAAGATGGCATTCTGCTTTTCTAAGGTTAAGTTCATCATCAAGCAAAGAAGAAGAGAGTAAAAAAAAAAAAATCCTGTCTAAGTCATTAAATTAGATTGATATGGGGACTACATTCTGCTGACCACAATTTGTGAATGAATACACAGCTGGTATAATTTATTATCATAGTCCATATGTTAATAAAATACTATAAAATGGTTATAACATGTACTGCCATGTCAGGTCACATTCAAGATAGTTGATAAATGCTCAAAAACTGTTAAAATGCAAGGAAAAGACAGCCCTATCAAAATGAGAACAGCCCTTTAAGAACATTATTTCAGTGCTTCTCAATTGTTATTACCAACTCAGCTGGTGAGAAGTGAGATACCAAAGTCATTTTCCTTTCTCGTATAAAATGACAATGGTTGAGTTTTTTCTTTTTTAACAGAAACCACTGTATTATTCATTTTACTTCCATTCTTATTCCAAGATCTGTTTTTGTAAACAGCCAGTGAAATGAAAACCCATGCATACATTAAAAAAGACCAAAGGCTAAGTAAAAATAAACAGACAAGGATTTCTTACCCATATTGCACATGACCAAGCTCTTCCACCTTACTATGATTAGAAGTTTCTTTCAGAAAATACAGCTAGACAGAACTACACCTTTCATTTTCACAGCTCCATTATAATGATACATCATAGAAATAATTGTCTGCTATAGCCTTGTAGCAAGTATTTTTAAAATAGTCTATCCAGTTAAAAGTAATGCCATTTGATTAGAGAACAGTATATGAAATGCCTGCATAAAGAATAGGAAAATAGTATTAATTAATACAGTCATGTCAGTTTAAACTCAGGAGTGTGGGAGAATTTAGAACAAATTTTGAAAGGATGTTTAATGAGTGACATGGACCTAAATGCAAAATGGGATACAATTTAAAGAGTTCTCCAGATTGACATGGCAAGATAATCTATATTTTAGACAAAGACAAAAGAAATTCAGTCAGTCTTATATAGGTAGATTTCAGTAAAGCATTTCCAATGGAAACCACGTGTCAATTTGAAAGCTAGAGGGTAGGCAGCTATGCAAAGGAAAAACAGCAACAAGAAGTACTAAGGGGAAGAAATTCGGACATCAGGGAGCTTGGCTACTGGAGTTTTTCAAGGATAAATCTAGTTTAGTAGTTTCTTTAATAACCTTGGCATGAACAGCTAGGCTAACGAGAGTCAGTGATGTGGGGTGTTGTTGTCAATATAAGAGGATTGCAATACCTACTCCAAAAGAAATAGATCTATTGGGTGACAAGAACAATAGAAATTTGACATGAGCCCCACATGAACAAAAAATATTGTGATTCTGCACTTGGGAGCTAACTGCAAAAACTGCAGCGAGAAGCCGAGAGTTCATCAATAAGAAGTTACTAAGGTGGAGAATGAATGATCTGTAAGATTCAGATGTGAAAGAGACAAATGTAATGCTAGGAAGCATCAATCAAGGTATTTTCTCTAGATAGAAAAGTATTTATACCATTGTACAAGGGCTTTCTTTCAAAAACTGCACATGATAATGTCTTCAACATTTAAAACACAGGTTCACAAACCAGAACAGGGCAGAAAAGTGCTGCCACAACCATTCAGAAGTGTGTATCTTAAAAGAGAAGGAGAGAGAAGATGAGATGTTTAGAATGATAGACAACTGGGCTGTTATCTGAAGGGAAAAAAAATTTAAAAGTTGACAAAAGATTAAAAACCACTATGAACTGGCCATTGGGCTGAACATTAGCAGTGGTTTCTCAGATACTAGGACAATTTGGTTGCAGAAGAGCCAATCACTGCTGCAATGACAGAGAGCAAAAGAAAAAACGGTTTGAAGTGTCTTATCCATTAGAAAACAGAGTTACTACATTAACGGTGGTGCTTGATATGTTACTTGCAACAGCAAGGGATTCAAGCTGACACTTTCATTTGTGTGTGTGTGAATGTGCTGGCCTGCATTTATTTATTAAAAAAAGTAAATAATAACAACAATATCCATGAAATATGAGAGAAGCAAGAAAAGCCTGCGATTTTATTTACTTAAACATATTTCAGCAATCAAAAGCAGAAAAGAGCAATTTAGAAAAGACTAGTGGATCCTAATGTTTTCCACTGCATTAGAGGACATTTTCATAGGAATACTGACAGCATGTCTCAAGGAATGATACTGATAAATAAAGACAGAGTAGTGAATCAGAAGACATGCAGATCTTCTCTAGAAGAATTCCAGGGTAATGAAGCAAATTACTTCTGTGTATAATGTCTAAAGTGGGTTTTTTTTTCTTTTCATAGTGTGCTTATTCCTAAAAAAATCCAAGGCACTAATGAGAACAGATGTTAACAGACCTTCCTCTACAAGTGCAGCTAACTAAGCACTGCACACACAATGCTGTCTAGCTAGGATGTCTGGCTTATAAATTTTACAGCAAACAAATTCCTAAATTACCACATTCTTAACATATATTTGTCCATTAACATTAAGTATTTTTATGAGTTAACTTTGTGAAGGAAAGCAGCTTTATGCTGTGCATATTTCAATACTAAATATTAGCAGTAATATGTCTGTCCCTTCTTTACTCAGTGTTATCAAGAAACACTTAGGAGTCATACAGCACCTCTTACTATCAACTGGCATCAAATCTAGGCTGACTCTAATAGCACATAGTGGCTGTGCTGGGCATGGCTGGGTTTGTTTTGTTTCTCCTGGAGGGGAATTTCTGGCCAGCTAGTACAGATGCTAGTCTGGCATCTCACACAGATGTAGATTTGCCATATAGGACTGAAAAAAAAGGTGAATTGAATTTGAAGGAAAAGAAAGTAAGTCAGATATTTTCCAGGAAGGATGTTTAACACTGACAGCAAATTCCAAGGTGTGTTTAGTTCAGCTTGTCTGCACCTGACATCAGGATCACACCTATGCAGAGCAGCTTGGTCTCCAAACCCACTCCAGCCTCACCACTCAGCAGTATTACAGCCTTGAGAATTAAGGGAGTTTGTCTCAAGGAAGTACTATTAATTTCTGAAGTGAAAAACCAGAGGTTGACGCTCATGCTTATTTTGCACAATAAGTCCGTTCAACAGCACTCCGGGACAAGCCAAACAAAACTGAGGCTTGACCTCTTGAGTGCACATATAGGGAAGATTACAATGCACACCATTTTGTGCATCAAACACAACTCATACCACACTGTGTCAATGTGTTTCTGGGATTATCGGAAGGTCTGAGTTTCCCTGGATGCACACAGGGGCAGGAGAAGAACAGACTGATGAACAATTGGCCTTCTTCTCATTGAACAGCTTCCATGGCTCACACAAATCAATTTAACATGGTTGTTATGCTGCATTAAAAAACCCTCAAACAAAATTCAGCACCGCTGAAACTTGATGCTTGCACAATACATGCTCTCCTGAGTAATCTGCAGCCACCAGACATCGCCACTGCATGAGTCCCATCCTTGCAAAGGGGGGTTAATACGCATCAGTGAGAGAAAGAATATTCTTTTCTTCCTCACAGCTTTGGCTAGGACATGATGCAAAACAGCAGCTTACTTACCCTACCTAGAGAATTTCCCCACCTCATTCTGAAAAACAATTCCATGAGCATTTGTTAACTCATTCAGCACCCCAGCACTAGGCCCCCTTTCTAAGCCCGGCCTGAATAGTGTGACTATACCATGGTATCATTTATTCTGAAGCTAGCAGAGCCATGCGAGGTATTGGTCACAGTTTTCTGAAATGCAGTGAGAGCTGCTGTTGCCCTGGGATTCCTGCAGCTCTGCTGAAAAAGTGGGCCAAGAGGCTGCTGTTTAGGGTAGCTGAGAGATACAATCACACGGATGATTTGCAGCAGAGCAAACACACTTCCACAGCAGAGCTGAACCCTGAGGTCAACAGGAATGGGGAGACTTCCCAACACCAGAGGCAAGAATTTGCCTCCATGGTAAGGAGGGGCTAGTGAGTTAAAGCAACCATGCTAAGGCCAACAGGGTCTAAAATACTCCATGGGATTAAGCAAGGAAGATTTTTGTTCATCTTCACCTGAGGGTTATTTAAAAATGTTTTGTGGACCTATACAGAAGATCAAGAGTAAGGAAATCTAGGATTTGAGATTAAAACCAGCAGCATTTTCCATTTCATCTGTTAGCATAAAAAACTTCATTTATCTTCTGAAAAAACCTCACTTATTTCCCATTGTCAGATAGCATGGCTGCAAATGAACACCATGCCTCTGCAGTTGTTGAGTGCAGAGACTGCAGTATCCAGATTTGCAGCTGCACAGCCAGATGCCTCCAAGTGAGATGCCCCATTGTGCAACCAATATGGGCTGAAAGAAAGGAGGAGTATTAGAGAAGAAAACCTAAAGGTTTCTTCAGAAGAAATTTCATTTGACTGGCTACAGTCCTGTTTCTAAGCTCAGAATGGGAAGTTGGGGTGAGAGGACATGGCCATGCAAGCCCATAAGGACCAGCCCTGCCAGTGGAGGTTCAGGATGATAGAAGCCTTTTCCAAACTTTAGGCAGCAACATATCACCACCACAAGCCTCTTCCATCATAGGACAAAAAAGAACTTCCTCACTAATATACAAAATGTCATCACTTTGAGTGAGTATTCAACTGCGGCAGTGTCGATAGAATTAGAATCTGCTGTAAAGGAGGAGGCAATGTGCCAGCTCATAAAGCCTGACAACTCAAGGACAATTCCTGCTGGATTCAATCAGCTGAGGTTCAGAGATTGGCCACATGACAACTACCACTTACCAACCAACAAAATGGTTATTTTTTTCATGCTGATTTAAAACCTAGATGATCCCTCCAGAAGATTCATAATCAGTAATACTGAAGGACTATAAAACAATTCTTAGCCTCCTTCCTTCAGTGAAAAAGTGAATTTTTTTCTCCCAAGATTGTTATGATGCTCCACTCTCATTCAGGATACCCAGGTTCCCTGGCTTTGACTGGTCATTTGGCAAGGAGACTTGAGCTTTTAAATTATTTCTCAAGAAGGAACAAAATGACAGTGGAGCATGCATTTGGAAGGCAGAAAGGCAGGACCTAATGACAAGTTTGCAAGTTGTTGAGCAAAATCTGCTTCCTGTGATAACTGCTTGCTGCTTTTTTTAATATTATCCATGATGTCAGAGACTGATCTGCACCCGCAGAGGCAAAGACTAGAAGGACAGTAATTACATTAAGTACTGTTGCAGATTCTTCTTACTCTGGATGCAGGGAGGACTTGCTAAAAGGCAATGCACAAACCAGTAAGACATGAAGTGCTGTTTTCCACCAAACTAGCTTGTACCCAAGGTCTTGAAGGGCAGCAGCATCAGTGCAAGCAGTTTCAAAGGCCTCTGCTGTTTTGCATTATGAATGACAGCCTAAAATGAGGTCAGCTTTTGTCTGTAACAACTATTTTACCAGACTCTTAGATAGCTCCTCTCAGACTACAGAGTTTTATTAGATGGGCACACAACAAATGAAATATACCAAAGCTTACTACAAAGAACTTGGTCTCTGCTTCTATTACAGCTGAACCCAGGGTATTTTTGTGAGTCTTGGTCTAAATGTCACATATGCACAGTAACAGAATAATACTCATTTCTGTAACAGCACCTTGCACTCCAGTGTAGGAATGCAGGAAGTGAAAGAACACTATGAAGAGTCTTCAGAGGTTGCTGAGGTCAAGATGTGCAGGGTGTGGTAGTGCTCCAAACCCAATTTTGATCCTTTCAAGGCAATTGTAATGACACAAAAGTGTTACAGCATCAGTTCGAGGCATAATCTTCAACTATTTCCATGACTAAGGCTCCCATGTTCAGAATGGCAGCGAATTGACACAAGGTGAGTCTATCTGCTCTGCCCCACTGAAATGTAATACTTTCAGTTTAACTAAAGTCATTGAACCAGCATGTTACAGATGAAAAATACGTGTGTGACATGTAAAATGGTGGCACAAGTCTTTGAGTTGCATTACTGCATCTGCTTAAAACACAAAGGTAAAAGCTGTGAATCCAGCAGTAAGGAAGAGCACTGTAATTCTCTGAAGGCCAGGTGAAGGGCAGGTTATGGACAGCAAGGAGCAATTCAATTTGGTTACACTAGCTAAGGTAAAATTTACAATGGCTATCAATCCTCATGCTTTAAGGCATAAACTGAGCACCATCTGGGGCCAGAAAGAAATTTCCCTCTGTGGTACACTATAACACAATTGGCTGCGTGTATTTCTTCCTCTGAATCATCACATATTGGTTACTGTCAAGATACAAGACTGTACGGATCACTGGTCTGTTCCAAAGCAGCAATTTCTGTGTAGTTCACTCTCTTCCCAGTCCTTACAGACTGCAATAATGTTATTAATGCCACAGCACCAGTAACAGCAGTCATTTTCCAATATATGGTAATAGACTCTCTGAAACAACACTGACAGAAACTTAAATGACTCCAACAACTAATCAAAAGCACGAGTCTACATTTTTATGGAGTCTGTGTGATTTACCAGTTCTGTTTTGGAAAACAAATATCCCAATCTAATTACTTGTATTTTTGAATTACACATCAGGCACATTATCTTGCACTGAGCTTAACAATAGCAATAGTATGAAGAAAAAAAGCACCAATGATGTTTAAAAAAGTAATTTGGAATTCAGCTTTGAATTTATTTTAAAGAAAAAAAATAAGTATTATCTTCATGACTGAGATTTATTAACACTCCCCCTTTCCATTATCTGAACATTTCACTTGCCCTAAAGCACATCTGTAAAGACAGTGAGAGACTGCACGCATTTTCTATATCCATAAATTACAGATGTTGCTCTGAGCTACTCATCTATCAAGACAATTTTGCATAAGAGTAAGACCAACCTGAAAAGTATCCATCTAACAGAGAATATAAAAAATAATTAGAAAAAGCATGCAGTCTGCAGACCTAATTTGCCTTCCCAGGAACATTCTTTACTCAAAGCTTTATAATAGGGTATGACAGAACACGGAAGCAAATCAAAGCCCAAACAACACTTCTGGGTATCAAAACAAAGAATTTGATGCATCAGTAACATGCTGTTGTATATACACACAGCTATAACAAGCCCAGTAAAGAGGATATGGATAATTTCAGGACACCTTTTATGTTGAATAACTTACGCCAGCTAATATTTTCCAACTAATAAAATTATGTCATATATTTTATGGGTTAGCATATCTGCTGTAGTTTGCCTATATACATCAGTATTTTGTTTCCATCAACATGCTGTGTGCACCTATGGAAGAACAGAAGACTTGTACGTAACATAATACGTGATTATCCTAAAGCTGAAATGTACAGAACAGAGAGGCAAGCAGAGGAGAAAATGCAAGCAGGAGTTTTACAAGGAAAGATTTTTCCATCAGAGAGCCCAGTTACTGTATCTTAACCTTTCCACTTCCATAGGCAACCGAAAAATGAGTAAATGCTGAGAGAGCAGATAACAAGATTAAGAGACTCTTCCAGATTGCATAAAGTACGCAACATGACTTAACTGAACAGAAAGAGGGAAAACAGTACTTGTATGAGATAAAAGAAAGACACATGCTCAAACACTTAATTCCAATCACATGTTTATCCTAAACAGAAGACAAATACTGCATTGCTATGTTCACAGCAGGCTGAATGGAAAAAAGACAGAGGTTCCATGTAGAAAAAAATGTTCCTCCTTCTCTGCAATTTGCATTTCAGAAATCATAAAATACCTTGGGTTACCCCAGGTTCTCTGTCTTGCACAATCTCGGCAAAAGCCACTGTTTTCCTCTGTTTTGTAACACGTTTTTGTAAAGATGAAACTACAGGTTTCTTCTATGACACAAGTTGTTGGTTTTCTTTTCCTTCTCACCAAAACAGAAATCCTCTCTGTAAAGAAGTGTACTTCAGTTTTGTTCTGACTTACACAACTAGAGGAGAAATTATATGGAAGCAGCTGTAACACATGATACAAAAGTACTTTATGTTTGATTTCCCCACAGTCAAATGAAGATTGTCTTATGAAACAAGGGGAGGAAAATGAAAGAGATTAGAGTAGGAAATTATTAGCCATTTCTTATAAATGATTTACAGCTAGAAAAAAAAAGTGGTTTATATCAACGCTTCCATCTCTCAGCTCCAAGGAACCCAATTAAAATTTCTTGACCACCCACACTGCACCCATTAGGAAAGACTTTCAAAACTGGGTGTCTGTCAGACTTATATCTGCATGTAGGTACTTACATGCTCTGATTTTCTTAAATGCTGTAGTCCCCTACAGATTAGAACAAGAACTGCTAGCTAACCAGAGAGACAATTTAAAAAAAAAAAAGAAAAAGCACTTATCTTTTTGCTTGTATTCCATCGGTACAACTCTCAAGAGGTTGCAAAACCACCTGCTGAATAGAGATAGGCACTGCCTACACCTGTTTCAAGTGTGAGCACATTTTTCCCACCACAGAATTCCTAGCCCTTGTGCACATGGAGAACAAGAGACCAGAGTTAGAATCATACATAATTTTCTGGAAATCAGTGACAGTAAGAGGCAGGACACATTCCCCAGATAAGCAATTTAGTGGTGCAGGAGACTTACATTAAACCTTCTATTGAAAACATCACTATTTCTTACACAAGTGAACCACTGTTCTTTAGACTTCCATACAATCAGCCTAGCAAGTAGAAAGATCCTGACCACTACATTTTTTTCGTCATAACAACAAACATTTTTGCTTGATGATACAAATAGGAAAAAAACCTCTGTACCTTCTATTTTTTATCTCTTGGGGTTTTTTTTTGGTTATTTTTTTTTTCCTCACATAGCATGTAGATTTCACAAGAAGGTTAGTAATGAAACTCTAAAAATAACATTTACAGAATAAAGTCAAAACCTGGAAAGGTAACAAATCATCTGCTGTAAACACAAAGAAATTGAGGGCCATTTAAGTGAGGCAACATCTTTGATCTGCTGTCTCTCATCACCATTGAAATATGAGAAAACACACAGAAACACATCGTGTGTCCCCTCAGGAAATTGAAATACAGATAATTAAGAAACAGATTTTTGCCTTTTGATCCTTCTAATAATTCTCCCTCTTTCTCACTGACATGTACACAGAGCGATAAGAGAATGAAGGGTTTAGGTCATTGTTGCTAGAGGCATTATTTTCTACAACTCTTCCCTCCCACGGTGCTATGAAGAGCTTTCAGCTCTTGTCTGTCCTCACTGCGTATGATCCGCCTCATACGCACACTAATACTTACAAATAAGGAATGTGGTTGACCTGGCAACAGGATGTTCATTTCCTATTTTATCCACCATTTCTTTTAATAACATTAGTCTCAGCTAACTAGAGAACACTTCTAGCATAGCACAGTATTGCATGTGTCTAGTTATATCAAGCACAAATAACAATCCCCAAACCACTCCCTGTTGTGAGAAACACTGCACTTTAAGAATATGTTTCTGCCAAACAGGAAAATAGACGAGCATAATCAAAACCTTCTGTCTAACTTGTATAATTCAGTATTATTTTGGACATTTTTTCCCCAATATGCTTACCTAGAATCAAAAGGATTGAGAATTATACTCTGCAAAGAAGTCTCTGGACAGGCAGGGGTCTTGTGAGATGAATAAAAAAAGGAGACAGACTAGGGAAAAGCAAGTGACCTATCCAGGACAGACTCATATATGAAAAACCTCTGATCAATGCAAAGACCCAAGGAGACTGATGTTAGTGTTGTAAGTAAAGGAAGACCATATGCAATCTTCCCCAGCCTTGAAAAGTAAGAGGAACATTGGTATCTGAAAATGTTCATTTTGAGAGTCTAACCTGAGGTAAATTTACAAGGCCTTGATTTTTCAGAAAGGATGACACACATCATCTGAAAGTATAAGGCAGTATTTAACAAAGCTCCTGAAAAACACAGTAAAACAGGAAGGTGAACTTGTGTTCCCATGCTGCTATGATGATTATTTTGCTCATATTCTGTATCAGTCCCTGGAGAAGAGGAAGCTTGAGGGGAGATCTCACAGCAATCTGCAACTTCCTTGTGAGGGGAAGCAGAAGGGCAGGCACTGATCTCTCCTCTGTGGTGACCAGTGACAGGACCCAAGGGAAAGGCCTGAAGTTGTGTCAGGGGAGATTTAGGCTGGATATCAGGAAAAGGTTTTTCACCCAGAGAGTGTCTGGGTACTGGAACAAGCTCCCTGGAGAAGTGGTCACAGCACATGTTCAAGAAACATTTGGACAATACTCTCAGGAAAATAGTGATTATTGGAGTTGTCCTGTTCAGGGCCGGGAGCTGGACTTTGATGATGTTTGTGAGTTTGTTTTAACTCAGGACATTCTATGGTTCTATGATCTTGTACAGCTCTAATGATCCAGTTTCAATTTGCCATATGACTCAATGATCTCTGTGAGAAAGACAGCATCAAGATGCAGTTAGTTGTATCATAGGCAGCCTGCGCCACATCCGCAGCTTAATTTCTCCAAATAAGCAGCACTATAGATAAGCTCTGATTGCTATCACAAGTGCCACCCTGCTCACAAGACATTCAAATCCTTCCAGAGTATCTCTGCAAGATCTACAGACAAAACCATGAAACACATTGGAACTCTCCTCTTCTAAATAAAGACGGCGGCAATCCCCAAGGCTGTTTGTGGAAGCTACCCTGGTAGGTACATAATGGTTGCCTAGACAGTAACACAGCACCAGCATCTAACTTTGCACAAAATATGCAAGAGTATTCAATTCTTTTTGGCCCAAAGTACTTAGCAATCAGAATAAACATTTTATTTTGTTTGATTACTCCCCCAAGTCCTTCCAGTTAAATCAGGCTGTTACACATGTTTTTGACATACATAGCAAAGAAGTGTAAAACCCAACAACATACATTCCCTTAAACTGAAATTTTGCGTCACCAGGTTCTTGCAAAAGTGCATTAAAAGACAGGTAATTTGAAGGAAGTGTTTGCCAGTAAAGGCTGGAATACAGCCAGAAAGCTACACTTCACAAAGATTTTAATAGCTATGAAATGTTTGGTACTTTGTGCTGAAATTAGGGAACAGGCTAATTTTTTCTCTGTAGGAGACTACACTCAAAAACCTGCAGGTGTGAGACTGAGTGTATGAGTATGCTTGCCTACACCTGAAGCCATTTCCCCACCATGCAGTTTGAGCAGCACTGCATTGTTTAGGAACATTGAGGAGTAGCATGTCTGTAAGTCAGGATTTTGAGTAGTATCAGCATCATACTGTGATGAACATGCACCACATCAGTTCACACTCCTGCCTGCCTCTAGACTACAGCATCTGTTCTTCTCAGAGATAATGATTGAATTTGATGGCTATATTCTCCAGAGTCTCCTCCCTCCAGCATTGCTTCACACCTGAGCAAACCCAAGTGTGAAATGCTTCCACTCTCTTTTGGTAGCAGTTAGAATGCCATCTTTATGGGGTATAAAAAGCATTCAAGACAGCAAAAGTTCAATCTCTGTAGGTAGTGACTCAGTAGGACCATAGCAACTACATAAACACATCTTCAATTTTTGCATTAGCAACATTACTTTTAACTCAATATCTACCAGACTTCCCACGGGCTTCCTTGCTACATAGAGCTTTCCAATTAAGACATGATGCTGACATTAAGTAACCCTATGGGTTACCAAAACCAATCCTGAAATAGCTACAATGTGTAGTCGGTAAGTCCTTACCAACATTTATCAACAGAAATCTCCCATAGGAATTAATCCAAAAATGTTTACAGTACACAAAAACTGTTAATTGATAAGAAAAATCAAACTTGCAATTACAGGCAAGTTTTCCCTTAGCATGAAAGTTCATCTCTTACATTCTTGTCATTTTGATCTTTGTCAAATTGATACAGAAAAAACTCCAAGCTTGGAGATACCTCACCATCCCATTCTGGACAGAAAAAAAGTTCTCTGTATGTTATTGACATAGGACATAGCTTCACTAATCTGGAATTTTTTCAGGGCCTTATTAATAAAACTCTTCACTAAAATGTCAAAAAAAAAAAAGTGTTCGACTGAAAGGCATATCCAGTTCTTTCCCAAAATACTGCTGGAGTCAAGACTGTCTGCTTAGCACTTTTATGACCATTTTAGCAGCAGCCAGTGTTAGCACCCAGGTTAAAAAATCATTTTTTATTCAGCTGAGTCAGATAAGGAGGCAGGGTTTGTAGAAAAGCCTGAAGGGCTTCCTTGCAGCCGGAACAGTTGTCTAGCTCTAGATTACTTGCCAGTAGGAGCGTCTGGGGGGGTGTTAAATCTGGGACAGCACTTTTGGTATCCCCAACAATATCAGGTGCATTCTGTCCTTTGACTACCTCATAGGTGCATCCACATGTGCAAATGGCACTATCACTCTGCACTGCTCCACTTGCTCTGTACAGACTATCGGACAGGTACTTACAAGTCTTCAGGGTTCTCTTAAAAGCTCTCTGACATTCCTGTTCTATGATTTGTAGGTTGCCTGTACTAAGCCAAAACTTCTGCTGCCTCTCAAGGGACCAAGTGGGTGCCCAAATACAGATCTTGGGAATGCCCAACGCTCACAAGACCATCCAACTGGATACAACACAGGTACACTCACTGTGAATATGTCTGAAATACTTCTGACTCATCAGACAAGTTCAGTGTTGCCCTTGAGAATGTTTTCTCTTGGCTCAGCACACTAAGAAATGGCAGGACTTGGTTGCCACCCCAGAGATTCAGACACTGCTATGGCTGCGGGTAGGGGAATAGGTGGTACTGCACTGAAACTTCCCTTTCCAGCAGCAGTCCCTTCCTCATAGCTCGGCTCATGCCTTCCCAGCCACCACACCTTGTTAGAACAAGAAAAGGAGGGAGCATGCCACTCCCTCAGCTGCATTTCTTGATGAGGCAGCTCCCTTTCTCCTCCAGGGAAAATAAAGGAGTAAATGAGGCAAAAACCATGGGCTTCCTGTGCTGGCCTGTTCACCTTGCTAGGGGAAGGAGATGACACACCTGTTCCCCCCCAATACCTGCTTTTATCCAGGTGTGGGAAAGAAAACTGGTCATCAGAAACATGGATCCCTACTAAGCAAGGGAAATTAATTCACCCATGCTTATATCTGGTTCACCTTTTTCCATATGTCCTCAGGAAAATCAAAAGAGAATGATTTCTACAGGCCCCAATTGATTATTACAATACTCTTAAACCACTGCTGCAATTTTCATCAGCAGAAACCTCTCAGTTTTACCCATGACTGCCCCAAGAAATTCTTAGCTGAACTCTGGAATTCTTGTTCCTGGATAGCTGCAGGTCCTGCTGAATGCAGACCAACAAGTACAGAAACATGGCTGCCCAGGTCAGGAGAAGTCCTTCTGAAATATTAGTATTTAGCAAAAGACTAGAGAATTCAGAGTTAGTTAACTACCATAGCAGAATGTGATTTTATTTAGTCAATTACTAGCTAATTATAGCTAATCACGTATAACCCTTTAGTATTATCTATTGTTATAAAATAATTTCTTTAAACGTGGTAGTCATCACTATCTGTAAATTTAGTACTATAACATGGCACTTCTTTTATGATTTTCCTACTTAGAGAAGGATTTGTCTAGAATTTCTTAGGGCAAAGGGAGAGAAAGAGTACTTCATAAATGGTCTCCATTCCTCCTGTAATCTCCTTGTTCAAAATGCAGGATTGAACAGCATTTGGAGTAAGAGTCTCTTTAGCACTTAGCCCTAAAGATGGTCTTTTTAATAGTCACAAAATCTGTGGAGGAAACAGGTGAACCAAAATATTTTATGAGTGGATTACATTCTATTGAGTTCCACGGGAACCAGGTGATTTTACATTCTATGGCTAAACTTCTGTTGAAGGTGGTTTAGAATTTCCATTTCAATTAATGCATAACTTTTATCAATGCTCTTATCAAAACCACATCCATTATATGGGGAAACTAGATTATATACACTTGATTTCAAGATGTTAATCATTGTCTGGGAAAGGCAAGCATCTATGAAGTTACACAGATTATTCTGTAGCATCAGTAACAGACTACTATGTAATCCTCAGTACCATCTCCTATCCAAAATTTGTTTTCAAATAAACCACATTTTATAAAGAAGTTGGAACTGGAGATTTAGAGTAGCTTTATGCAACATTTTTGTTAAGGAAATTAAATTGGTGCTTTCTTTGTAGAGCTTTGGATTTGAAATCTCTCTAGAGGGGCAGTTTGGAAGGCTAGTCATTGTTTAATTAGTACTCATCTCAACCAGCATCTGGAGTGAAAGATTGACAAGTAGGTATATATTCAAGAATTCTCAGAGGAATTTACTATCAGTGAGTGAATATGCAAAGTTCAGAAAATTGCTTATCCTACCTCACTTCAGCTTCTTCAGAGATTTTCATCTAATTTGGTAAAAGATAAATGCAAAGTAAGCAGGACTGCATGCTCTTCTTCTACCTCCATGCCTAAAGAGAATAATCCATAGGCAACAATAAAATCACTTCCTTTTTCAATTCCCAAACTCAACACAGGCACACCTAAGAACATATGCAGGTGAGGTGTGCTCTGAAAACAACAGGAATACCATTAACTAGGAAAGTTCAGCAAGAAATTCCTACCTAGGAATGCATACAGCTGGTCTTGGTATCAAAACTGTCAGGGGCCAACATCTGCTCAGAACACTGGAAAAATCAGGATCTTGCACACAGACCTGGAAGCAAAGCTTAAGTATCAGTTCAGCCACGTGGAGTTTTTCTCAGCTTCTAAGGAAACCACCCTCCCTAGCAGACTATGACTGTTCAGTCAGCCCGCAATTACTACTTGTTGGAACAGAATACAGACAACAGGCAGAAACAAACATTTAGTAGGGAGATTTGGGTGGAAAAAAGCAATTTGCCACTCACCAATTACTAGCTGTTCTGAACTATTACTACAAGGACTTTAAAGGACTCCATTAGATTCTTCAGAGAGGTTAGGCAAAACTATGCTAAAACACTGCACTAAAAATTACAGGTCACTTATTCTGATTTGCAATTGCTTTACAGCAAATTTCTTTTTTTTTCCTAATAGCTGCAGTTTTGCTTATGGATGGCTGTTTCAACCCATGGGAAAGCAAGATGTTCTGTATAGGTTACCATATTGGTGGGAGTAGCAGTATGGGGCCAGCTCCTACTTCACCTCACCTCTGGCCAGCACAGCTATGCTCGCAACTACTCCTGCCCCACTGAGCCAAAAAAGAGCTGGAGTATGTAGGCACCTTTCCCTAGAGGGGAAAGGAAGGGTTGCTTACATCAGCGCTTCTCCTCTCCCTATAGCAGCAATGACATTCCTGTCCTGGCTTTCATCCTCAGAGCAGAGAATCACAACTTTGCCTTCAAATCTGAGATGCCTTAAGCTGAGATGTGGCTCACAGGAAGAGAGCTCAAAGGAAGCATATGGAAAGCATTATTTTTTGTATTTTATATTAATATATACAAGTACACAAACAGACCAACAATTTCTAGTTAAAAATCATCTGTGGCATCTAATAAATCCATTGTTATGCTGGGAGCAGCCATGATGAGGAATCTCTTTAATTCATAACAATCCCAAAGAACAAAGTCATCCAACATCCAGGGAAATATCAGCCTCAATATTCTTAGCAAAGTGAATTTATGTTGGTTGTAAATAATTTTATTTTCAGGGAAAATATTTCCATTTGTATCACACCAAAGACAATCGAAGGCCACAGGTATTTCTCAAGTAGATTGGTTCTTTCCCTTCTGAAATGAGATGAGTCAATAAGAAACTAATTAGAAAGCCAAGGAGAGTTGCCCAAGTAGGGATACAGACTATAAGCTGTATTTGCACCATCACTTTTTGCCTCTTTAGATGTAAATTCAGTTTTCCAAGTCTCAGGCCACTTGCTGCCTAAGGAAATGTTGTTAAATCTCAAGTGACCACAGGAAAACTAAGAAGGGGAGACAGGAATTCCAGCTGCACAGCTTTTAAACAAATCCTTATCAGATCACTCTCAGAGCACAACACTTGTTTTCTCTCACTTTACTAGCTGGAGGTAAGGTGAATTTACTGGGAGTTAGCTATGGATAAGAGGAAAATTTTGATACCAGAACAAAACACATAAAATCCTGGAGACCAGCTGGTATGGGTACCCAATCTACTTTTGCATTCAGCAAGAAGGAAGATTTTTCCTCCTACGCACACAAATTCCCTCCCCAAACAACCCTCCATGGCAGATATCTAATTAACAATACTGGCACTGGTGTTGAAGATGAGCCTGCCTCTGAGTTCAGGTCTGCCCCATGGCAGAGGCCTGCTTCATTACTAATGGTACAGTTTGCTGCTGACCATGGAACAGAAGGAGACTTCATCTGGATATATACATATGTCTTTATTAGTAGAAACAAAAACATCTATCAAAATCCACTGTTGCAGGTCTACAAAAAGAGCCTCACACCTAAATACCAAAAATGAACGGGAGAGAAATTGAGTGAAGCTGTGGTGCAACTAGGAAATGGTAATGATAGTGTATTTATTCTCATGGAATAAAACATTAGTGTGCAAAAAGCATACACAATATTATAGCAATCACAATCAAGCAGAATCAGAGCCCCAAAGATCCTATGTTCTAATAGAACCATGTATTTACAAATACATCATTAAACCAAATATTTAACCTGCACTTGAGAGATGTCACCGAAGTAAGCTTTGGTTTTCTTTCATTCTGGAATTTCTACTTGCTGCGAAAAAAATGTATCCCAGAGCACAATTCCTGTTGTTCCCCTCTATTTCCATTCTTGCCCACCCATGACAGTGCCTGCCCCTTTTTTTTATTCCATCCATCTTGCTTGTTCTTGCTCTCTAATACCCTGGGTTCAGTCCCAGCTCTGCTTGCCCCCATCCTGCCTGCTAACTCTTCTCCCATGCATCAGTTATTGGTCCCCCTTCCTCCTGCAAAGACCCTCCCCTACTTTCTCTTCCACCTAGCTTCCCTCCACTTTCCAGCTCCTACACCTCCCTTCTTGCTCTCCCCAGTTCCCCAGGCCTCTCCTGGGGTTCCTGCACTCAAACCCCCCAACTCTGCATGCAGTCATGCCAGCTTTCCCTCAGGCTGCAATGGCACGAGCTCTGAGAAGACAAAGGGAAAATCAGTCCTGGCACTGCACAGTGCTGGAATGGGAAGGGATCAAAACCAGAGACCAAACAACTCAGGCCCCGAAGTTTTAAGTGTATTCAGCTAAGTAGGCACCAAAAACACCTGAAGGGACAGAGCTTGCTGCGTGGACACAGAACCTTTACAGCCCCAGAACAATATGCACACACATACTGAGGCTCACAGCTCCTACTTAAACATGTTCTTCCCTGCCACCCAAACCTAAAGCTGGTTAGAAAACTGAACACTTTGGTGAATCTTGTACTCAGCCATTAGGTTCTGACAAGTCTGCCTTGTTGTGCAGGCTAGCTTAGATTTTCAAAGGCTCGCAAACTGACCAAAAATGGAGAGCTTAACATATCTGTATGCAGATTCGGATGGATGCCCTGACAAATTTCAAGTCTCTGCTTGAAAACTGGCTAGAGCTTCAAAAGCATAAGAGGTATGCATTAATTTCAAGATAGGCAAAACATCTTTACTCCTTAACCTTGTTCTCAGAAATGGACAAACTTACTTGAAACTCTCCCACAAAGCCACCCAACCAAGGCAGACGCTTGGCTTGAAGAAATTAATTGCAAATGTTTGTAATTTGAAAATTTATACACAATTTAAAATGAGGTCACACACACAAGCAAATCAAAAAAAGGAATGAATTCACGACTTCCGATGGGCAGGCAGGTGTTCAGCCACCTCCAGGAGAGCAGGGCCCCATCACACATAATGGTGACTGGGGCAGACAAATGCCATCACTCCAAATGTGTCCCCTACTTCCTCCTTCTTTTCCCCACTTTATATACTGAGCATGATGTCACGTGGGCTGGAATACCCCTTTGGTTAGTTTGGATCACCTTTCCTGGCTGTGTACCCTCCCAACCTCCTGGGCACTCCCAGCTTCCTCACCAACATGTCTGTACAGAAAGCAGAAAAGGCCTTGACCCTGTGCAAGCTCTGCTCAGCAATAACAAAAGCATCTCTATATTATCAACTCTGCACAAATCCAAAACACAGTCCTGTACTAGTCACTGTGAAGAAAATTAACTCTACCCCAGCTGAAAAGCTGCGCAGTGGCATATGCTTTCACTATTAAACTGTCTTTATCTCAACCCATGAGTTTTCTTTTATCCTCCCTATTTTCTCCAAGCAGCTGCATGGGGCTTAGTTTATGGCTGGGGTTAATCCATGATAGGTGTCTATAACAGAAAGCACCAGAATACACCATCTTCACTCATAATTAGAATATACATACTCAGCTTTTTAATTGCTTTTTCCACTTTCTCGTTATTACATCTACTGTAAACCTCACCCTTGAAAATTCAGCCATCAGTTTATGTCAACACTCTTGTCCTGCTGGGGGAATAGGCCAGCCCACTAGGTATTTAAACAGATTTAGTGACCAGCTTTTCAAGAAGGCACAGACTGTGATTCCTATCAAAGATTCTCTGTATTTCTTCTCCCAGGTTTCTTCAAAATATTGAAAGAAGAAGGGTTATTTAGAAGATAAAGCATTTAAAGGTATCTGTATGTGGTCAAAATTAGCAAACAACTTGAAAGAGTAAGGAACTAAATGAGAGTATGTTTTCTTCTTGTTCAATGTTCCCATGACAATTCATTCTGAGGAGTCTTGGCTCACCACCGATTTTAGTATGATTTGATGTCCCTTAAAACAGTGCACAAATGGCTTCTCCATTTCAAAGCTTAAACTGATCATTTTGCCCATCTCCTCTTCTGAGGCATGAACTTCAGAGAAAAGACGTAAAAACAATTTAAGAAGTCATCTATGAATGAAACGTACATATCCATGTCATCCAGGTCTCCACAAAGCAAGACCGTGCATCAAGAGTTACTAGAATTGTGAGGTTATCCACCATAAAGGCTTCTTTGATGGAAAAGGCATGTTACAGTATCCCAAAATTTCCACTGGTGTTTATTTTAATATGAAAAGGCCTATTTTAGGTTTCTTTGCAAACAAGCAGAAAAAGATTAGCAGCCATGCTGCTGCTTCCAGCCAGCCCACCAGGACCTTCATATTATCATTGTTATTATTATTAAGGGAGATTTCCCCTGACTATCAGTAAAACCAGTGGTGCAAGGCAAAGCTGAACTGCCACACAAGCTTTTGCACATGGGCTCTGCCAGAAATTCTCAAGGATAGCACTGGAATATTTTTAAAGATGTTACAACCTGGCCAGTATTCTTCTCCTTCAATAGTGTCAGCATAAATCTCAAAAATCGTGATTCAACCTCTGAAACAAATTGATGTCTTTACCAGAACAGAAAAGATACTTTAAAATGGGTCATATAGATCAATACATCCATTAGAATGGGTCACAAGAACCTGTTCATAACTTTCTGTTGTAAAGGATGTCACGAGATTAAATAACCTAAGACCAAACAAAAATTACCTAAGATTTACCTCATTATCTTTCTGAGGCAGTTACTGTTCAAACAATATAGGATAATTTCAGCAACCTCTACAGTTCTGTGAAGGTTATGGAGATTCTGTGAAAGTAGTGCAAATAAAAAAAATGAATAAAACATTTCCAGTAACACGGAATTCTCTTTACTCAAACTTTCCGTAGTCAAACTTTTTAAAAATAGGTTATAAAGACTCCTAATTATAGAGTACTGAACCTCATTCAGTCAATCACTGGATCCTCTCAGAATAAACACCACACTACTGATAAACGTACAATATTCTTCTTAATATCATTTAGCTCCTTATATGAGCAAGGGCATAACTAAGGTGCTTGATGCTGATCTATGTAGAATACTCATGTTTAAAGAAGTCACTGTCAATATTTCACATTGCTGCATGAAGCGTAATGAACACTAATGAAGAACTTTGTCATGTTTTTCTAAAGAGGAAGTCTAATAGCCTGGGAATCCTGACACTGAACACATTAGTTCATTCAAATCTTGTTTTCCAGTCCTTCCTTCACCTCACCTACCCACCTTTGATTCTAGTCAGAAAAGTTAATCTTTTTTTTCCTCTATCAAATATATAATCATTCTACTCTCAGGAGTCTGTTGCATGAATCCAGATGCTTCATATACTCACAAGTACCTATCCAGAGGAGGCCAAGCAAAACAGACAACACACAGCACCATACTTGCACAATGCAGCAAGGAAACTGGCATTAAAATTACATGTTCTCATTTGTTCTATACAGTAATTTTACATCCAACTGTTAGTGTTTTCACATCCTGTAGTACAGTTATATGTACTTCTGTAATGCACATAATCCTCTTCTCCTTAGGAAGCTCCAGGAAACACACTTGTTGATTCACACCAGAGAAGAACATTTTAAAATAAAACTATTTGTGTGTGAATGTGTAACAAGAAGCAAGTTAAGGGGATCCCAAAAGAGCATCTTGCTTATTTTTGCATCTCCAGTTTTGCTGAGTTTATTAAAAATGCTTCCCAGTTACAAGAGATCTCACAGCACAGCTATTACACTTTGTGCAGGCATGCCATTCAAATTAGGTGATAAAACCTACTAAGTAGTAAAATTCTAAGTCTCAGTATTTGGTATTGCACAAAGACTCTAAAATAGCTTTTTACAATACTTGAATGAGATGAACAGAATAACCCCAATAAATATACAGAAGGGGTAGCTCTTAGTAGTTCTGTCCTACTTTTAATGCTTTTACTCCAACAGCAATGCTATTCTCTACCTCCCCTGTAGCAGATTGCAGTTTTCTCCCTTCTTTGTAGCAGGGCTAATAAGTTCTAGGTTAGAGCGGCTTAGACCTCAGGCTACTAGTATGTTGAAATCAATTATGCAAAGCCCATTCATTTTGATACAATGCACTAAACTGCCGCTGTCACCGCAGTAGAACGGCTGCTCAGATTGTTGTTTCGGGTTTCTCTCCCCATTTTCTTTTTTATCATTACAATGTCTTCAACCATGGGCAAAGTTGGCATTCTTTACTGAATATATTGCCTCCTACCTAGAATGCAGCACCCACTTCAAGATTAATCAAAACCAACTTCAAATTCAGAATCAATGGAAGCTTAAAACATGAATTCTGTGTATAGCATGAATTTTGTGCATGATATGATTAAGAGCACAATTCATTCAGTATATCAAATAACTAATTTAGTTACAAATTACTATCCCAAGATTAAAGAAAGACAATTCTTTAAAAGTGTAAGACTTGCAAAAATTAAGAAGACTTTCTCTACCTTTTGTTTTTAAATGGATAGACAATTAGCATGATAGTAACAAGATACTGAGATATAATTACTTCCCTATAAATTTAGGATACAAATAGATTCCTTACAGTTCTTAAAACTGAAAATGGCATTAGTTGTCTCAGATTGTCAAATTTTTCTAACAATCATCCATTTTAATGGCAATCATCATTCTTACATGAAATTATAATTTTTAATAATAGAAAAAGGAACAATAGTAAAAAAAATAAAACAGACTCAAGAGACATTGTGACTATATAAACTATTTTTTTTTAAGATACCAGAACCAATCTATTAATTCAATGGCACTGTAGGTGGACTTCTCAAGGTACTTTTCAACTTGCAACATTGGTAAGAAATCCTTTTCTTTCTTGAAAAAAATGAACCTGTCTCTGTCAGTTTAGTATGTCAAGTTGGCTCAACACAGGGTCAGACAGGAACTAAGAAAGGAGGAGGGAGCAAGACTACCCTTTTTGGCAATTGCAAACCATTCCATTGGTACAGCCAACTCATACAACCTTCACATCCTACCTTACTAAAGGATGTGAAAAACAACATGAAAATACACTAAAGCCACTAAACATAATGAACTTAAAATGCACAATTCAACATTACATCTTACTCAGAAAATAACAGCCCTTAGAACTCACTTTGAGCCCACAAAGGAAGTAAAAAGTTAGTAGCCAAAGAATCCCAAGTGGCTTATATGTTGCCAGGGTGATAAATTCGGAGAGAAACAGGAAACAATGCTTCAGTCTATAAATGTGAGGTACTAATGTGGAAGGAGGAGAACAACTTTAAACTTGCAGAGCCTGAGCTTATACAAAAGACCCCAAACAAAGAACCTGCAAGAATACCTCAGGAGGGCTGCTGAAAACAAAGTAAAAGTACTTCTCTACGAAACTGAGCATGTATTTCCAGGTAAATTATTTCTGAAAGCAAAGTCAATATCAGAAGTATCTGAGTTCCCTGATCTGTTCTTCATCTGTTTCCTTCATGGCTCCATATAGAGCCCATTGTTCCCTGCGAGCTGCCAATGTGACAGAAATGTCCCAGATTAAAATAGACAGAACCCCCTTCAAATTAGACTCAATAACTGTGACATAAATACTTTCCAATAGTAAGAATGATACAGCACTTGAATACAGAATAGGGAAATGCTCAAACTAAGTCAAGCATCACATAATAAAAGGCTGCAAAGTTAGAAAGCAGTTTCCCTCTAAATGTACAGTCCTGAGTTTCAAAGACTGTGTTTCTAAATGCCTACTGGACAGACGAGCATGCAGTGTAATTATTCTGAGCCTAAGTTACTCCTTCACCAGGGTTCTTGTGAACCAACAAACAGAAAGCACGCAAACTAGGTGCAAAAGGATCACCTGGTGACCAGCCACATGATGAGCTGACACTGTCAGTTGCAACCATCCTCAAAGTTATGCAAAGTTTGGGGAAGAAAGAAGGTACAATAGGCCACAGGACAGCTATGCTCACCGTAAGCACCGCGGGAATGTAATCACAGTGCAGCAAAAATGCTGTGGGGGTTGGCAGAATGCAGCTCTGCTGCTGGGGGACCAGCTTGCCAGCACTGCAAAACTTGTGCCTTTCCCATCTCCCAGCCTCCCCCCAACCCTTTCAATTCAATCTCAAACTGCAATGATCATTAAAAACAATGAGTACGTCTGGCGCAAGCAAACGTGCCTTGACTATCAACGATTCATTAAGTACCTGGCACTGGATCCATAATATGGGATTCTGACATGGAAAGAAAAGCTTTAAGCTCATTCAAAAGTACGAGGTTTACATATAAAAGACTTAAAAGGTGCATATTTTTTTCTAACAAGTAAAAGAAGGCTAAGTCCTTTGTGGTGATGTTGATAGTTTCATCCCCTGCATAAACTAATTTTCCTATTTATATACCACCTTTTCCAAATCACAGATAAATTAAGTCAACTTTAGTTAATGTGGTAATGATTTGTAGTGAGTGGCAGAAATTCCCCTGTAATTATGCATGAATTGATGTGTGATTTTCTAATGAGCTTAAGTGAAGAAATCATCATTTTGTGATAAATGCTTTATTTCTTAAAATGCTTGTAACACATTTCTAATAAATTTAATCAAGCAACTCGCACTCATGTAACATTTACAATTATTAAGTGTGCAGTCTTTTACACTACCTTATCACTTTGGCTGATTGCTGTGTGTTAAAGTTTAGTATTTCATAAACATGGTTATAACAACCATTATGTTATTTTTGCTCAGAACCATGAATTATTTCAATTTGAAGTTAATTTACATTCTGTACAAGCTTTATGCCTCAAAGGCAAAATTCTTTTGCCATTTACAAATAGACATATGCATTAGGAAATGAAATTAAGGGCTTCTACCTTTCTGGACCCACCTTGTCCTTCAACACATCATGTAAGGGAGAACAAAGTCTCACTATAGTAAGCTTATTACTGGATTCCAAATTTAAAAGAATTCCCAGAGTACAACTGCTTCATCCCACTGAAACATCATTTATCAGCCAGTCCTGCCAATTGTGCTGCACTGAAACCCAGTACATATTCAACCTGGTAGCAGAGCTGAATTTCTGTGGACGCTGGAGAGTCAGAAAGCCTTCTAAGATGACCTAAAGGCACATTTTCCTACGGTCTCTTTGCTAGGAATTTTAGCTCAGAGCTTTCCTCCTATAGCAAGCTGATACAGGGAATAGATGACCTAAGGGAGTCACAGTTCTAGAGACTTCTATGAGTTGCCGCACCTTTAAAATGGAAAAATGGAAATCAGATACTTCCTGCAACTCTACACATTCAGGCGCTGGAACTTAGCTGTCCCAAGTGTACCATACGGGTTAGCAACTTCCTAATAGGAGATCTGCCTGACCAAGGAGAGCCTCCAGCTCTGCTATGCATCCTCACACTCTCTTCAACTATCTCTTATTTGAGCTTCTGAAGAAAAAGGTAAAAGAGGAAACCTTTCTCAGCATTCCATATCTGTAACTAACTTTTTCTTTTCATTTCTCACTACAAATGAAAACCTGATATAAAAGAATATTAAACTTGAGATGTTTAAGGTGGCCAGTTTAAAATGCTGAATCTGTGTTAAGTGGTACCAGTAGTAAATCTCAGACAAATTCCTTACACAAGTGCTGTCCCTAGAGCTAGAAAATGTATTTTCAAGAACCAAACATTATCACCTCAAAAGACAAGAAAAGATAATTTCATATATGCATATACACAAATTTTTCTTCTGATGAAAGGGTGGTCTGAAGCCATTTAAATTTCAATTGACATGAAGAATACAGTCTAAAAATAAACCCATCCTGCTATCGCAAGAACAATAAAAAGAGGCTTGGAATAACTTCTTGAGCACTCTTGAGTACTCTGAAACACATAATTAATGGATAAATATCAGCTAATACATTTATTTCGGTTTGAATTTACTAACTTATCAGTGAACCCAAATTCCAATGGTCTACATCCAAAAGGACTTCATTAGATGTTCAGTTGCCTTAAAATACATAGAAGAATTGTAGCACAAGCAAGTTTCTCTCTTCAGAATCTCTACATTATAGCCAGGAATAAATCCATCTAGATTATAATCTTTCTTTCTATCTTCCCACCTGTTTTCATGTGAGGTCAAAAAGGTGAGTGACAGTGACAAACTGAAATCCTCTTTCTTGAGCAGGGATTCATTCCTCCCTCATGTGACAGGCGTTTTTCAAGTTTTTTCCCCTCACTGGTATGAAGTTCAGTTACAGAAGTAAGAATCAAGATTCAGACAACTCTGTTCTGTCAACATGTTATTGCCAAATTTTGTCCTCCCACAGCCTGAATGTATTTCACAACCTAATTCAGATCATTTAATCATCCTCCTTCAAATATCCACATTCCTCCTCATCTGAGTTACTCCCTGATTATTTCTTTTTTATGTTACAATCAATAACCCTGCCAAAGATTGAAAAAAAAAGGAAAAAGAAAAAAGAGAAAGAGAGAGAGAGAGAGAGAGAGAGAGAAAGAAGATATTGTGGTCATGTAAGGCTGGAATTCTCAAAGGAGGAAGATACTGAACTTCCACTAGATGGGAGTTGGACTTCCATTTGTTTTATATGCCTTTGAATTTCTCAGGTCTAACATATCAAATACACAGTGTGAGAAAGACAGAAGGAAACAAAAGGTTTGAAAAATGGAGGAGAGTGGTTCTCCTCAGAAGATTAAAGTAACTGTCAGTTAACTTAAATGCTCAGGCTTCAGCAAAACCAAACATCTCCTGACTTGATTCACTTTAGAACTCAGTGCATAGTCTTAATTCCACTGCTTGCTCACAACAAAATACTAGAGTTTTGGTTTAAAGTTAACAAAGCTTCAATTTATTGAACCTCAAATGTCAAAATTTGCATTATTTTCCTGCAGCTGTGTGTACTATTCCATCTGGCTCATGCTTAAATGTTACTAAAAAAGCCCATCAAAAAAGCAAACAATATCTGTACTATTTTATTAAAAGCTGCTAAAATCTCACTTTTCTGTTGTAAAATTCTTCCAAATAAAGTTGCTTACAAATTTCCCTCCTCTGAAAGATTTATTTAATATAAAAAAAGAAGTAATGCATTTGGAAGTATGTGTGGACAGAGCATTCCAGTTTTCTTTTCTGAGGAAGCAAATAAATATTCAATATTTTTCACTTAAATAAAAAACATACAGTATACTTTTACATTTTTAAATCCAGGCTAAGTCAGAGAGTCTTTCTTAAGAACATTGTGTTTCATTTCTGTCTCCAAAAAGGTCCCATCTCTGGAATTGTTAAAATAGTACTTTTCTTTATTGGGATTTTTATTCTATATGAATCTAGAGGTAATATTTCTCTAATCTTGTATCCTGTATATGGGATCAGTTATGACATTAGTGACCATTCCATATTTCAGTGTAAAAATCATTTTGAAAGGTAAAGTACTCTAAAATCATCAGGAAATTGTAATATTAGCATTGTGCTTTCTCAGTTTATATTCACATTCTGTAGTAAAATGGAAACATTGCATTCATCTGATCTGTATCTCAGATTAATCCATCAATAATATTTTACAATTTTATCTGGCCATGAACATTTTATGAATGTTATTTGCACTTTCCACGGAGCTGTAAAAATAATGAACAATATAAATTCTAATTTTTATGTTTCACTGAAGCACGGATAGTCAAACTTAAGCCAAAACATCTCTACAATGAACAAAGAAAGATGTACGATAAAACCATTTTTAGAGACTCCTGTTGAGCTACTTTGTTATAAACTTAGATCAGTTATGTGATGAGATGAAGATGAAAATGAACTATGTTCTTCCTCCTTCCTATCCAACCTGTACTGATACAGGTATGCAATCTGTCAGGCAGTAAGATACACTTATGTACATTGTTTATTGTTTACCTAGTAACACTAGCTAACTAATTTTGGAATACTGCGATCCATCATGGCCAGCAGACAATAACAATAACAGACATCTAACTTGAGCAAAAATCCTTGCAAATTCTGCCAAAATAAGGACAGCAAATCGAGGAGTAGCACAGCCATGAAGTGTTCTCTAATTGACTGGCACCATCCCTGCAGTGAACACCCCTATAAATAGATATAAGCCACAGACATTCCAGCACACAGCTGCTCTCTACAGCTCCAGCTCAAGAAAGTGTTCTGGTACATAACTAAATCAAATAAACTCTCAAATATCTTTCAGATCAGGCACCTTTCTCATCAACTGTCTTGTCTGTATTGGCACTTTCAATTTTAACTATAAAGAGGACAAATAGATCAATACTAAAATATTTCAGTAGTAGTCATGACATAACCCCAAATACGTTTTAATACATTGTTAGCATTACCTATGGCAGTGAATGTTTTTATTTTAACTGAAAAATGTCACTTTATCTTGAACAATTGGCATAAACAAAATGCATGGAATGGATGAAATGAACAGAAAACAGGTAGACTATCCCCAAACCTATTTCCAAGAGTGAGAGAAAATTCTTTGGATGAGTTAGTTGAGACTTTATATGAGTCAAAGCTCCTAACAAGTTAGTGGTATTAAATGAATAGTAAATAGCACAGTTTACCCCCCAAAATTACAAATCCACTGAGCATCTACCCATGATATTTAGTTACAGGAACACACTGAAGATTAATGAGCACACTGAAATGTACCTACCCTGCCTGTTTCAGTGCCACTTATAGTGAAAATTATAGCATTAACTCACAGGCTCTGCATCCCAGAAACCAGGAAGTAGTGCCAAAGAATCCTTGTTAAGTTATAATTACAAGATTTCTGTTTTGCCATCCACTTCAGGGGCAGATCCATGTGATCTCAACATGCCAGCTCTTTAGAATTAGATGGAAATGGGATGGGATAGTTAATTAAAATTGCTTAAATAATGAAAACTTTAAAATATTTTCTATGAACTACTCTAATTTTCCAGTGCACAATACCTGCTGTCTGCCCTAAAAAAAAATCTACATGGGTTTGCAATTAAAGTTTCACTGAAAAAGAGGAAATACATTTCTAAGGAAATATACTTCCATGTAACAAAATAATTTTAAAAAGATATATCAGAGTAGGTGCAGTCAAGCATCAGATGAAGTATGGTTTAGCTAGTTTTTTATACTTAGTCTTGTTTTTGTCATGTTACTTGCTCCATGTGAAATTTTTAATAAATGCAGAATTATAAGGGGAATGACTTCCCAGCCCTATGCAGTAATAGAAAGAAGGCTGATGGCAGCAACTTTTTTTTTTTCTTAGATACTATAAAACCCTTGAGACATTCCTATTAATGATCACTGACAAATGCAGGGAAAAATAATAAAGACCTGAGTAAAGTGTTATGAAGAAGGGGACTTATCAGTTGTGGAATTCATCTGGGTATGACACAAGTTGCTGCAGACATAAAGCCATTGAAAGTCCTTGCTTCAGGGTTCTGGAGTATAAAATATTCATGGTGTATAATTTTGCATAATTTGTTTAGCTACTGAAGTATGATTTAGTTCCTTGGTGCACAGATACAAAGAAAAGAATGAAGGAAAGAACAAAATACTTGACCAAAACGATAGATTTGTTAGTATTCTTCTGTGTGGTGTATGAAAACATCCACATGCACACAAGTATTGTATTTTTAATTGAAAATTATAAATAAAAAATAATCAAAAATATTGAATATTGTAGTCTTCAGATACTACAAAAAACCAAGTGTGTATGGATATCAATATCAAACTATCTTTAATGTGATTGATGTGAGATTCTCAAGCTTTTGTTCATTTACTGAAGACACTGACTTACTCCAGCCACCTGCTGTACTCTCAGAAATATATCTGAGCTGAGCATAGACAAACTTCAGATTCAGAAAGGATCTTCTGTATTCACCAGCTCTTGGCTACTTCCTACTTGCTCATATGCTCTGTATACAAAGAACAAACACAGCTATGAAGAACCCAAGTAATGTTGTGGATAGGGTATTCAACGGTATCGGTATTTCAGCCTGATTTGTCTTTGAGCTAAATCTAATGCAAAATGAACTCTGCAATTCAGAACACAAGCCACACACTTTACCCTGGATTTGTGAAATCAAGCACAAATGCAGGGATGCCCATGATAAATCCACACCCTCTTTCTGACAGTGTCTCTGCACCAAAGTCCCAGTGACTAGATTCAAAAGGACCCAACAATATAAGAACAGGTGCTCCTTCCTCTTTAACCACTCATGTTTGTTTTTACATTTTTACTCAGTTGTGTAAAAAACCCAATTGGCCCATACTCCTAGAGGTCACACTTAAAAATACAAGAAAGAACAGAAAGGGGAGGGAAACAATGGCAACAAGGTTGTGAGAGTCCATATTAAATTTTCTTTTATGGAATGTGTGTGCTCCGCTTTCCAAAAATTAATTATTTGGAATAGTTAATTAAAAGGTTTACTATTTCCCACATACAATCAAAGAGATTACTGACAACATTGCCGTGAATCAATCTGTTAATTGCTATTTCAACATATATGTATGCACTACCTTGGGAACACCTAAGAAAACACATCTGGAGAGAAAGTTATTAGAAGGACTTTTAAGATAAATATTTTGGGAGACTGAATTTCCATTGTTACAGTACTTTTACAACCATCTATAAATCATGACACATTTTACACTTTAAAATAACAGTTACATTTCTCTTCTTTCCTTTCTTATTCCAAACACATTTCACTGGGAGTTTGGCCTAATCAAGAGCTTTTGGATCAGGACACTACCAAATATAATGTGGAAACAAAACTACAAACAATAACATGAATTATATCTTAATTACATCTTAAGGAAAAAGCATCAAAAATTGATCAGGGAGCTAGGCAATACAATAGATCAAACAGAACATTTAACTACATTCAGACCTTCTGAGCTATCCCATCTTAGGTTTTATGAAACTCGCATGGAAAAAGATGAAACACAGATTGATGGATGTATTGCTCTGCTCTTTCACTGTAGCCACTGATTAGCCGTGGAGGCCACAGAGAGCTGCTCTTCCCTGTCACAGCACAACAGAGCCCAACACTGGGGAAAAGAAAGGATTAAAATCCTCATGAAACAAGCTACAGGCATTTAATTTTGAAAGATACTTTGTTGAATTCTGATGCCTTTTTGTACAGGAAATAACTTCTGCGTATTTATTTGCAATCTAAGTTTCCTTGTGTAAAGAACACCATTTCTGTCCACTATAGCAGTTTCAACATAAGTAGTATGTCATAATCTGTGAGGCCAGATGAGGAGAAAAATAATACCAATAATTGAAACATGTTTTGACTTTACTGGTGTGTAAAAAAATGTGAAACAGGAAATCATCTATTGAGGGCAACCCCAAATGAGCTTCTGCCCTGCTCTTGCCAGAGGGAACACAATCTTTTCATGCAAAATTACTTTGCTACCATTTTTACTTCATGTAAAATTCAACAAATATGTAAATCAAGATAGAGAGGAAAGACAGAAGGAGTAAACACAAAATTGAAATTCCTTAACATTTTCTTCAGCATCTGAACAGCAGATTCAACCATTTCCAAGTACCTGCTTGTCAGTGTTGCCTTGGTACCTCAAGAAGCTCTGGGAGCAGGAATTAGTTGAGGTTGGCCCAGCAGCAGCAGCCTCTTCATTGCCTGCATTTAGCGCCCATTTGCGCAAGAGGAGAATGACAGCACATAACACAACAGTTATTTAAAGTCCTTTGGAAATTCATGTCACCATTGCTGAGTGTTTCCATACCTCAGCCTATATGAAGACAAGTTAAGTGTTGCTGATTCTGAACTCTACCATTTTGTTTTATTTCACTGTGATGGCCAGGCTGGGAGTCACCCAAGACAATGAGCGTAGCCATAGCCCTTCTTCATGGTAAACACATAATTTCCCCAGTGATCCAGTAAGCAATAACAAGAAGTTATGTGTAGTACATATAGTGTTTCTATTCCTCTGGGTTTAATATGGCTCACAGTAAAATTGATTTTCTGGAATCTTGCAATAAACCTCATCAAAGTAAATGAAACCCACGCTGGTTTTTTATAAAGTGATTGGATTTGCTGTGATAAATTAACCCTCACCGTCAGAGAGACTCCCAATAATGCACTTGTTCAATTAAACTCCTCCAGACTGTTTAGATTTTAATTTTTCTATAGGACTTATTTAACTCACTCAAAGCTTGCAACTTAATGCTTTGCAGAAAGGATAGCAGCTGAAAACCACTCTCTCTCTTCTCAGACTAAATAGATCAACATGATTTATACTTGCTGAGAACTTGCTTGACACTATTCTCTAATCTGTATTAAAAGAAACACTGATAGCTACTCATATGCTGTGGGAGTGATCAGTAGGAAAAAAATTACTTTCTGCATACTATGAGCTCCTAGTCATACACCAGGAACTGAGAAGGATTTAATAATTTTAAACTTTTGTACACATATGAAATCAACTTTTGTAAGAGATGCTAGGGCAAAATCCAATGGATATCCTGCAGAAACCTACTGAAGCCTGCCTCACACTGCACTATCCCTTCCCAATAGATGAGGTTCATCTAAAATAATCACCTAGATCTACCTAATCTTTTGCCAATATTTCAGTTATTCCACTGTTCAGCTGCCATTTCAGCAGGAGGTAAAATGTATTAAAAAAAAAAAAAAAGAAAATTTCAAAGTGACCTTTCCTAACATTCCTCAACAGCCTCTAGTGACTTTATCAAATAAAAAAGTGTGTGATGTCTATTCACAGCTACTGGGCAATATGTATGAAAACTATTTTTGTTGTCATATTTATTCCTGCTTAAATGAAAAAATTATTCATTTAACCAGGAGTAAAACCTCTGAGATTTTTTTCTCATTTCCCAAACTGTCTGGGGAAAACATGCTGCTGTAAACAATCATGCCCTATTTTATTCCTACTTAAATGAATTATCATAATAATAATTACTAACAAAAACATCTGGTTTCTGCTCAGCACAGACAGCAAATTCTTTGACACATTGCTTGCATTTCCCCTTCTTTTTAGTCTCCAGGCTGAGGGTCTCAGGCTTTTTTTAGACCAGTATACATGCCAACTACACAGTATGCCTGATGGTACAGATTTATGGAGAGACTCCTGATGACTATGAAAAGTTTCCTCTGTTCTTTCTGCCTCCGGAAAATTATGCCTTTGTAATAATATCTTCTCTTTAGAGCATCTCCCTGCTTTTTATACAGATGACATTTGCAAGTAAACAAGTTCTTGCTGTTTTTCTTCACTACTAAGAAACAGCCAGGAAAAGTAATGTTCCCTTTGACATCATAATGGCCTGTTACTCTAGAATGATCCTAATATCACTATTTAAGGTTTTGAATTAGAAAATGGGGCTATGTAAAAGCAATTTAATCAATATTTCTACTATACAGAGTTGTCTTATTTTTGTGGAAAAGAGGAAGAAAAATTCAAATCAACTAATTTATCAATATGACTTTGAACAGTAATAATATTAACAGCACCAGATTTTGCATTTCTATAATGCCTTTTATCAGTGGTTCTGCAATTGTGGCTCCTTGAGTTTCTCTGCCTCCACTGAGCAACGCTGAAATGGAAAGGAGAGCTCAAACTCAACAGCAGCCATAGTCCAAGCAGCACAGAAGCATGAAAAGTAGGGGATGGGAAGAGGACCCCATGAAGAGAAATATTACCCGCTGTCATGATCTCTGCACACTTCTTCTCAAGGTACAAGGGAATGTAAACCCCCGAGAGTCTCAGTGGGTTTTAAGGGGTGATATGCAGGAAGAAGCCCAGACAGGGCCCAAAAAAGGTTAAGAAACCATCAGACAAGAAAGAGCTTAACATATCACCTAGGAACCATGAGATTTGAAATGCAAATCCCAACTTTGGGGAGCCATTCAGTGTCTCTGGCCATTGGTGTTATGCAAAGCTTCTCAAAAGGAGCAGGAAGCTCTAGTGTGGGGACAGGCATTTACTTTCACAGTGCGGCTGCAGCCCAGTCTGTTCCAAACAAACTCTGCATGCAGCATGGCCTTTTCCAAAAGAGTCTGCCTGGGCAGTCGCAGGCATTTCACCTTCATTTAATGGCCACATTTCTCGCCTTTCATCTTCTCCAAGCCCTTAGCGTGGGGCGGTGCCTTTTCCCGAGCAGAGCAGGTGGGCAGGGTGCCCACAGCTGTGGTGGGGGCACACAGATCACCCTGCCCCTGGGCTGTTGAAGGCTCTTGCTGTTGCCCACGGCTGTCTCAGGGCTGTTCTGCACTGGTGGACACATTTCAGCTGTACAGCAGCCCTGAGCTCCCTCAGTACTACCACAGTACACCAGGTCACCCCAACCTCATGTCCTTGCCAGAGGGACTCCTACGCCAGAAGTACAAAGGGGATTTGCCAGAGCTTGGCTTGCAAACAAATTATTAATATTGAACAATTTTTGGATCTCAAAGTGTTTGAAAAAGTAAATAAATATCCGTCTCATTTCATAAATGGAAATGAGAAGCACTGAGACACTCAATGATATGTAAGAAGCCAAGAGCAGAGTTCAGGGGTCTGGACTGCTCTATCTGACCGCTTGTGCAATGGTCCCCTTTATGTTTTTCAAATAATCTATTTATTTGGTCTGCTGGCCAATTCTTGCTGAGCTTGGTCATGTAAATATTTGGTTTGGGCTCCCCATGATCCTGCCCTGCAGTCTTTGTGCTGTCACTCACAAAAAACAGCTTAGTCCTATACACACTCGTATAATCAGTATCACCTGTTTAATGTCCCTGTTTGAACCACAGATGCTTTACCTTTCTTTCACCTAAATTTAAGGTAATCACAATTGCCTATGGTATGTTAGATTTAAAAGTTAATAATTATTAGCTCAAGTTTATAGAATTCCTCTTACAGGAAAGAAGCAATTAAAATTAAGAATGTATTCACTTAATAATAAAAGGCCTATACTAACACAGGGGTCAATATATTTAAATGCTTTCAGCAAGTGACTATATATCTTATTATAACATTTTATATTCTTTATATCTTCTTTATAGCCTCCTGTCAAATTTCAAGGTTATTTCCTTGTCACTTTTTCAAATTTTATAACACTGAAAAGTTATCTCCAACCTACCATTAAACATTTAAGAAACAAACAACCCATACCCTTCCAAACACAAACTTCTGCCAGAATTCTACCATGTAAGTACATTTTTAAACCCATGACGGAAATACGAGAGAACTGTTATCTATTATTTCTAATGTTACATGGACTTGAATATATTTACAGCTTACAATATATGATCAAGAAATGAGGTTCTTGTGACATTGTATTTTATGTGAATCTTTACCTAGAGAATAACCTCTGGTACTGAGTATGAGCCAGCTGATTGATATCTAACTGAAGTTTTGTATTAATAGGAAAAGTATGAAATATTTTTCTATTAAAGAATATGCTAAGCATATGAAAATCATCATTTTTTAAACTATGATTAATTTGATTCTATTCTGGTTAAAGACCCTAATCTGCAGGACATAGTAATACAAATAGCCTCATGGATTCAACCGCATATCAGTGTGAAGGCTTTAGTATGAAACTATCTTCTTTATTATGTTCCAAGAAGAAATGAAAACCAAGTGGAAATAGTCTTCATGATCCCAAAAGAGAAATTAATAAGAGTCAAACATGAATTTCAGAGGGAAGAAACTTAGGATTTATCCTTGCCAATACCAACCCTCAGGTTGGTTTCATTTTCCAAAGGAAACAAAAAAATCCCACTGTATTTTTAATTACTGCTATGGAATATATCCATTTTACTATGTTATCTTTCACACAGACAGGACAAACAGTCTTCTGCTGGGTGGTTTGATTTTTCTACTGCATTTCATAGATATAATTCCAGTGGCATTGACTTTAAGAACAAAAAAAAAGTAGTCATTTTATAGCATTCCCAGATACCTCAGAAATCTATTTCAGTGACTAAGCTTTGGGGCCAAAACCTGTACTCAGGTATATTTGTCAATAACACCAGGTACATTCATTGTATTCATCAGTGCTTGGATCTGGCATCCTGGTCCAGTCACCATCCATGTTATTGCATGAAGTGTACCTGTAAAAATACAGGGCTCCTCACAGCAGCTTGCACACTTCATAAAACTTCTACAGAAAGTCATCATCGAGATGACAGGGAAGAGATAGAAGAAAATCCGAGAAGACAATTGCTCTACTGTGAAGTTTGCTCAGAATCTATGTAAGAAAAGCAAAAATGAACAAACAAAAGGTCCTTATGGATGCAGATATTGGTATACACAGGTTCAAGTTGCAGTAACTTCATCCGTATTTCTGTTGCACTCTTGTATTCCCTTAGAAAGGATTGCAGATTCTTCTACAGTAAAAACTAGGAACCCTGTGCATCCCAGCTTCTGTGAGAACTGAAGACAACCACAGGATCCATGTGGTATGACAGCAGATATTTCATCTCAACAAAACACACAACAGAGAGTATGATACTAAGAAATTTGCAAAGACCTTCACTTTCTCATTCCAATCCCATGATAAAATTAGATTCAATTAGTGGACATAAATATCCAATAGTAACAGACACTACTTTTTAATCATATAATGAATAAAAAACATGAAAGATGGAGGCCAGAGATGAGTCAAGCCCAACTGACCCAAAAAAAGATTACTCAAATTGTAACTTGTTGTCTCTAAATAGCAATTTTTGAACCTCCACATTTTCTAATAATGCACTTCTGTAAGCAAAGCATTTTGCTCCTTACTGGCATCACCAGAGCACTCAGCATTGCTAAATATTGAACTGCTTCTATTTATATGCCTAAGCATTGATTTAAGAGCCTATTTTAAGCATCTCAGTCTGCAAAGGTTTCCATTTTCTCTGTAAGAAAGGGCTGAAAGCAGCATTAGGGCACTGTCAAAATGTATAGCTTGAGTAGACTAGTGAGCCCCAGTAAAACTACCTAGATGCCCACTCACTCTCCTTCTATCTTCCCCTCTCCCTCCAAAGAGTTCCTTTGATTTCCAGATTCATGTGAAGCATTCAATATTTACTCTAATAGCCCAGAACAGGTTAAGAAGCTGGCAGTCGAGGGTCTGTCTCCTTCTCATACATAGTGGTGAGCCAGGCTAAGTTCCACAATGCAGGCTGCTGGTTTTGTTATCTGGTCAGACACAGCCTGCCCCTTCTGATGCAGCTGAGGTTTCCCAGTTACACAAGCAAGGAGAACATACAACTGTCCTGTGAGGAGCTAGATTATGCAGGGAGGGGTGTTTTTTTTCTTGTCTAAGGACTGGTTAAGGCAATGGCCCTGAAGGAAATAGTAAGTGGATACCTTAATAAGCCTTGAACATAGTACTTCCTGAGATGAAATCAAGTGCAACATTTGGGGAAGAATTATGAAAGTGGGAAGTCAAATATATATATATATATTATTATAAGTAGGAAAGTTTGGAACGAAGATAGTGATACATGGATGTAGGGAAGCTCAGATAATGGAAAGGCCAGTACAGTTGAAACTAGAATAAAGGTGGCATAAAACAGCACAGCAGACTGGCTAATCGACCAAGGGACTTCTAGCTGGACTATAAGGAAGGAAGGTTTCACAGACAAAAAAAAAAAATGTAGGTTGAAAGTGACCTCAACTTCACTGGGATGTAGAGGGAACACCTCTTTCAAAACAGAGACTCAGGAGGGGAAGAGCTTTTTTTTTTTTTCCTTCACTTTCCTCAGTGAAAAAAATGTTCTTCTGTCCTCAGACTGGAGCAAGACAGAAAACCCGCCTGCAGAAGGGGCTTTGCTTCACATGCTGAAGGAAAAGGCATCTCTGGGAATGCAGAACAAGCCCAGGGTTGCAATGCAGTGCCATCACTCCCCAGTGGAAAGAACCATATCCATCTGGCAGCAATGGTGAAGACAGATCCAAGCAATAAATGTCAGAGCTCATTTTTTATCAAATCCATAGCAGCACTCCCAAGCACCTATGACTGCAGCATGGGCCTGGTTCTCACCTACAGAGCAAGGGGATAATGGAAACATTAATCACACTGAAGAATATCAGTATTCACTAGAAAACTTATATTATCACTAGGTGTATTGGTTTGGCATGAATGGTAAAAAAACAGTTGGTGCTGCTTTGGAACGGACAGCCAAGTTGGCCAATCAGACAAAAAGTGTACACTCCTGGGGACACACAGCTTAAATACAGGAATCTTGGGAAATCTCACTCTCTCTTTCCACAGACCCACCATGAGGTAACGTCAGGGAAGCAGGGCCCCGGCTCAGGCCCCGCCGGCCCCGGGGGTTGGGCTGGGGCGGCTGTGCCAGGACTGGCCCTGCGGGAGCCGAACGGGGTCTCCGAGCCTGGCAGATGCCGCAGAGAGGGGGGAGGAGAGGCACGGGCCTTGCCCCGGCTCCACACTCCCATGCAGGCAGCTGTCTGCGCGGCGGCCGGGGGTGGGAGAGCGAGAGCCAGTGTCGCAAACGCCGCTGAGGGGCCGAGGGAAATGGCCCCCGCCCTCCAGTCCCCGGGTCCCTGGAGAGCAGCACCGAGCCCAGGCTGGGTCAAAACCCACCCCATAAGACTGAGGGGTGGAAAAGGAAAAAGACCCTAGCTGTGGTTCCTGAGTTTTTCTACACCACATGGATTTAAGGCTTTTTACCGATACCACGGTTGAGACCACGTGGCCATCTGTCGGCCCAGGCAGGAGAACATGAACTCTTTCTTAACACCGACTGAGACTTTCTTTAAACTCTACCCCTTGTCAAAGAGAGAAGAAAAGGCTAAACCAGAAGTATGCAAAGGGATAATACAAAGATATCAAAGTCAGTAAAGAAAGGGTGACCTCTTAAGTGGGAAAGATGACAAGTTGCCTTAGTTTTGGGCTTTAAATCTCCTTAATTCATCGTAACAGACTGTAATTTTCCTTTAAATCGTGGACCAAAAATGGGGAGATGATTTTCCGGATTCAAGCAAGGGCGTCTGATTTTTACTGAGTAGACATTTGACTTAGAAACTATAATATTTGAATTTTACTGAATGGATGCTGAATTAGAAATTGATGCAGTGGTCCTATGAGATGTCTTGAAGCCTCATCACCAGTGAAGAATGAGAAGTCCTTTGTTGTGGAGCTGTGCATCTTTAAAAGGTGAAACCCCACTGTGAGTCCACAGCCCATATGTAGGCATATGAAAGGCTACATTCGGGAAGCTCACAAATGCAGAGTCGGGCGGGCTGCGTTTGTCAGAGGTGGAAGCCACAAACAGACTGTGTCTTTTGTGGAAAGTTACCAGAAGAATCAGGAGAGACTTGTCTCTCTCAAAAGACTGAATGAAAGACTATTTTTATAAGTGCTACTGCCTTAAGAGTTCTGATGTTTTGTCTCTTTACATTGTTTCGTAGAAAAGTAGATTGTTACTAAGGAGGAGGGGGGTGACTTTAAAAGGTTTGGTGGTGGTTGTTTTTTTGTTTGCCCTTTAGTGTATGTTAATAAATCTGTTTCTATTTTTAAGTTGAGCCTGTTTTGCCTTTCTTCTAATCCTATTCCATAGTAAAAAAAGGTTAGATCCCCACACTACGTTTCACAAAACAAATTTGGCGAATGTGAAACCATTACACTAGGTTACATGCACGAGCTTAAAAGAGCCTTCTCCTGATGTGATTACAGTGTGGAACAAGATTTTTAGTGACTTTCAGAGCATATCTCCTTCTTGAGATTCTCCCATTCTTTCAAAGAGAGCTGGCAGTACAAAGGGACAAGAAAATTGATTCAAGTGTCTTGCCAGGAGACACCTAGATGGACTAGGAAAATTATGATGCCTAATCAAAATTCAAATAATGAACGTGATTAATTAGTTTTTAAAATTCATTGGAAGGCTAATTCTAAAAACAATTTACTGGTTATTTTGAGAGAAGTCTGTCTGGTTACCTTCTAGGGAAGATATCTGTACTGAATCATGTGACATACTAACGTTGAATTAGAAAATATCTTTAAATATTTCAATAAATCACAAATCTCCTCCCTGCACTTGCTTTGACAGAGATCCCAGCAACTTTTCTCAAATGTCTGCAGCAGGCAAGATACAAACTCTTCTCTCTCCCCTTCTCTTTCTTTCACTCGTAATTTCAGCGGCTCCTGTCCAGACCAAGCAAGATAATGAACTGGACATTAGACTGTCCTATTTGGCATTCACTGTTCCAATTCAGCACTGAATAAATCCTTTCTTTTGACCTGAATTTCCGGTAACCTTGTCAAGAAACCTTGTCTTATGCATGCCTCATTTTCTCCAACACTAATTTCTATGTCACAGCTTTCTCTGCTTCTGCTTCTCCTCTTTACGTGTCGTTATTCCTGTGCTTCCAGAAGGTACCTACACTTCCACTCATCTAGGCTCTTAGGCCTCCTACTTACATAAATTTTCCTACAACATCTTTCCCAGACCCATCAAACCATCCTAGACCTCGCTCTCCTTTTTAACTCAGCTTTATGAGCTGGCCTACAGTTCACCACCGGCTCTGCCCCTCTAAAGCTGTCTCATTCCCAAGTATATAAAGCAAATGTCTGCATTCTCCTCCTTCCCTTGTTATTTTATTGATGTCAGAGTAGGTCTCCATCTCCTGACATTATGTGAAAGCTCTTTACCAAGAGAGCAGTGAGGATCCAGATGAGGGTCAAAACATGTGTGACCCCCTATCCTAAATGCAAATGCTCAAAGGAAACCATGCCCAGCTTGATTCAGCACAGCCCAGCAAAATACTAAGGGGAAATAGCTGATGCCCTGAACAGAAAGCATATCCACATTGGTCTTGATTATGTCTAACACAGAAAGAGGTTAACAACTAACAATATCTCTTACCATGGGATTCATTATAATGTCAAAAGAGCTGGCATTTCTGGGACAATGGATGTATTAGTGAGGCATATCTTGCTACACAAAAAAAGAGGTGGATTGTCAGTGTTAAAATGCAGGAGATCCTCTGCATTTTTAATACACTGAACAATATGGGGGCCATGTTTTTTCACTTCTTAGTGTGGGATTATCAACCTCAATCTCTGAGAATGAGAACACCTCCTGGAAAGAAGACCTTATCTGTCATCTTGGGAACTGACATAAACTGCCAATGAATTCATCTGCATCTGCTAGAGCATGCTCAAGTCATCACAGGATCAGGATTTTACCTATGTCAAAATAAACAAATACAAGTAGAGCATCTACCTGAGCCTCCTGACTTGCTCTATCAAATCCACAGATGTATGGTTCCATATGAAGAAGTAGGGATATTAGTTTTCTTATTAATTTTTCTATTTCAGAAAATGTGGAAGACTGCAGATTGTAACTTATCTGAAGATACAGGACAGGAGGGAGGAGAAAGTAGAAGGATAACATACCAATGAAATGTTGACAGTTTTCTATTTTTTGCCAACTGCTAAAATGACAGACAGTGATTTTTATGAAATGTATAATTCACAGCAAAATTGCCTACATAACCAAGTTAAAAATGCTTTGTCTTTCCTAACAACATTATGTAGCAATCAGTAAAACCCAAAGTACATAATACAAACTGAAAATGCAAGAAAACAAATCTTTTCTTTTCCCCTAAGTCAACAAATTTTCTGAGCCCAAATAAAATTCTTGGCTTTCTTTCAAACCTTCACAGCTTCTAATCAATAGTTTAGTCATACGATGAAAAATGATGTATCCATATTCTTCACCATTGACATTTGCTAACTGTCTCCAAGGTCGCATTGACTGTCAGTTGTTCAGTTTACCCAGCTTCTGTTTTGAGCCAAATAATATGATCTTTGTTTCATTAATATTTAATAGTAATTTAGATTGTGCCAGATGATCTTAAAGCTCATTTAAATCAGCTTGAAGATAATATTAAGCTTTCTTCTAGTATAATCTATTACCATAAATGATTGTGTCATCTGCATATAAATGGTGAGTTGAATATGATAATGAAGTGCAAAGATTATCAATATAGAATGACAAACGCATCTGACTTAAAATAAATCCTTCAGGGACCCATTTATGCTGTTTTTAGTGGTAAAAGATGCATTGTTTCACTTCAAGTATCCTACAGAAAACATAAAGGATTTGGATCATGCCATAATATTTATCCTGTATGAAAAAAGAAAATAAAAATTCCAAATTATACAAGAGTCTCTTTTCAAGTGTACCTATTACAGATTGTATAGATCTGTATAGTTTATATGCTTTCATACATCAGGCTTTGATGAATTATTGGGTTTTTTTGAAAGAGCAATTACAACCAAGAATGTGTTTTTATCTAGACCTGGTTTAGTTCATGTTTGTTTTTCACTAGCGGGTCATTTAAATTAGTTCATTTCAATTACTGTTAAATGCCTTGCCCATTAAAGAAAAGTACCTGAATGCAGTTTACAGTATGAGACCCAAAACTGTTTCCTCTAAAAACAACAGCTGTGAGGGCTGCAGGGAAACCCTGTTTGGCAATAAGGCTGCATTAAAAATAATTCAGTTTTCAAATTCGCTAGACTCACAGATTTAACCAAAATAAGTGGACAATTTCAGGGTCAAAAGGAGCTATTACAACAGTGAAAAATACTAATAAATACATTAAAAACAGTGAAGAGAATGTAAGTGCATTTACCAGCAGATGTTGTCTCAGGACATTATATAAAATAGTCATGATGTGACAATGAGTAAAATACAACGAGATGAAAGGGACTAGTGAAACTCACACTCAGTGAGAGCTGGAAGAACAGATATACTACATCTGCAAGCCCTCTCTTTTCCTTTTAGTCCAAATCTTCCCACTCAAAATTTCAGGTGTTTTGATGTCACAGTGAACTTAATATTTGTAAAATTTTACATATTTGAACTAATCATTTAGCTTGGATGGAAGTACTTACAGAAAAAGATCCATTTTGGTCTCCTAGCATCTCAGCTCATAAGCTCTCCAGCATTTGTTCTGGCAGATTCATCTGTTGCAATAAATTGGTCATAAACAAATCTAGACTAGAAAATGGAAGTTTTATTTATTCAAGAATAAATTCTGGAAAAGCCTTGTTAATGTGATCATGGAGTAAGAAATGTGGGAAGCAAGATCAAGTTACAGAAAGGAATGTAAATTAAACTAAGAGAACCCCTAAACCCAGAAAATGAATTCTGCAGTGTGGTCTCTATGGAATCCAGTCCTCAAGTACATGCAAAGGGTTTTGAGAGCAAACAGGATTTCTGGGGGTGTGCACCACACTGAGGGGTGGTTTCTGGCCCTTCTGTGGACCAGGAAGGAATTTTCTTTTCCTTCCTTAGTCTATGATTTGCTTCTGGAAATTGGATGACACAAAACCCAGGATGTAAACAGACTACAGCTGTGTTTCTAGTGATGCAAAATTCTCAGATGAATGGTGTCCTGCTCACACACAAAGGATTAAGCTATTCATTCGATTTAGGACCAGGACGACATCTGTTCTCCAAGTCAGATTAGCAGGGATCAGAGGGGTTTTATTTGTCCTAACAGTAATTTAGAGCATGATCAGCTTCTTGGGATCACACAGAAGTTAATTTTATAAATATTTTGCTATCACACAGACTAGAAATATCCTCCACTCCTGCTTTCCACATGGGACACGGTACAGGTGCAGCTTTTAGATTTTTACTACAATTCTGAACTTCTCTTAAGTGTTGAGAATTATGATATCTAGTGTTACAGGATGATTTATGGATGTTTCTGAACGAGTATCTACGGTATGTTTGTCTGCCAGAAGAAGACGGGAAGGGTTCAGTTGCCAAGATGCTGCCTGCTGATCCTGCATTCCTACTCACCTACGCATACGTACATCTAGTGCAGTGTGTTCAAATAAACTCCCTGTTATGCCAGAGATGTCCAAGGTACAGGAAGTAATATCAAGCCACCTTTATAAATTAGATCCTACCGGAAAACTTCCCACACATGAACCCCATAAATTATAAGGCCATGTACATGTCAACCAACAGTAACACTATTGTATAGTAGATATAAAAGCATGAGCACAATCAGATTGTTCTCTTTGTAGGGGACAAAGGGTGCACAATCCAACGTACAGAGATGGTTTTTCAGCCTGTATCACTTTTTCTGTACCAATTTTTTCTGAATAAAAATTTGAGTGCAGCTCGACGTCAACTGGAGCGCAAAGCAGTGTGAAAATGATGACTGATTACGGAAGCATTCTTATAAAGTAGAGCTATTTATTCTTTGACTTAGATTTGGCATTAATGATTGATTTTTAGTCTTTTTAGCATGTAGAGTTATAGCATTTTGCTTCATTCAGGTTGATACCTTAAGAATCAGCTAGGACACTGATGATAACTTTGAGGAAAAAAGTCACCAAATCAAACAACCAGAATTTGTTTAAGCTCATCATGTAAAAGATTTTGATGGTACAAACTGCAGAAAGGTCAAACCTTAAATTAATAAATTTATCTTTCAAATTAAAAAAAGCCTCTCACTCCTGAAATTATAATATCAGTTCTTAAAAGAGAAAATACAACCAAGTAAGCTTTTCTTTTGTTGGTTTCAAACTCAAATCCAGATTACCTGGGTAGATACTAAATTTTTTGTCATATCATGGATACCTGGTGTCTCCCTAAATTAGTTCAGTAAATCTCACTGCAAATTCACTGCAATCCTTTGCAGTAAATGACAAGATGTACAGGCAACAAAAACACCATGTGGATCCTGAAAGTCCACACTACTTACTAACCTTCTGTTAGTAAGAAGGAAGGACTGTTCCTTTTTGGGAGTTGGTAAGCATGTCTCCACCACACAGTTAGTCCAGGCTCTTGCTCAAGCACCTGTTACAAAGGCAACCCACTGACACAAGTTATAAGCAATTTATAAGTCCAGACTGACTTTTATGGGCTGGAACTTAGTGTCACAGCTGTACCTCAGAGGTAAGTAACATACAATAAGAATGAAAGGGGAGCTGGAGAGGATGAGGAGGGGAAAAACTTCAGTGTCCTTGATCTTCCTGCCCCATCTCCTGCAATACTTAAGGGATGAGGGGACGAATAATACATACAAGACAGATTTCTATCAGACAGGTAAGAGAACAGCAACTTTTTCTAACTGCCATCACCATCACAGCCAACTGTGAGGGAGGGACTACTTTAGTAGTTGTGTTTTCTGTAGCACCAGTAACTATGACCAAGAAGTCAAGGAGGTCAGAGAAGGCAGTATTTCATTAATCAAGGTGAATAAAGAGGAGGACTTGAACAAAAGTTGCAGTTCTCTGAACAACATGAAAAAAGCCTGATTCTCATGGTAGTAGTCTGGAGACCCATTAAAATTCAGAACCAATCTAGATGGCAAGGACAGGAAAAAGGAAGAGCTGGAGGCAATTTGCAGGCTACAAAAGCTCCAGTGACAAAAGGTTAGGGGTACTGGGACAGTCTACTAATCTGCCCATCAATGTACAGCTTCTATTTAATGCTCTGAATAACTTTTGTACTTTGATACTCAGCAAATCAGTATGGATTAGAACTACTTTACGGGGGAAAGCTTGACCATGGTGGAGAGGGCAAGGCTGGGCCATCAGCTGAAATGGCCTTACTCTAACAGGCCACAGCTTTTGTCACTGACCTTCAGTGACCACCTGGCAGCACTCTGAAGAGTCAGAAATCACAGCAGTTCAGAAAATGTAAAAAAAATACGTAAATTGGTTTAAACAAAAGTGTGTACTATAAAGGGTTTGACACTTACAGGTGCAACACACTCCGCAGAGAAGTGAAGGCAGAAGCTCAGCAGCTCAGCAGGTTAGAGCCTGGTGCTAAAAATGCCAAGAACTGGCATTTGACAATATTGAACTGTGGGTTCAATCCCTCCACGGGCCATTCACTTAAGAGTTGGACTTGATAGTCCTTGTGGGCCCCTTCCAACTCAGAATATTCTGTGATTCTGGGACATTCTGGACTCTCTGAAAACACTGTCCAGAACTTAGACCTTCAAAAAACAAAAGAATATCAAGGAAAGAATTTTTTTTTCAAGTGAGTATTACTACTCATATGTCAGCAATTCTCTCATGCTCTCTCTGTGTGATACAGATTTATTTGTCTTACACCTATCTGAGCAGAGCTGAATAGAAAGCAGTCATCATCAGTGCCCTTTTCCCTCCATTTCCCAGAGGACAGTGCTTGCAGAGGTGAAACTAGGGATGCTGCTTGAATGCTGCCAGAGTTCAGTTTTACTTTAGAAACAAAGAGGCTCATCTGGGGCTGAGCCTAATGCAACTGAGAAAGAAAAAGGGACAAAGGACTGCAGAAAACACACCTACAGCTTTTCAATTTACTAACCTAGTCCCACTGCTACAAAAACACAGGTCTACCTTGCAAAACAGGGGCATGAAGGAAAGACTTCAGTGGCCTAAGTTTAAGTGGCTGCTAAATGAAATGCAGATAGTATCACGGAAAGAAGGCAAAATGTGTTCTTGAACCTCCATTGACTTTATTCTAAATTGTCTACAACAGGTGGCATAGTCTAGATGCAATGTATTTTGTACCTTGCAACAGCTGTGAAGAGGATACTGACTGAAATGTTAAAAAGATACTGCTTGTTGCAACTGTCTCACATGACCAAGAGCAGTTCCAGAATTCAAAATATTTCCTTGTTCTGAAGTTAAATTGGGCTACTGTGATATTCATTCTGCAATTTAACACTCAAAGGCTATGAGAGACAAACAGATAGTAAGGAATGGGAGTAGAAACCTGCAACATTTTCCACATTTTGATAGGTTTTTAAACTATATTAGTACAAGACCAGGTAAAGTGCTTTTTGATATTTCAGACTTCAGGGGCCAGTTCTTTAGCTAGTGCAGGATGGTGTAGTTTTGTTCACTTCAGCTATGATTATTCACATCGGTCAACAGTCACTATACACACCCTGTGTAGTCCCATACTTATAGCTTCATCCAAACCAAATTACAATGGCCAAATCAGAAATCTAGCTAAAACTTCTGTTAACTGATGTCCAAAGTAGAAGCCAAAACAGATGAGTAACACTAGGCTAGAGTACCTAAAACTACAGGGTTTTTCCCCTAAATAATCAGGGGAAATCAAAAGGAAGAAGCAAGTGAATGAATGAATGATTGAATCAGTGAGCTTCATTTAGAGGCCTTTACAGAACAATCTCTTTGTGCAATTTGAACATAATATATATATATTTGCCAGATTAATACTGAAAGCTACTCACAGAAATGGACCTGTTCATTATTGTCATCAGAAAAAAAACCCAACGCAACATATATGGCATCTTCGAGAAGACGATAAATACACATTACAGTAACTCCCTTCTTTGTCTATATAAAGCTCTTCCAAATGCAAGGACCCAGAACCATAAGAGCTCAGGGGTTTTGTGTTGTCCTTTTTTTGTGTGCCTGTGTGTGTTAAATAAGCATTCTAAAACTGTTTTTTGTTATTGGCAATTAAATTGTAAGAATCAATACATACTTTCAAGAATATAAAATTAGTTTAAAATATGGGACTGTGTGTACATATAACAGTTTATCTGCCATCTATATTATAAATAAGTCTGGGCAACTGTCTTAGTACCCATTAATGTTAAATATAACTGTTTTCAGAGATTAAACATCTTACCACTTGATAAATTACATACACTTATTACATTGTGTATATATAAGATGCATGATATCTTGTTCTGTGCATAAAAGATCAATGGATGCTTCTATATTAAATAACGTTTTGGAGACAATTATAATTCATAATTTAATTTAATCCACCTTAAACAGGAAATGTTTATTCACTATCCAGAAATCAATCTCTTTAAAAAATGTGTGGGTTCACATTTTGCTTCTACCATCACTTATTTTCCTACTTCACCCTAATATTGAAATAAATAGATTTTAGAAAACCTTATAGGCAAAACTAAATTTACAGATATATCAAGATTTTTGTATACCTAGCTTCCATCTGCATATACATTTACTATTTCTTCATTGATACAGCATTTTTATCCTTCAAAAGGATACTTAACAACTTTTCTTACTGAAAAATGAGCAAAAGTAAAGGAAACCACTGAAATTTAGTCTTGTCAGCTGTAGAGAATCAGTGGTAAACAAGGAAAGACTATGGGCTACATTGTGATCACATGGTCTTCATGAAACTCAACTCTAAGTTTGAAGTAGACTCCCTGAAATCATAGGAACTGCCAGTAATATCTGTTGGCTATATCTCCATTTGATTTAAATAATGTGCTTGTTAGCACAGTTTCCCTGAAGCCTACGTTTTACCGGCATCTTTAGACTTCCAGCAAACATTAGCACACAAACAGCCAGGAGGACTCGGAAGCTTCAGCTCACAGCCTTGACCCCGGTTAACAGCATTTCAGTCTGCCATGGAAATGGTGCCGGTCCTTGGCAGGGGCTGCTCTCTTCTCTTCACTCCAAAGGGCTGCCAGCACAGCAGTTCTGACACCACTGTCTTTTTATGCTACCATTAAAACATGGACCTGACTCGTGGTCTATTCACAAACACCTTGCTCAGTACCCTCTCCCGGGGAGAGGGGTCCATGTTCTCCCAGTCACCACAAGGGGTGGTTCACATGTTCACAAGGGGAAAGCCCACAACACAGCTGTTGAGAGAACAACATCTTGGGTTTTTTCAGTTTGTAACAAAAGTGGAAACAGAACAGTGGTCATGGCAGATGAGAGGTTCAAGATTATTTATTTTGATCCTATGTACTTCTAGTTTATATTCAATATGGTCCAGTTAACAAGCCACTTGATGAATCTTGATGTGCAAAGGGCCTTCAAGTACTTAAACAAGTACTTTCCCTTTTCCAAACAAACTCCTCACTGATAAGGTCCCCCTACCTCTGCAGCAAAGCAGGATCAATTCCAAAATCTGTGGAACACCACTTTGAAGAGACCTTTATAGTAGCCTTGTTGATTTATTGGTTGGACTCAGATCTCGAAGTTCCTCCATTTAGTAAGCTTTTCTTCTAAATACTTCTGTTGTATTAACTGAATTATTTCATTTATGTGTTTGGATAAACTATTAAAATACCAGAGAAAACATACAGCAGTTCCATTGAAATGGCACATCAGATGCAATCTTAATGTCTATGAATAACCTTCAACATTTTATCAGTAGTGAACCATCAGTTTTGCACTTACGCTACTATTCAAAAAATCTTAACAGTACCCAGACATTCCACACATCCCTCAAACTACACATGGGATCAGACCAAATTAACTCTTTCCCTACAGATCATCAGATCAGCTCTCTTCACTTTGTAGCTTCCAAGACATGCAGCTTTCCCTGTGGGCAAGGCTGCCCTCTCCATCCACTGCTTGCAACAAGAGCTTCACCATAGCAAGGGGCTTTGGGAAGCGCGCTGCAGAGGTGCTGTGGCCACCACAGCTGTGTCACCAGAACATTTGACTTGACCCAAATTAAGGGCCCCATCCTGATGTAGGATCGTTTCACATATCCTCTGTATACATGTTACTGAAAAATGAGTAATACAAAACTCTTCTTGCACCAGCAATAAACAATTCTCAGGAGAATTCAGAATCCTTGAGCCTACAGGGTTTTTTTTTCCAGTATAATTTACTGAAGGCCGAAAGCTGGCTGCCCTAGAAAGGTGGCTGTGCTTAGCATCTCGAAACTTCAGAACCTCCAGCCATTAAATAAGAATAAAGCTATTTTGCAAATTCATGGGAATGTGAAAATTAAAACTGCAAGCCATCCAATTCACAAGGTAAAAGAGATAATAAAGATTCTATAGAGGGCTGCATGAAAAAGTAATTTTGACAAATAAAAGATTTTGGTTTAGCATTCCCTGGCTACTCACAAACATTCACTGAAAAAAGTGTAAAATGTAAGACCAAGAACCCCAAAGTTGTAATGGGCCTAATTGTATTTACTTCAGGTTTTTACTCCCCTAGCAGGAGAGCCCATTTAGAATGCTGGTTGATCTTACATACTGTAAAACATACGCTACAGGACAGTAAGTGGAATTACAGATTAGAGTATCAGCTTCTGAATTCTCTATTGTTAAGTGAGTTTAAAAGTGAACTTTATTGTTAGGTGGTTTTAAGGTGGGTTTTTCGGTGTCTAATTTCTGAACTATTACGCACACGTATATTCTTCTAAAACTGCCAGGTAAGTTGGTTCACTTGTGAAACTGAAATGTAACCTTTAATTTTACAGCCTATACTTTAGAAAATTATGCCTTCGAGTGGCTGAGACTTTTGGATGGTGGGAGTGGTACACTAACCACATAAGAAGTGGAATGCCACAAGAGAATTCTTTGTGCTGTGAATAATGAGTCAGGAATACAGTTATGAAAAGCACATAACTCACTCTTTCATCAACATGTAGACTCTTTCCTAAAGCTATTCTCATCTTCTGCAGCCACTGGTAAATGCATAGACGTAAACTCAGATTAAGTATAAACAAATGAAATGTAAATGTCAGTGTGGTTGTAGCCCTACAGCTGATTTTGCCACCGGATTAGGCTGAATGTAAATAAGAGGGAAAGTACAGCACTTTGAAAGAAACATATCAATTTAAATGAAATAAGGCTACTTATTTTATCTCAAAAATCATGATCCAAATAAGATTATCTAGCTTCCTAGGAAACAAGCCCTGAAGAGCAATGAGTATTTGCCTTTTGTGACACTTGAAAATCTTTGGACAAATTTGCAGCCCACTATTTACAACCCAACTCAACAATAGCCCGCTGCTGAGCTCTCATCACCTGTCCCCTTGGTGTGTGGTTTACCTTGCTAAACAGAGTATCCCCAGAAGCAGAGCTCCCTGGGAACATAGACAAGTAGATACAGGATGACTGCCAGCCTCCTACGCTCTAGGGATACTTAATCCAGTCTCTGTAAGCATGTGTATAGACACTCTCCCCCTTCCCCAGACACCACACCCTGGAACAGCTGAAAGAACAGGCCTTAACTCTGCTGTAACTTGTCCAGCATGTTCGGTTTTGTAGACTCCATTTGACTCAAGTAAGGTTTAGTTCTGATTAAACCTGTCACAGCTGGTTTGCTTCTCTAAACAAGACAAAAAAAAATTATTGAAGCACCTCATTGAGGTTTTCTAAAACTTCAAAGACAACCTCAAACAAGCAGGACAAGTTTACACAGCTGTAAGTATTAATATAATATATGCATTAATATAATCTTTCTATCTTCAGGAATAAAATATGTAAGAACCATTATTTATAGTATGCGATGGTGCTGGATTTTTTTAAATCACAGAAAACCTTGTTCTTAATAGCATGTTTTCCCTGAAATTAGCATAATCACTCTTTTCCTTTAAAAATTTGGGCTAAGAAAGAGCCTGTAAAAATTTCCTTTTAGGTGTGAGTCTCAGCTCCTTAGGAATTTTTATTTGTGACTCTTGAAATATCTTTCAGCCTGATCCTTTTTTCCCCAGAATCTTTTCTGGGAAATGTACACATAGAGAGTTTTCCAATTAGACTGTTTGAATTCTATTGTTATATACTGAACACAATACTGTCCAAAATACAGGTTTTTCTGGTGAGTTGTGTTCACAGATGGACATTCTGGGCCATGGATTGGTCTAGCTTGCTTTGGCCCACTGATGACAGACGAGGCACACCTCAGTCCCTTCCACAGGTTGACAGAGCAAAGATGACCTTTGAACAGAGGATTCTGCAGCATCAGATGCAATAAGACTTGTGATTATTTCTAAAGTAATTGTTTTATATAAGATATTCAAAATAGTAATAATATTTATATTTACATAGCTAAGGCTCCAAATCACAAGATATCCATCTGATCAGTATATATACTTGGTAACTCCACACAGCAATATAAGGGATGTTTTCTGAGCACATGTAAACCACAATTAGAGCTTCACATTGCAATATTCATATTGAAGCCTATAACAATTATCAGACAACACACAACTGGGACCTGACATCTCTGATACTGGTAATATTGAGCCATCAGCATCAACAGAAAAATATCCTTCTTGTTTGATACTGTTTTAAGGCAAGAGCATGACAATTATACCAGGAGAAGCACACAACAAAAAGAAGGCACAGTGCAAGCACCAGAGTGAGACAGTGGTTGACAAGACCCATGAGGCTGAAGGAACTGCTGGCACTGGGGGTGGACCTGCAGTACCCATCTTTCTCCTCTTGGTGTGAGGCAGCACTGGACACGAATGAACGAACATAGACCCATCCAGCAGGCAATAATAAAATAAGGAGTGAGATCAAATCAAAGAAAGAATGCAGACATTTTATTCCATTCCCCTAAGCACTTGATTGTTAAAGCTGCTGTGATTGCCTTAGGCAAAGTCTGACCCACTGACTGTCCTGAAATCAAATACGGTGGTACATTTCTGAAAAGTACAACCTCTATTCACTCGTCTCAGACATTTTTCAGGGACATTTAGTTCAAGTAAACTGCCATGAAATAAGCACAATTACATTTTCTCCTCCTACATTACCCTGCAACTCAGCCACATTCTGGTTTAAACTTTTGACTCACTTAAGTTTTATGCTGGTTGTTCATTTTATAATCCAGTTGTTATATGTTTCATTCTCTTTACTTATTTCCTTTTGCAATCATCCTAAGATAGGGACTAATTATTTTAATAGCTCTCATTACAACATGCTGGTGCATTAGCTTTTCTTTTTTAAATGGAGTTACATTTATACAACCTCTTTATTTTTTTTTTTTTTTTAATTCTCACTAAACCACAAGCAAAATGGCAAGCTCCCTTATGAGTTATAGAAATAAACCGTTCTTTTAGCAAACTTTTCAACAACAAATCAGGAGAATAGGAGAGAGCATGATTGTAGGGTTGGAAAGACTCATGCCCAAGGAATTAAAAGGATAGAAAATACTGCAACATCAGTGTGTTTAAGTCCGCTAAGTAGGCTTTAAAATTAACAAATGCTTGAAAGCAGGACTATTCTAAAATGACTTTATCAAATATACAAGCTTAAAAAGGATGTGTGGATACAACTTATGATAACAGTAATGTTAAAAGGCAAAGTAAAATAACCCCTCTGTGTATGCATACACCTCTGCATGTGTAATCATCTAAATTCCTCCTCACCAAAGTGAGCAATTTTGATGATCAAACAGGTTTTCCCTTACCCACATCTTTGCTGCTTGAACAACCCTGATTATAATTAGTCCCTTATGCAAATAGCCTTGGGAGGAGAAGCGTCTTGGAAACGGGAAGGAAGTTCCTTGAGAAAATATCAAGAGATAAAGAGAAGCGTCCAGATTCTTGGACACAACAGATATTTGCACTGCTGGCAGAGCTTACAGACCTCCTCTGCCATGTGGATCCATTTGTTTATGCCTGTGCCTGCACCTGTCACAGAGAGGCACCTCTTATTCAGAGAAAAAGGGTTCACAGGTTCCCCTGTCAACCCCGCCCCCACATTTGCTCACCCTCTTAAAGGCAAACAAATCAACCCAATGCAGACTCAAGGAGGAATGCAGATTGGCAGGGACCCCTGAAAGTCTCTGCTCAGCCCCCTGCTCAAAGCAGTGCTACCTCGAAATGGCACAGGACCTTTTCCCATGAAGGCTTGAGGGTCTCCAGGGATGGATGTTCTGCAGCCTTGGCTGCAAGAACCTGACTCAGGGTCTATCCACCCTCTTTGGGAAACTTTTTTTTCCCCAATTCCCAGACAACTCCACCCTTACTCCAGCTTGTTGGCTCCTGTCCTTTTCCTCTCTGCACCTCTGAGAAGAGTCTGTCTTCTCTGTGGCTCCTGGCAGGTATTTGAAGGGAAGAATTCCATTGCCCCTGCCTGCTCTTTCCTCTGCTACAGCACCCTTGGGCCCTGCTCTGGATTTTCTCCAGGCTGTCAAGATTGCTATTGTTCCCGGAGGTCCCAGATGTGGACACACAGAGTTCCAGATGAAGCCTCATGAGCTGCTGAGCCGAGGGCCACCATCCTTTCCCTGCTTGGCAGCCACACTCGTGCTCAGGACATGGTTGGCCTCCAGCATGGCAAGGATGCCCTCCTGACTCCCTTCTCCCTCTCACCTGCTGGGCCTCAGCCCCGTCCCTGCAGGGCTGCCCCTGGCCTGCAGCCCCAGCTGTGCCTTCAGCATCCTGGGCTTCCTGGCAGGTGAGCCCTGCAGTCGGCAGAGCCTTCTGAGTGACAGGGAGGGACCAGTGCCACGAGTCCCTCTGCAGGGCTGGGGCCTTCCAGCAGCCCCCAGCACCCTTCAAGTCGGTGTCACCTGAGAAGCTCCTCAGGGCAGGTCCTTTGTGCTGTTGATCAGGTTGTTGCTGCAGATGTGAAGCAATGGCAGCCCCAGAAGTGACTCATGCCAGGAATGCCAGGCATAGTGAGCCTGAAGCTAAAGTATAACGGTAATGCTGGAATTTTAAGCCTGATACTTCAGCCTTTTTTTTTTCCCCCATTTTGTAATTCTGTAATTCATAATTCCTAAATCTGACTACAGGGATACTACAAGAGAGTGCTGAAAACCTTGCTAAAATAAATTCACTGTTCCTCCCTCATTAGCAGAGCCAGTCTTTTCAACGCAGAAGGCATACATGGTGACCACTCTCAGTTTGTCCTTCAAAATCTGCATTGTTTCCAGCCCCCTTCTTATCCTCCACATGCCTGGAAATAGTGTCTATGTCAAAATTTTCAGGGCTTAGGGGATGTACAACTGCCCAACCTGTAGTTTTCCTGATGTCTTTTTTTGAAAAAGCGTGTACCATTTCCTTCTTTCCAGTCAACAGAAACCTGCCCAGATTGCCTTATTCTCTCAAGAGAAGAATTTAGCTTTACAATCTCATGTGCTAGCTTCATCAGCATCCTTAGATGCAATCTGTGTTATCGGATGGATTTTATACATGCAATGTACTTAACATAGTCCTTAACATGGATAGAAACTCTCTTCCCAAAAATCTCCATTGCTAGGGGCAATCTAGAGATCTGGGAGGCCTATACATACTGAACTGCTGTAAATACACACTCTCACACACAGACAGCACATGCGGAGTACTCAATCAAATGACAACTGTATATATATAAACCTGCCTACCTGTCAGTGATAGTATACTAGACAATCAAATACAGCAAGAGTGTAGCCTTGGTTTTTCAACCTGCAATGTTTTGATTTCTAAAACTCAGTTCTCATGGAACTTTCGGTAAACAAAAGAGGATGTTTTTGCTAATTCTATCTTGTTTTCATTCTTCTTTGGAGGTGGAGACAATGTGATGTCTCTCTGTGTTGGTCAATGTGATTGAATGAGTGTTACTTCTAACACCAGTCGGTTTAGCTCTAGCAACCTAGTATATAAGGAGGTCAAATTTTCAATAAATGTTCTTTAGCCTTCTGACAAATTCTGGAGTAGTGTGGTCTGATTTCGTGTCCTACAGTGACACAAGAGACTCAATTAAAATTGCTTACAGTACATGAGGGGACTTTGCCACTACAAGGATACTGGCCTAAGGAGCAATGTTCACCTGAAAACACAGATATGCCTACAACCCATCTGACACCAAATGATTATATACTTAGCTACTAATAAATACAACACGGTATTTCATAGGGGGCACCGCTAGTAGTGAATAATTGCAATGAACTTATTGTCCAGTTTGTGCATCTCACACTGAGGAAATGAAACCAGATTTGGGCATCCACAAGTACAAATTTCAGTTTGGATTCTATGCCTTTTTCTTGTTTTCCAGGCTCTGTTACCGTGCATGTGTGCTATGTTTGAAGCATGTTAACACACTCTGTCTTGATGCAGCTGGCACCCCAGACCAGTTCCTGGATGCCCAGCTTGAAAGCACTTGAAAGGAAAATCACAGGGCAGGTGATATGGTTGGCTCTCAAGTCTGCTGGATTTTGGCTGATCCAGCATAGCTTCATCCCAGCAGAGTCCCTTTATTTTATATCTCTTCTCTAAAAACCATGGACATTTGCTAATATCCTGTGTACTAATTTGATTTTCCAGTAGCTATCACAACATCAACATCATAATTAAAAACATAATTTTCTAAGGAGCACTCTGAACTTTGAAAGCAGCCTTTTTTTTTTTTTTTTTTTTTTGATTCCTACAGTTTAGTCCAATCTACCTCCAACACTCAACTTCCTTTTGATCCGCCCCCACAGAGACAGCTAGGGTATCATTACTGCACATTGGTGATTCTGACCAGCAACTGAAAACATGATCCACGCTAAGACTTTATCTGGCTTTCATTCTAGTCCCTCACAAACTAGTCTGGATTAAGGCACAGCCCACAGCATATACAGAAAGATTAAAAGACTCCCAGTTTTTGAACATCTTAGCTAAAAAAGCAAACAACCACCACTCACTGCAGGAGTGACGGCTCTACTGAAGGTGTGGTTTCCAGCACTAATTCTGCAAATAACTCTGTGGCAGTCAGATATCTCCTGCTAAAAGCAGCTGATGAGCTTAAGCTGTTGCTATCCCTTACGTGCAGCAGCTCTGACGTTTGTGTGCAAAGTAAAGCCGTGCTTTCCACCACCAAGGGGGACGGACTCCCATACTTCCGATGTGTAAAGACAATAATATCCTGCTCTATCTCAACACCAAGTATAGCAGTGGTAACAGCAATTCTGAAGCCGGCTCTCCAGAACGCTCCTCTTTAGAGGTAAGGTACACTAAAGTCCTCTGCCTGAAGCTTCATGTCAGTTCACATCTTTAATGAAGCCATTAGGGATTTTCATTTTAGAGAATGCTTTATGATTTTGATACCTGGTCAGCTTCTGATCAGGTAAATCTAACGTGAGGAAAAATTTAAAAAGTTGTTCCCTCTCACTGTTCATTTTGTCTGCATATGGTCATGCAGAGTAGTCTTATCTTTACTTAAATGCCAATAAAAAGAGACAGATTCACATTATGAATATCTCCTCATTCTTCACGCACAACCAACATTTTTACATATTAATAGTCAACTTGAAGGCATAAGGAACTGGAACATAAGGGCCTGGCTACTAAGATCTTTCATTAAGAGATGAGTGAGCATCCTTCTACCCTTAGTATTAAGTTTTGGCATGATTTAAAGGACACTGAGTCAAGATGAACCATTTGTCATGACTGTGTCACTACAGGAGAAAAACCTCCTTGTTACATTGAAACACCTAATGGCCCTTTTCATTAATATTGAGTCCTTTGTACTCTTCTCTGGTTCTGGCAGCAATTCCCTATGACCACTGCATAAAGTTTCATTATGATACTTATCCTTGAGAAGCACTTTCATATGCCATAGAAATGACTGAAAAGATAACATCGTTGTTCTGTAGTCAGCTCTTCTCTCCAATCCCCTTCCTACTCCTTTTATTTAATTTAAGGAAAACAATAAGAGAGACTTAACTCTGCTTCTTTCCCTCTCTTTCAGATACAATGAAAATAAGATAAAAAACCTGTCAGGTCTGTCACTGAAATTTCAGTTTATTTATTATGGAATAACATTGTTTTTCCAAGGGAGCATGCTATTCAGCTTTTCCTGTCATCATTATATACTAAGACAGAGGGAGGATTACCTGATTTTGATCAATAAATTCTTTTGTGCCAATAAATGTGAAAATTTCAGGACAACAATTTGCAAACAACCTACTGACTGGCTTATTTCTCCCCTATAAGAACCTCTGTGCACTACTGCCATTGCTGCTCAGAGAATTTCAAGAACAGATAATAAAGAATCCTGACAACCTTTTGGACATCTCTTCTTTCCTCCCCCCACCCCACCCCTCTTTTTGCCTTTCTCTGTCTAAAAAAGTGTCCTCTTTCCCTTGGCTGTATTTTACATTCGACTTTTTGTTTTCTTATCTGCCCCTTATTCTTCACCCCCCCCCTCCCCCACAAGAGCTTGGGGGCCTTCCTCCCTCCCTCACTGTGAATACCATTACCCTAGGGACATCAGGAAATTTTTCAGATGTAAACAAAAGCATAAATCCCTTTTCTTGTCTTCCCCTACTTTATTCTCTTCTCTATTTCCCTTCCCCCCACTTCGTAAGTACTTTTGTATGTTTAGCCACCTGCAGAGATTGGAGGTGGAAGACATGAAATCAGAAGCAAACAAAACCTCTTCTTGCTTCAGCTTAGTCATTAATAGCACCATTAGCTTATTGAACTCCAGAATATATCATGTCACAGTTCATGATTCAGGGTCTCTCAATTGCTCTTGCATTGTTTATATCCTGAGTCAGAGTCTTTCAGATAATTTAGGCTTAATCACTCTTCTGCAACAACAGTCTTATGGGTGCCATTTAATCACATCTATCAGTTATGCTCTGAGACATCTCGAGGTTTCAGAGGAATCACCAGACACTGCCTTAGCATTTATTTACTCACAGGAGTAAAAATGTTCTTTGTTCTTCAGCTTAGTGAAAATGCTAAATGACAAGGAAGCTGAGTGAACCGAGGTATCTGTATCTATTATGCCTGTGTGGGAACAGGGAGCTTGACCAGAGAGCAGAAATATGGGAACAAGGAAAGAACCCTGACCTCAAACAGCAGCCATGAACCAACCACTCTGAGTTAGTGCACACATTTTCTTTGGCTTTCTTCTGTGACTGATGCAGACAGAAAACCAAATACTTATTAAAACTGTAAACAACAGAAAAAAAGATCCTTATTCCAATGTGTTGCTACAGCATCTGTCATCTGAACGCTTCTGAGAAGTGTTTTACAACATGAATGTATTTATTCTTATGCTCTCCCTTGCTCTTTAACTGAAAACCTCAACAGCCTGAACTCGAGTTCATGTGTGATCTACAAGTTTACCTATTGCCACTTCAGTCTTGCGAAGTTATCAAAGCAAAACACTGAGGAAATGGTCTAAGAGCCCTTGCTGCAGGGAAGTGCTGAGCACTTAATTTCAGCTTTGTTTTCAAAGAATTAAGGATACAAGGGGAGGCTCCAATCATTCAGTACAAATAGGGCTTTTGAGGTTTTTGCATTGGTTTTTTTCTTTTTTTTTTTCTTCAATGTGTAGTCTTACTGTTGTTTTGTTGTAGGAAACATTACATTTAAGCACAGGCTGGCAAGGAAACCAGGCTCTAATGTGTTGTCTGTCAATTCACACACACAGTCAACATGGATATACACGTAGCCTCTACAGCCCAAAAAAATAAAACTGGAGAAAATTAAATCTTCCATTGTTATTTATGAAAATGGTACTTAAGCATTTTTTTCTCCTTTTGATTGGATGGAGGAGTATTAGACATAACCTGGCTCCTGTATAACCTGTAAAAATTAGGAAGTTTATTTAATTTAGATGAGAATTCATCATTTTTCAAATCTAATTCATATCACTCAAATACTTTTTAAAAAAATTGCTCAAATCCAATTCCTCCACTGTTCCACAGTCTCACCCAACTGACAACTTTTAGAGAAGTACTATTGAGCAAACAATATCTTTTTTCATACTCTACATATTACAGCAGGATGAGAAGCTTGTTCCCAAGAAAGAAATTTCTCAAGCTTTGTAGAACAAAATGTTCTACTTCTAAAGCACATGAAATCTACAGACAGCTAAGCAATTTAATTCACTAGTATTTACAAATTTCTCTAAAGCACAGAATACCATTAGTCTTTGGATTATGGATAGGGAAACCAACACAAAAATAATTGAGCTTCGCAATGTTCCTGCAGCGAAACAAAGAACGGAACTAATGCCTCAAAAGTAACAGCTATGTATCTGGAGCCTAAAAACACCCTTTGCTAAAGGGTCTCCATGCTCCTGATTCATGGTGTTAGTGAGCAAATGAAATAGTTTATGCAGAGCGTTAGCCCCTGAGAGACAACTCCCTTCTCACTTCTTAGAGAATCCTGTGGATGACTGTTTCCTGCTCAATACTGTTGCCTGGTTCTTGGGAGCTTCTCAGCAGCTGTCTGCCCTGGGACCTTCCCTATCACCCTTTGAATTACAAGTACAGCATTCATCTGACTTGCTTTCAAACCTTGTATGATAGGCGTATATATCTGTATCATCCACTTCCTCCTTTAGTCTTGCGCTAAGCCTCAGGTCTGTTTATCAACCACAGCATCCTGAGCTACCAGACTACACTCAGTGTTCTTTTCCCTAGCGCTTCAAAGATACAAATTGACAACTCCTCCCAGATATAAAGAACTAAAAGCATGTTGACGGTACAACTCTATTCTAATGTTTGCTCCTTTTTACCTAGGCCATATCTGCCTGGAGTCTGTTAGGTTGTAGCTGCTGTTCAAAAGCTGCTGCATTTTTTTCTGTTCTCATACAGTCCCACCTTGCCAATGGATCTGATCAAGACAGCTGTCCACAACAGTAGCCAGGAGAAATGAAACAGGTGAGACTAGTACCTTGAAGCAGAATTTCTTCAGGCTGAATCTCAGATCCTTTAAAAAGCAGAGGAAACTGTTAGGGAGGGTGTCTGCTTCATGTACTCTCTAGATGCCTTTGTTCTGTTGCTGTGCACTGAAAGGTGTTCTTGGTTTCATGTTCTTTGTGTCCTGGAATGAATGAAAGCAAGCCTGCAATGCTTTTTATCACCCCTAATCTAATTGGCCTTATCCTCACTTTCATTTGCAGGTAGCTGACTATCACACATTAAGATGTTCCTAAAATACACATTTTGACTTTTTTTTCTGGCATATTTCATAACTTTTTTTTTTTAAAAAAAAAAAAAACCCACCTGTTTCTCTTTTCAGTAACAGAACTAAGAGGGCAGCATTCCCAAACTGTAATATGAGTACACAGTGCACCTCACAGATGATGAGAACCCTCCAGAACAGGGCTTGCCACGTTAGCTTTGACCATGTTTTGCTGTTTGAAAAGAACACGCTCACCATTATCTGAATTGATGGAATGAAGTGGTTTTGAAGTAATTGGTCTGGGTGGGAAATAAAAAATGCCATTTAGGAAACAGACAAGACACTACTTGTTTACACATCTGTTCAGAAACAAGCTTGCACTTGCTCATTCGCACCACCAACCTTGACCCATTGCTTAGCAGCGCAGTTGAGCATATGTGATTCAGCATGTTATTCACCATGAAAACATTCACAACAGTGCCTGCAACTTTTGTTGGCCAACAGGTAACACTAGCAAGTAACCAGCATTCTCAATTTCTACCTTAACTGTGGTGGAAGTGGTGCCTTAATTTCTGTTCATTTCATAGGGTTTCAAGCAATCCTGAAAGTCTCATAACCATGAGTTGTGTATGTATCTATTTAGTGATGCTTCATGGCAAGTGTATACATATTTTTCCCCCCCAAGATTCTAGATATCCTTGGAAACCTGTAATCTGGCCTTAGAAAAAGATTAGTTTGAAAAATTAGGTTCATAGGTTCATTTATCACAATGCCAGAAACAACTTAGCCCATTAAAATCATTCCCATATACATCGAAGACACTGCCAAAGACTAGAATGACTTGAGTGAGATGCTGAAACATTGCAAACAAAGAGAGAGTATGCAGTGCTCCTACTACCATTACAGAAATAAAACACTTCTTTCAAAAGGCAATGGCACTAACAGTAAAGAGGCTGTGGAGAGGCATATCTGAGAAAACTTCATGAATAATGAGGATAGTAAAGCAAAGAATAAACTGCTTAAACTGTTCTCAAATGCTTTCACTATCATTCTACTTCCATAGGCAAATGCTTTTCAAGAATACTCAGATAGAGCTGAACCTGTTATGGAGAAAAGAAAAAAAATCTGACCATCTCCAGCCTTTCCTAAGAAAATTTCCAGTGTAACCAACATCAGCTCCTTGCCAGTTTACTCTGCCTGCCTCATCACTCCTTATCCCCTGCTCCATCAGTCTCCAGTATGTGTACTTTCTTTTGGTGTTCATGCATCCTCAGTCTCATGCCCAACCTGCAGGCCATGTTGCTCTGTGTCCTTCTGAAGCCCTGAAGGTACCTGCCCCCAGCAGTGCCTTAAAACTGGGATAGGACTATGAGGGGTGACAAAAAAAAGTTAGAGTTGATGCTGAGGTCTCCTACCTTTGAGGTGTGGAGGAGATACGCTGCTGTTTCAACTAGGTTTTCTTTCAGACTGTGTCCCTTTGTGACCTCCTGGTAGCACTGCCTTCCTCTGACAGTAGAGTCATGGATACTCAGTCCAAGCTAAAATGGGAGGAATAACCTTTTACTTTGCTCTGTTTCATACCTTGGCTTTAGTTGGTGTTCCTCAGCAGGAAAAATTGATGGGCTAGGCAATCTCTTAATATCCCATTCAGCTATATTTCCATTATTCTCTTCTCCTGTGATTTACTAACAATAAGCTAGATTCATAAAAACTAAAAAGAGACCAAATGGATGGAAAAAGCCCTAAAATAATTGTATGGAGGAATTAGAAAGAGAAAAAGGAAGAAAATCTTTATTATAAAGAAATACAGTGGCCCGAACATTTAAGCATGACTGTTGAAAATTTTCCTGGAATCCTGAATTTTCTAAGTGCTGAGTACTTTCATCTGCCAGTGACCGTTATCTTGGTACTTGCAAGTCCTGTCATTGAATTAACTGCTCTGAAAAACAAGACCTATTTCTTCTTTTTAGTGCCTGAAGTGACTGATGCAGATGTAGGTGTTTAATTTTAGGCACAGGCTTGAAAAATGCAAGTGATTAGTTCCAGGATTAGTTCCAAGATAGATTTACTATAGCTAGACAAAAATCCACAATCCATCTGCTTTACATTTTAGCAGAAAAGTAGACAGGTAAGATAAAGCTGGTTTACTGAACTACAGGAGAGCCTTCATCCTGCAAAACCACCAGACTCTGGAACATCTCCCAGGTAACAGATATCTTGGCTTAAATAACATAGTACTACTTTGGTCTTTCAGAGTAATACGAGACACTTTTTATCATTTTATGATCACACATCTACTCCCATGTCTGTATTAGAGCCTGGGCAGAATTAGAAAGAGCTGTGACCATTGGATTCACATTAAACAGAACTGTAGCTCCAGCCCCATCTTTATTGCTTAACAGGAAGGGGAATGGTTGTCCTTGCTTTGGACTATACACCAGAACTCTGCTACTAGAAAACTCTCCTAAAAACTTTATTTCAGCCATAGATTTAAGAGGCTCTTTTATGTTCTAGTTGTATCTGACACATGCAGACCTTCTCCCTTCTAGAAACAGGCTTCAAGTGCTTTGACAAAGTTAAAAAGTGTGGTGCATCTTGCCTATTGCTGTGCTATATTAATAACCAATAACAATTTACAGCCCATCAATAGGGAAAACTCTGACAGATCAAGCAGCCCTGAAGCATTTGAGTGTGAAACCAACTGAACCTCTCCATGACAGCAAGATTCCCTAGGGACTTGTCTGATTTATGAAAAAGTTACCTGTTTGAAATAGAAATCCACCCTTTTATTCAGATATAACTTTACTCTGTACTGCAGGTTGTCTGACTTGTGTGCTCAGGAAATGAAAGGTGGAGCCCTGTGCTCCAGAGGAGAATTCTCTGACTGAAGGATCTCCTCTTGTGGAGCTTCTGTCACTGACTCACTGATTCCAAAGAGCAAGGGAATGGGGTCAAATGCCAATTAGGAAAGCTTAGTAGTCTATTTTATGGTACTATTTTTTCAGAAAAAAAAAAACAAAAACAAAAAACAAAAACAACAAGAGACATGAAGAGAAAGCAGTAATGACACAGTGAAGAAGCACGTTGAACTCTCTCAGCTTTGAAGAGAACATTTTTTTAACCCTCTTGAGGGAATGCTTACTTTTTCCATCCCATTTAATAAAACTGATCACAGAGAACTAATTTCTGCTAGGTAAATAGCAACTGGTACATCAATTTCCTGCCAGCAGCTGCAGTTTCAACAGTTTCAGTCTTTCATTCAAATGTGTGAATGCTTTGCTTAAATTGCACATTTCTCATTTAGTGTACCTTGAAAATACATGCTGTCACTCATTCAATCTCCGAGAAGAGTTTGGCTGTGCTGTGGCTTGCATAAAGCAGCACTAGAGAGAATCATTCAAGTGGGTAAGGAGGAGACGTTAGAACACGCACAGGTAGAGTTTGGGAAAAAGAAAAAAAGCTTCTGCCTACAGTTCTGGGTAGCAAATGTAGCATTCAAGAGCAATTGTTCTAAATCAGCTCACCAAATCCATCTGATTTCTCTCAAGGGTTAAAGGCCAACAACTTGTGTTAAAAACAAATTTTTACACAGACTCAAGGATCTTAAAAAGATAAAAGGTGTCTCCTTAAAAAGTCCAAGCTGGAAGTCTTAAATGTAGCAATGAATTAATTCAAATCTTCAGAAAATTCTACCTTGCTGTTCAGTTCCTGTAACCTTTCTTTTTGTCCCCAACTGCTCCATTATATTGACAGGAAGAAACTAGGATGCCATTTACTTAACCTAGCTAATATTTCTCATTTGTAATTCCCGGAATGCCAGTTCTCCTCCCCTCCAGCCTGGGAGCCATGTGATTTTGTGTGTTCTTACCACTGGCTGCTCTGGGGATTCCAGACCTTCTCCTGTACCATGCTGACATTTTGCAATCATCCCTTTTTGGGGCCCAAGAACAAGTTACAAGAGAGAATATCTCTTGGATAAAACTAGAGCTTTTCAAAAATTCCCAAATGAGGATTTGTATGCGTTTGTTGCTTTTCCCCCACTAGATAATGCCTGCTCACAGATATTTCATCTTTTTACAGTAGTAGTCAAATTGGAAAAATATGCAGATTATGCTGCAAACCATTCTGTTTTCAAAACAGTCACTCAAAATAAAACAAAATTTAAAATTTAATTTACATTTGAGTTAAAATAAGCCTGGTTTCTCTATAACAACACTGTTTTAGGAAGGCATTTCACAGACTTTCCCCCAGATTCACCATTCTTATCTTTGCTTTAAGACAAGATAGACTTTAAAAACTTCTTACAAAATGAAAAATCCAGTTTCTGCACTTTCAGAATAAAACCAGGTATTAAAATATGTGGCTTTTGTGTGCCCTTGTTCTTCTTTGATGTGTACTGTCTACATGTGTATCCACATTATGGCTACAACATGATGCAAATCCTGGAAGCCAGGGATTGATAGCTTATCTGAAGTCATAGTTCATTAAGCATGGAGTTTGTGATCCTATGAAAGGGAGTAGCAGTTAAAAAGTGAGCATATAATTAGATATGTCACCATTTTCTTTTTTTCTTTCTAACATGTTAACTAACATCTAGGAGTTTTTCTAATATGTAGATTCATACTGTGTCTGATTTCATGCAGTACCTCAGCATTCACCTACCAGATGGCAGAGTTCCTGGGAAGAAAAAAGACTGAAGATCTGATAATCTGACCTCCCAGAAGCAGCATCACTTCATGTTTCAGCAAGAGCCCTGCATGCAACAGAAGTGTGAGTAGAGCTCACATGGCAGCTATGGGTGCACTCTTCAAGGATGTCATCAATGATGTTTCAGTTCTGGCTGAGTAAGCCGGATGCTCCTTCCCAGCTACCTCACAATGTCTTTTCACAGAATTGGTCATCCCAGGAGAAGCCCTCCATATTGGAGCAGATGGTTCCTTAATCAATAGGTAACAAACTCAAAAATACAAGTCCTCCTAAAGCATGAAACTTCCTTACACTGCTAGTATGAGCCAGACAACGTAAATCTCATGTTTCGAGCATGCAAAGCAGTCATGGATGGAGATGTGCAGCTCGGAAAACAAATGAAAACACAGCCAGATCAGGAGTTTTGCTTAGGAACAATTACATTTAGTAAGAAATCAGAATTATTTCTGGGTCTGATTTTGTCCTTACAAGCAATTTAAGAGAACATGTGATTAGTGCCTCAATTAGATTTACTTTCCCTGCTAGTACCTACCCAGAAAGAGGTTTTCACAGGCTAACAGAAAAGGAAAATGTTTTTACAGATCCAAAGGTTTTTCCCACTAACAATTTTAATGCCATGCTCGCTATTAGTTCAGAAGCATATGAGAGATGGGGAAATGGAAAGTTAAGCATTCAAAATTCTGTCACTAGTAGGTAGAAATAAATTTTGTAAAATGTTTTTGGGGATGCTGGACAGAAATAGTTGCCAAGTAGTTACTAAACTTCTACAGACACCTAGTTTTTGCAAATTAAATTAGTAAATCAGAATTACCATGGATTAAAAGTATCATTCTGTAAAGACCAGTTGCTTAGCCCCAGTGCTTAGTCTTTCTAGTCATTTGTTAACTGCTGCTAACAGTTCACTAAACCTTAAAAAACCCAAACATATTCTAACATGTGAGTCAACAAACATTTACACAAGGAAATTAAAAACCCATGAGGCCAAAAAAAGGGAAAATATTTCTACAGATTTAAAGATTCTTTCTACTAACAACATTAATACCACATTCAATACCATTACTAAGACACACATTCTCTCTGTCCTCTCTATGGAGTTTCATTTTTGCACGTCAATAGAAAGGACCTTAGGAAAAAGTAAAATGCTTTCCTCTTTCTTAATGAATGATGTTTGCTACTTCTGCAATGGGAGATGGGTGCTGCAGTGCCCTGGTACTCTTGGACAGTGGCATTAACCTCACTAGAAGGAAGTCCTGGAATGACTGCAAAAATTGTGCTCATTAGAAGAGGAACAGCTTCCATCACAAGAAACACATATTGGTAGTCAACTGGAAAAGCAGAAAGAAGATATTAATGCTTACCAAACTCACACTGGCAGGCTTTTTTCCAGTGAGGCTATGCATTACTAGCAGGTGTTGTAGGGCACAGCAAAGAATTTATCTTCAATAAAATTTGTTTTAACAACAACAATTTGGTCTACAGGTGCCCAAGCAATCCCAAGAACCAACTGAAAAATAAGATTCATCTTTTTAATGACCAAAATTAAAAACACTGAAAAATTTAATTTTCTCATAATATTCTTCATTTGTATGGAACAAAGAACTCCTGAATGCGTAGATGTGTGAAGAGGGGTTTTAATTTTCCCAAATTCCTAGCCAAGAAGTATTAACATGGTGTTACAAAAGCATGTAAAGATCTCTAAAAGACTGGACTAAACCACTTTGAAGAAAAATAAAATGTAGGTATGAATCTGACACAAATTTTGGCAGCTGTCACAAACCTAAGTAAAACCTTCATATTGCCTTCATCTCTAAATACATCTTGCTGCATGCAACATAACCAAATCATAAAACAAAAAGTTATATTTTCAACAAAGCATTCTTTTCCTCTAAAATGACATGCCATCATTAGCATCCATGCTGCCAGCTCTGAATGATGTGTTACCTCCTGTTCTAGCTACTGAGCAGAGAGAAAAATGGGAGAGAGAAAAGGTTCCCTATAGTTCTGAATTGATCCTATAGTCTGCCCTGGCACACAGAAAGCAAACCTTTTCAGACATGAAAATTGATTCAGGCCTTTCAGTCTTCCATTTCAACCACAGAATCTGGAAGTCCCTTGGGCTGATTTAGAGGCTGAGGTGCTCATGTCTGCTGGAGATGGTTGCATTAGTAAATCCCTTCAGAATTAAGAATGATTCCTCCCAGATCAAACTGTGCGTCTTGCCAGAGAGAGCTGTTGGTAGGAGCAAAGGACTGATTCAAAACCTAGGGCCCCTTAATAAAATTACAAAATAAAACTAACTTAAATACATACCAGAAATTCAAGAGGAAAAAAACTCATCTGGTCTGGGCACTTAAATAAATGATTCTCTCATGCCAGAACAAGTTGGAGTGTCAAACTAAACTGATTGTTACAGACCTTTAATTCTCAAACACAGCACTACTTAAGGATTAAAGAAATGGAAAAGTCAGAGTACACATAAAAGTAAAGCCAGCCCACTTTCTTACAGTTCTTAGAATCATGGTGTTTTGATTTCTTTTTCTACCTACCTTTCTACTAAATCACTTAGTGGAAAAATACAATTTTCTATTTCTCATTTCTTTCTTTGTGACACACCCAGTCATGGCTTGCTGTCATTAGTGAAAAGTACCACTGGCCAGTGGTACCCAACAGCAGCTTTACTTGATAGGGGAAATAAGTACCTGTCTTCTGCAAAAGAGGCTCATTCTAGCTTCAAGCCATAAAATAACATGTCATTTCTGCACTCTTTCCTCCAAGCATAACATTGCCTTTTATATCATCCAGTCATGTGGTTGTCAAGCACAGAAGTCCTTTTCATCTTTCATCTTCTACTGTTCACAAAAAGCCAAATATCTTTGCAATGAAAGATCTCAAATTTGTCTGTATCCTGAGAGAGCTCTGTAATCTCTCACCAATATCCTGGAGTCAGGATGTCAGGTCTCACTGAACCATGAAGGCAGCTTAACAGTAAACTAGATTCTTCAAAATACTGTTTGCATATAAAAATCCCCCAGAAATCAATGGACTGCTTTTCCCCAACAATATATTTCTCTCTTAGGATGCAGTAAGTACTGTCCTGTTCCTTTCTATCTGTATAAAAAGTTTAAATACAGTTCAGGTACAATAAATAGAAAAAGTAAGGCAAACAAGTCTCTTTTTCTAATTACCTATTATCTTCTTTCTTTACTGGTTACAGTAGAGAAAATCACTTCTGATTCTGAAACCAAAGAATACAATCAATGACACAGTACAAGAGAGACTAGGTAAGAAAAAGCCTCCTTTCCCAAGAGACAATTTTTTAGCCCTATTTATAATACAATAAGGTTATAAATAAACTAGCAAGAAAAAATACCAGGAATTTAAATTATATTTGAATAAATATTTTGCTTCTCCTTTGGCAAAAGGTCTCTCAAGGAAAAAAAGAACATTCATAGATACAAAGCAGTAGTTTGTGCAGCAGGTCACATTCTAAGTTTCTTAGTTTTCAGGCCTCTCTGAAAGATTGCTTCTCTTTGCCAGCCAGGCCTTTGATATGCTTATCATGCATTTAAAGCTATTTATGGATGGATATATAATCCTGTCTAAACCGATTAGAAAAAATTAAATCAATCCACCAGCATCTACTATATTAAATCACGTACTCATTAGGAAACATTTCTAGAACACCAAACCTACCCATTAACAATTTTAGTTGAGGAGGGAAAAAGGCTGGGGTAGAATCCCAGACAAGTTCTCTTTCTCTTATTTCTGTGAATGAGAGAATTTAACAAGCAACTGTCTTCCAGCAGTTGACCGTGAAATGGATCATGTTTTATTTATTCTGCACAAATGGCAAATCACAGCAAAGTGTAGCCTTGGGATTAATCAGTGGGCTTTTATCACTGGGGCACCAGTTGGACTTTGGTTCCTCTCAGAGTGCCTACAAATCACTCTGATTAGATGTCTGTCTGTCTGAAACATACCTCATTTGACTTTGCTAGCTTCAGGCATAATAACTGGAAAACTGTATAAAGGGAATGAGCTTCTACAGGGCGGGTCACTAAGGCTTGATATAAAGGGTGAAAATTAGTGTGTCTGAGAGAAGACTAATGAATAACAGCCAGCAATGCTGTGAATGTCTAATTTAGGAAAAAAAAAAAAGTTACAGAGCCTTGAAACACTAAATTGTCCCAATTCCTGGATAAAGGCCTGGCACTTTTACAGCTGAGTGCTGGTGGTAGTGCTGGTCACACAAGTTGCAGCTTTGCCATTTTCACTCAGCAGAAGAAAAAGAACTACTATGGAGATGACTCAAGATTCAATGCACACGTTACTGGAAAACTGATATTGGTTAAGGTGATTTGTAATTGATGTAATGATACCAGCTCACTTCTGTATGGCAGCCAGGAGCACCTTGGCCTAATGAATCTACCCTGGAGATGCTCAAGCTTGCAGCTTCAGTCATATGTCAGTGACTTGGTCTTTCTGCAAATGTAGGCAGAAGAGGACCTTAACATTTAGCAATCCTGAAAAGAATATGTGTATTTTCTGGTCCCATTAAAAGATGCCCAAATTTGGCCCAATTCAAACACATGAAACATCCTATCTCAGAGATGGTGAAGCTCTTATCAAGCAATTAAAGTTTTTCTACCTTCCATTTACATTGTACATCTCTCTGTCCGCTGATGATGACATGAGAGGTTCAAAAAATTGCTTGATTTTCCAGTTCCCAAATCCAGAAGCTTCTCTACACTACCTGCAGAATAGATGTCCCTGCTGTGGTGCTGTGTAGCTCTCCATTATGATTCTTCACGTAGAGTAATGATTTACTGCTGCTACTGTCAGCAAAAGCAATACTAGTTGCAATAGTAACTGCATCAACACAAAATAACAAAGGTTGTAAATCTAGCCCTGAAGCTTTGGATTCAAACCCTACATAGCATTCTATATGTCAAAATTGTTCATTAAAATAGTATGTGCTTAATTATATGAAATGTGCTTCATTTGATTGCCACATGATACACAAATTTGCAGGGTCTATTTCTGGCATTTGGGTTTCCTGACCTGGTTGTATATGTTTTTCCTGCTTACACATATAGATCCTATACTGTCTATGAAGCAAAAAAAAAAAAAAACCCTTGGGCTCAATCTGCATATGAGGTATATATTAATGTAAACCATTTTCATTTGGAAAAATAGGTATTACAGCAATATTACTTATTACTTCCTGTATGAACACGATAGATGTGCTTTCTCTTCCCTTTGCATATTACTCATTTGATTCCATTAGCCTCTTGTCAATACCCATATTCACAGCAGCTGCTTCTGTTCACTGAGCAGAAAGGAAAAGTATTTTTCTTTGAAGATGATGTGAACACTGTTCAATGAATCATTCAGCAAGTACTACTGAAGCTCAGCCATCCTACAGGCCATATTAGACTCAGGACCCTTGAATCTATAGCCAAAATAAGCCTCAGTATAGAATGCCTTCTATAGTTAAGATAAGCAGTAGCTTGCAAAGTATTAAGGGAAAATCCTATACTCTGATCTGAGGTATATTATAATAGGATCTACTTAATATTCAATAGAGTGCTTTCAACACACTTTCATTTTAAATACAATTAATGTGTTGCAATCTCATATTTATCTCTCTGGAGAGCCTAAGAATATTTTCTCCATTGTACTGCAAATGGAAAAGAATCCTTTGGTGTCCTGACACATTCCTTTGGAGATTTTCAGTGCTTTAAATCAAAGCACCAAAACAAGAGTTTATTGTAGCAACCCAGAGGGATGCATCATCTCCAATATCCTGATTCTCTGCAGCTGCTCATTCAGCATGGATGCAAGCTGGTTATTAACACTAACAAATGGGGACTTCCTTTGGAAGAAAGATTATCTATATGCCCACAGTGCATATTCTATGCATATAAGAGGTATCCATAAAAATTTAGGAGAATTTATATCCAGATGTATACCTACTCATATATTCTCAAATTTTATATGTATGAAGTTTTCATTACAGAAAAAAAAAAAAAAAGTATGCAAGGGGAAAAAGGCCATCAAGTTGAAGAGTCAAGGGTTTAGAACAGGCAATAGCAGAAGTCTTAATTCACCTCTACTGTACACAGAGGTTATGATATTGTTATCAATTATATACATAGAATTTTTCAATCTGACTCCTGTCTTATTTGCACTCAGGACAGATAGAGCTCAGGGAGTAAGTTGTAACAACCCCTTGGTTACTTTTACCCTAATTTTGCCCCTCGGCGTTATTGCCTACACAACAGTGTTTCCTATGTTGACTGTAGAGTTGCTAATTTTTTCCTGGTTTTTTCTACAGTATTCTCCCCGAAACACCTCAGCTATTCCAGTCAATTTTGTTACTGCCCCCATTTTTCAGGTAAAGCAACCAAAGTATAGCAGAAGTGAAAACTGTAAGAATTTATATCCTAAATTGATAACACAAATTTTATTTATCTGCTTATATAGCCTTTTAAACTTTGTATTTTGAAGCAAAACTCCACCAGACATCAGCTGTGATTGTGAGAGCTCAGCACTTTTCTAGCACTGAGTTAGGTTTGAATAAAGTAAGATCTATAAAAAGTGACAAGTTATAAAAATTTAAGAAACTTCCCCAAATTATTTTGTGGCAGATGCAGGAAAAGGCTTCAAGGAATAAGAATGGCATTTATTTGCTTTTTCCATGACATCATTCTCCTAATAAACCCTTCATTCTTTTACCACACACCTCATTTTGTAACAGTGAATGATACAATTTTATTCTATGTATTTAATGAGGCTAGAGCCTTTTGGAGGAAAGAAGCATGTAATAAAATAGAGCATTATGGTGTTTATGCACATGAATACCAATTTAAGATTGCAGAGAATACTGACTGCAGTATTTCTAAACTTTTGGCTTCCTAAGTTTTACAACATTACCATTGGTTTAATGTATGAAATCATAGTAAAAGTGCCTAGGCTATTAATATAAATTTCTCTATGCAGAACAATACTTAATAGTGAGAGCTCTAGATATAGTTTAGTACAAACTTCTGCTACTTGAATTAATGATGCCACAGAGGTAGCAGGCCATTATTTGTCAGGAGACCAAGTGTGTTTAGAAGACAGACCTTTAAAGTAGATTTCATAACCATTTACTAGTATTAGAGGATGCTAAAATTAAGAACTCTTCAGCATTTTTCAAATGTCTCAGGTTTCAGGAGGAATATGCTCAAATTTATTGCTTCCTTCTGTACTTAATCTTTCTTTCACACTTGGCATGATGCATGATATGTGCAAGGGGAAATTGCAGGAGAAGTTCTGATCAATCAGGGTAATCCTGGGACTGCACATATTCAGGGACATTGGGGCAGACTGAATTCATGCTAATTGCAGTTTAAGTAGTGCATCTTTCACAAAACTAAAAATATTAGATCTTCTTACATAAAACAGAATCACAGATTTTGCCAGCAGTACTACCTGTAAAGAATCAAACATTCTACTTAAGCTACAAAAATTAAGAAATCCTATGTAGGGAAACAGAGAGGCTTGTTTTGGTCTACCTATACTTAGTTACTTTGGGATTTCATCAGAGATGACATGACCTTTGCTTTTCATTCAAGTGATTTAATTCCATTTCTGAAGTAGCACTACATCTTAGATCTTGGAAGAAAATCTAGACAGCAATAACAAAGCACCTTGCAGAAGAATTCCTTTGAGAGACAGAGAACTGGAGAAAGAAAGCAAAAGGGAGCAATGCTTGTCCATACTTCTGATAAAACATATCAGAATTAATTCAAAATTTCTGTGGTTTATTCATTGCTGTTCAGGATAGATTTATCAAGAGTATAGGCATTCCTAACTCTTGAAAAAAAAAGACTTTTCAGGTACATATCTATGCTGAATGAAGAATATGGATGGTGCCATATTTTAACTCTGGTACTCAGAAAAACAGATTATCACAACTTAACTGAAATCAGAGCAAAGAGGATATATGACGGATTCTTAGAACATAACTCAAATGCTTCTGTTCAGAAAAGCATAGAACTTCACATAATGACAAGCATGCATTTTCTAAAAAAACCATACATCTCACACAGAAAACAATCTACCTCTACTCCCATGTACATAAAACATCCATCTTAACAGCTCGAGAATGCTGCCAGGCAGTGATGTGGGCCATAAGGAGCTTAGCAGTTGCATTCCTTTCCTGCCTCTCCTCTGCAAATACTCTTGGACCCAGATAAGCAGAGGAAAACAGGCAGATTGTAAGACAAGCCATGGGGCAGTAAGTTATTTCTGACGTAGAAGTATGTCTTTAACAAGTGGAAACTAGTGGTATGATACTCGATACAGCTTTATTTTCCTTTCTAAGTTATGGAAGCATCCTAAATAGGATTACAAAAAAAAATCACAAGAATGTGATACTAGCCCTCATCCCAACTAAGAGCAATGGGGAAATTACCCATTCCACTCAAAGGCACTGAGATACTCTGCCATGCATTACTACGTCCTCAGAAACCTGTAGTCTGCAGATATGTGTATTTTAGATGGGGACACAATCACAAACTCTGCAGGGGCACTGTCTCTTGCAGGGACAAAATATAGCCCACCATGCCCCCTACTAAAGCAAAAGTTTCCCCCTTACTTAGAGTTATCTGGTTGCTCTGTGCAGGGGCTGTTCCTACTCCATACAAGTTTGCTTCCAGCACCCTCAGGAACTGGCTGAAGCAGGAAGGTGTACCCTGCCTCGAGTGGCTGATCAGTACAAGCTGTTCCTGCCCCAGTGGCAGTGACTCCCACAGTTCCTGTAGGTACCTGCAGAGCTGCTGCCTGGCAGGGGACAGGGGTAGAATGAAGCTTTTCAGGACAGAAGAACAGTGGCTTGGTGTAAAGCCGCCCATACCCCATTTCAAATGCTACTTACAGGCAAGTTCAGCTGGCCCTGAATCTCACTCTCCCTCCAGATGGTGATTATTGCCCACACATTGGTCTCGAGCCATAAGGCAGCATGATCAAGGAAGGCCTGTAGTGAGACGTTCACAGTTGAAAAGAAGCAGAGCCAATCATTGCAGAAGGAGCAGACAGCTGAGAGAACAGCATGAAGCTGTGCTCCATGGTCTGAGCAGTGCTGCTTGTACAATTAAGCAGCTTCCAACAAATCTGACCTCTGTTCAACTGACTGCAGAAAGCAGACAAAAAGTATCCTCCCCTGGAATAACTGCTCTGTTCTGCTACAACAATGCAGAAATTGGCTCTACCTTAGGGGTTGTTCCACCACTGAAACCTGTTCACCTTTATAAAGCACAGCAGAAGACTTCACAGTAGTTTTTACTCAAAATCTAACCCAACTGGAAACATGCTTATTAATAGAATGACCCTCCATGGATAGCTATAACGTGTAAAAAGAACTGTTCATGGTCAGACACTGGACTGGAATGGACAAAGCTAAGGAGTAAGTGAAACATTGTCACTGTTGCTAATGTCTGTATGACAGGAAAGGCAGGCAGAGACGCAGGTTTAAACACGAAGTTTAGTAAGTACTCTGATCACAGCCCAGAGGACTTCATCCTTGTCCCACAAACACAATTTCCACTTCAAGGCTCACCAGTTCTATTGTTCAGGTGGAATACCATTGACATCATGATACTGTTCAAGACACTTCTTATGAATTTATTTAATTTCAAATTAAGTGCAGGGCCAAAAACTTGAATTCAAGCTATAATTAAATAGATGGGTCATTAAAAAATAAACTAATCCGGATTGGTTTTTTTAAAAGTTTGCACGATAGAAAAAGTGCACAGCATTTTGCACTTAATATATCTTCAGTCAAGCGCTGATCTCCAGTACTATGGATAACTTGCAGTGCCTACCACTTGTTCTGGATATAAAAACAAGTTGTATTTTGTCCATAATTGCACCAAAACTGTTGCTTATGGCATGGCAAAGAACCAGGAGAGAAGAGACAGATGATGGTGGCTGTGAAGGCTGACAGCAGGTAACAACTGAGAGAAAAGAACAGTGCTATGTTACCCTATCAAGACATTAAATGCCACAGGACATGAAGGTCCACCAAAAAAAACACCAAAACCCAACAAAACAACCAAAAACCCCACAAACAACAAACCCCCCCTCAAAGCGTAAGAACTTAATGAAAGAGAAAAAAAAAAAAGGATGACAAATCAAAAAGACACCAAGAATGGCTCAAAATAAATTCTAGCAAAACAAAATCCATTTTATATTCAAATTCCTAAATCAGAAATAATTTTGAGTACTGATGAAGTGAGTACATTAATACTGTATGCACTCCATGACTTTGAGTATCAGGACATTTTTAACTGCACACAAAATTTTAGACTATCATTTGCATCTGTTTAAGCAAGTAGGACTGGATTCCCATTCGTGTTCAAAGTTTGTTCATGTCCGACTGTTACACAGGACACAATGAAACTTCCTAGTATCTGTACTTCCCATACTATACCACTTATGCTCTTTCCTCAGAAAAGAAGACAGAGAGTTGCTGACAAGCCCTGCCTTCCAATGTCAGGTATATCTGAAGTTGTCTGGTGTTCTATTTAAGGACTCCATCAGCTAACAGACCCACGCCACCTGCCATCAATCACCAGAAAACAGTTTGCAGAGCAAGGATGGCTTAGACATTTAGAATGTTTTCCAACATTTAATGTATTTTATGCCACAATTTATTCTAAGATTCTTGCTGTACTTTGTATCTAAAAGAAGACAAGCATCTCAAATAAAGTTCACTTACTCTAGGAAGCCCCTGGTGGGGCCATAAACTGAGTACTCTCCACTGAATACACACCTCCTTATCCAATGCGTTATGTTCAGTACATGATGCAGTATGATTCAACAGAAGCTTTTCTCACTGCAAGATGCAGTATCTGTTTCTATGGATTCAGATTCCAGTGTGCGCAGACTTCATTTCAAAATACAGTTTGTGCTTTTCTGAATAAACAGGTTTGAATTAGGTCCGCAACTCAGCCTTTATAAATTTAACTATAGCACATAATAGGATTATTTACTGCTTTTATAAAGTGACAAGTGTCTGCTACACAATGTTTGGGGAATTATACAGTTTGAATGCCTTCGGTTAAAAGCCAGCCTCCAGCCTCCATATTTTTATAAGATCAAAGCTAATATTTCTCTGTTTATCCCCCATTCAGAAAGATGATGTCAAATTTCAGCCAGAGTGGTTTTTTGCATTCAGACTTTAACAGCAACTGATTATCGTCTATCATAGATAAAACTGCTGGAAGCTGTTTGGAAAAATCCTCATGTAGCTTTTCTTCCCTGTGCCTTTTTCAAAATGCTGTGAAGGATGTCAAGTTAACTCCCAACCCAATAGGAAGCTCAGCCCAAGGCTGTCCCACAACCTCTGATACTTATGGCTGTGATGGAGACCCCCTCAGCAATTCATACACCATAACTTTGTACTTGTTTCTGCAAGTACAAATCAAAGATGTGAAGCGGGTTACATGTGATCCTATATTTGCCTCTAAATTACTATCCTTTGCTCCCCCATAGATTCTAGAAACACAGTGCTCCTTTTGGAGGGACTAACAAAGCAAGGGGAGGAAGGCAGGTGATGGAAGGAAATACCTTTTCATCTCCATGCAGAAGAGGCTCATCTTTTTTCCTTGTATAAGGAGAGGTGGTAGAGTTCCATGTCAGGTAAATTTTAGGCAAACAAGTCTCCTATAAAGGTGGAAATGAGCCCTTAGCCCGCTGAGACTAGATTCCCACAATCATGGGCAAGAGTGCTATAGGTATCTTATTCACAACATCTGTTCCAGACAACACCATAAATCATGTATTTCACACACACACAAACACTCCCACAGAAATTTAATGTGCAAAGGAGCAGAGTAGAAAAGACTAAGGTCCATAAAATAGCACTGGATTATTCAGATAACACTTTGAGTAAACCTGAAAAGGCTCATGACTTGTATTACACAGCACCGCAAAAACCAAACCATATAGCTAAAAAATCCTAACAAAAAAATCCACAAAAATCAAACAACAAACAGCTGTACCATTTTTTCCTGCCGAGCCTAAAGAAGACAATGACAGTCTAAACAAAAACACAACAATAAGGTTAAAATTCAGCGTAACAAGGAACAGCCATATACCCTGATTTCAGCTTCTCTCTAGCTGAAACAATTCTAGTTGACTCTGGGGACAACAGAAGACAAATAAGCCTCAAGACAGGCACCCACGGCAACAGCCTTGTGCCTCACTGGGAAAGGGGCAGGAGAAATCCCTCCTGACCCACAGAAGAACATCAAGAACCCCTAGTCCCCTGATGCACAGGGATAATAAAACATAAATCCTCAAAATTATTCCAGTTATTCAGATTCCTTTCAAGGTAGATAACCCTTCAATCCAGGAAGATAAATTCTCCTTTCCAAGGAAAAGCAAACAAAGTCAGATAACCTGGGACCCACAACAAGTTTCTTGTGTCCGAAATGTTCTCTTCTGGTTATACAATTATATTTCCATAAGATGATCAGGACTCATTTAAAATATTTGCCTTGACAGAACTGGGTGAAAGTGTTGATTTGCTGGAGGGTAGGAAGGCTCTGGAAACGGATCTGGAAAGACTGGATCCATGCCCCAAGGCAAAATGCATGAAGTTCAACAAGGTGAAGTGCTGGGTCCTGCCCTTGGGTCACAACAACCCCAAGCACCCTGGCTTTTATCAGGAAAACTGTGGCCAACAAGACATGGGCAATGATTGTCTCTCTGTACTTGGCACTGGTGAGGCTGCACCTCAAATCCTGTCTCCAGTTCTGGACCCCTCACTGCAAGAAAGACATTGAATGGTTGGAACGTGTCCACAGAAGGGCAATGGAGCAGGTGAAGGGTCTGGAGCACAAGCCTTGTGAGGAGCAGCTGAAGGATCTGGGGATGTTTAGCCTGGAGAAAAGGCTCAAGAGTGACCTTATTGCTCTCTACAATCACCTGAAGGGAGGCTGTAACCAGGTCAGGGTTGGCCTCTTCTCCCAGGTAACCAGCAACAGGATGAGAGGAAATGGCCTCAAGCTGCACCAGTAAGAATGTTGGACATTAGGAAGAATTCCTTCACTGAAAGGGTGGTCAGGTTTTGAAACAGGCTGCCAAGGGAAGTGGTGGAATCACCATGCCTGAGTGTTATAAAAAATGTGTGGATGCAGCACTTGGGGCCGCAGTTTGCTGGTGAACACAGTGGGGCAGGTTAATAGTTGGGCTTGGTGATCTTAGAGGTCTTTTCCAAATTTAAGGATTCAGTTATTCAGAAGGTCAGATGTTAAGGGTCTCCAAGTTTTGTTTTTTCAATAGTTTGCACGATTTTGTCCAGAATCATTAAAATAATTCTTATCATGTACTACCAAATATTTTATCAAACTCTCAGAACTTGAAACATGTCTCAAATCCATTTACAAAGGTTCAGGGAAACAACAAAACGGGCTACTGAAAGTTAGACAAAATAATTCCTTTCTCAGTCTTCGGCGGTAAAACAACCCTGAGATTACCAAGTCTTCCGATGAAACTGTCATTACAGCTCCCTACACACATAAAATATTCTCTGTAAAAAACCCCCACACTTCTAAAAATTGGTTACTTACTTGCAGACAGAACAAAAAGTAAAAATGTCACTTCATATAGTCATTTTAGCACAGAATATGGTGTATTGATTTTAATGTCTTGAAATATGCAAAGTAAATGGATTTTTTCTAACTATGCATCACAGACATGCAAGATATATAACAGCTGTACAAATCAATGAAATGTCAGCTAAGATCTGATATGTATGCAGTAAATTTTGTGACCAATATTAAAATAATGGTACTCTCGCCTGTATATGTTGGATTAGGCAGATATGTAGAATATCTGTTTTGGTAGAATTTAATGTACAGTATCAAAATAGGAAAAAAATAACCACACTAATGCTGTTGCTGAAAAGATGAGCCTTTACTTTCCCTGCCTGCTTGATCCCACTACCTGCTTATCACCGGCAACTGTTTATTTGGGCATGCCATCATCTAGATTCAAAAACTGAACTGACAAAAAAACCCAGCAGTTCTGAAGGGAGGAAAAATAAAATAAATCCAACCTTAATCATCAACGAATCTATTAGGTTTTGCTGAAATTAGCTCCCTGGCCCTAGGTGCTATTACCAGGACAGGTAAGGGAGCAAAAGATCACCATCTCTCAGCACCTGTGTGAACTTGGAATACCTTAAACAGATCATCAAAGTCATGCTTACTCCGGTGTGTGGAATGAAAATGCTTATTGGTGTAAGCTGGACAATTTATAACACTGTTACAGAACCCAAGTGCCCCACCAATTTATCCAGCCAAGAATATCTAACATGTTTGATGAAACCTATACAAGAAATAAAAAAAGCTATATTAACAGCAGGATCTTAAAATATTTAAGTTCCTTTCTTCACTAGTATTAGGGTCAGCATCTTAAGAAAAAATGCTACATTCATCACTCAGGGTAGTAAGACTAAGTGTCTTATTTTCAGATTATTACAGTAAAGTATTTAAGAAAACAAAAAAGATCCTCTATGAAATAATGCCCATTAAGCCAATCTCTTGTAAAATGTTCTATATGCTTTGCACTTGCATATCTCATTCTTGCTAAAAGCATGGTAGCTGAGAATACACACTAGTCAGCATTAAACAACTATGTACTTTTAAATGTTAACGGTACATGGTAGTGTAAAATTACAAATGGTCAAAGATCCTGTGTTTTGGCCAGAAGGAAGGAAAATAATACAGATGTTAATAAGATATTTTTTTAAGGTCATACTTGTAAAATGATCCCAGTGCAAAGAAAATGCAGTTAATATTCTTACCTAATGTCCCCTTCCCTCATCTCCCTGCTATCTCAGTTGTGTAGATCTTAGCCAATTTTTGAACCTAAGTATTTGTGAAGCTCTTTGTGGGCTCTTTTCTCTCCTCCTATTGTAAATTTAAGTATCTTTTTTAAAGGAAGCAAAAGATACTTAAATTAACCTCTGGTGCAACTGCAGCTGAGTCAGTCAAATTACACCAGGGATTAATTTGCCTGTGTCTAACCACGCTCTGAAGAGAGATCTCTGGTCTGCTCAGATAAACTTCCGCAGAGTTGTTTTGTGTTTGGGTTTTTTAGGTGAAACAGCACGTGCATTTTGATGTCAAGGTCCATTGGCAGCTGGAACCATCTATATGTAAGGTAGATCTAATTGGTTTAGGGGTAGGACACTTGTAGTCTTCAAATGTAGAACTCTCTTGGCTACAGAAATCGGAGCTCATTCACCAAGGGAAACACAAGACCTTCCCTTAGCAAAAGCTCTTCTGTAGTGACATCATATCATGGGTTGGCATCAACTCCCCTGAGGTAAACAATCAGAAACCTTTCAGAACCATAAAAACTTAAGCAAACAGGAAGCAAGCAATGATCCAAATATGCCAACTGTGAAAATACAAGAGACAGATGGAGATCAGAGCTTTTCAGGTGGAGATCTCTCTATAGAAACAATAGGAAGTCTCGGAATTCATAAACATGGAACCAGAATCCAGAAAGGAAGGATAAAGTTAATAAAAAGTGGATATAATATGCACAAGATTTAGTTCCATTTGTTTGAAACACAGATTTTAACTTGTAAATTGTATTGACATGCAAGAAACAGCATTCCTTTAAAATACCCACCCAGGTGAATTATGTTAGTATTGCTGGGATGTAGCACAGTGAGGAAATGAGCAGCGATTCCCACAAGCACTGATACATAGAAGAATTCCAAGCCTCAGGGCTGATGTGTTAAGTCCTTTCAATGCTTACAGTGACAGTAATATACATAAGTTGCATACTCATATCCATTAGGATACAAACACCAGAAATTAATTAACTAACCCAAACATGTTTTTTTTGGTGGCAGCAAACAAGAACAGTTGGATCCAGGAACCAAAGCCTGAAATTGCACATAGAAAGCTGAAAGGTGATGTCTAAGAAGACCACATAATACAAGAAGGTTAAAAGAGAAAAAAAAACAAGGAAAATACACTGCCTAGACAGTGTGGTGGTAAATTACATGTCTCACAATGCTTCCCATAGTCCCATATTCATAAAGTTTCTTTTGCTATCTCACTACAAGCCCTTTCAATATATGTCCTTTCAAAATTAATTTTTTTAAAAAGACTTATGCATGAACTGTTCTTGTTAAACTGTTTAACACTCCAATTAAAACAGTATGAATAAAAGAACATTTTGTAACTCAAGGTGACTGAAATCCCAAATGACTGCGTGATCTTAACTTCTAGTTCTTGCCTTTTTTATTTTTAATAGTTCTTCTTTCTTTTCTGCAATCCCATCTAGTTCTCATCTTAATTTAAAACCCAGTCTGTCAACCAGCCTGTATGGTATCAATTGTCAGTAGGGTACTACCTGGTACAAACCAGTGTCAGATGAAACCCTTAAAGAAAAAACTGCCCATTCTGAGAAGAGCTCAACATGCACACAGCCAGGTAAGTGAAAAGCATACAGTACTAAAAAGAAGCACCTAGGACTATTTTTTTGGAGCTTATCTGATTATCAGCTTTAAATTGAGAAATTCTTCCTTTCTGACAGTATGTTGTAACAAGTCCTAATCAGCACTCTCAATCCCTTAATCCAGTGGACTGCATCACTTGCAGAATAACTTTAATAGGAAGGACATAAAATTCAATTATGAGATGAATAAATTAGGACCTTTCACAACGGTGTATGTGTGAAATAAATCCAGTGAGGATGTGTTGGGGCCAAACTATTCTCTCGTTCTTGAAAAGAAAAACATAATAAATGTTTACCTGAATTAATAGATTATCTGCTCAGTCCCTCAGGTCCTTCCAGAGAATCTCACGATAGAAGACACTGTAATGACAGAAGGGAATTTCATTCAGAAGCAGTACATCACCAAAATGACCTTCCTAGAATATTAATGAGATTAAACAAACAAAAAAAAAAAAAAAAAAACCACCAATAAAATAAATCCAGATCCATATATATACTGCTACAATTACAAAACACTTTCATGCTTATAGCAGGAATTCATCACAATTGTCTTTCTCCAATAAATTAATAATTGGAAGGCAGATTTGGCATTTAACCTATTTCCACACTTCATCATGACATGCTACCTATACCTGAGACTGTCACCTCTATTTTCCTCCTCCTTATTGTGCAAATATTTCTTCCTCCCTTTTCTGACCATCCCATGACCACCCCTTACTCTCCACAAATGCCTTCTTTCACCTGACTTTAGAGCTCCATTTTTCCTTTGTTCTCTCTAATGCCTGATTCCCATTCAGCATCTCCATCTACAGGAAGTGGAGCCTCTCCTTGTTCATTGGGTTCATCCTCTCTCTTCCTCCCCTTTTCACTATCAGACTCTCACCCCATGATCAGTACTTCTAGTTAGGCCACAACTCCTGATCAGTTGTCACAATTCAGAGGTCAGTTAAGCAGCTTAACCTTCCAGAAAACAACCCAGAGCTGTGTTAGACAGCAGGGCTTCAAAAATACTGGTAATGTCTATGAAGGCTTCACTTTGAAACACTAGGCTTGCCAGGCCCCAAGCTCCTCTGGAAAAGACAATGATTCATCTTCAACCTTTGGGGGTGTGGAGGAAGAAATCTCAGCAGTTACAGTCCCAATGCTCCATTTGCAAGGCTAATTTTGGAAACAAAATGAAAAGCAGGGAAATTCATGGGATTTTACAAAAACTAGATTAATTCTTAGTTTACAGTTTGCGAAATGGCCTTCTTGGACTCCAAAGCCTGGCTCTGCACCAAACCATACTGTAACGAATACCAGAGGCTTAAAGTTAAAAAAAAGTAAAACTCAGAAAGGCAAAAGGATTCAAGCTCTGTGTAAGAATATTAACAGGTTTTAAAGTTAGCATATACACAAACACCACAGAAAATCTAAAATGAGAATAAGAAATTACTTGCTAACCTTTGCTCTGTCTGGGTCTTTTGTTCCTACTTTTCTGAAAGGTGGAGTCCGTGCTATTGGTGACAGTTTTTTTGTGGGAAGGGAGAGATTATTATCATCATCAAGAAATGCCATCACCATGCCAGAACAGGTATAGCTGAATATTAATCATGCTAAAAGATCCAGCTCCCTGCATCTAGACAGACTATTACTGAAAACAGTGACTTAATCTTCAAATGGCAAGAAAACATTTTGAATGCATGGGTTCGATACTGATAAGTTAAACTGCCTTGCTCCCAAAAAGTGTGAGCAATGCAAGCGAAACATGCCTGCATGTGGAATTCGTCCTGCTAGTGGCTCACCTGAACCACGGCTCTCCTCCTCTGCGACTATATACCCTCCACATATAACGGAAACAAGCAGGACTTGCATCAGTCGTACAATATGACTGTTAGTTGAAACTAGGAGTTCATATAAACAGTAAGTACCTTACGGTGAACTATTTAATATCAGAAAGTTGGATTTTTGTAATCTCAGTTTCCTTTATTGTTCCTCCATTAACACACTCAGTTGTCATTTAAGGCTCCTTAAAGGAAAATGAATGAATATTGAAATGTTATTGCCTTCCGCCTGTTCCTAAAATTAACAGCAAAAGGTAGCAGCCACTGACTGCCCAGTAGTTCAGCAAGATTTGCTGAAGGGTCAGAAAGGTAACAAGAATTTTAATCAAAGTCTAGACAAACGACCTCCTTCAAACTATCAAATGTCCTTCAAAAGTAAATACACTACTGCACTTAAAATTTTCCTTCTGGAAAGACAAGCAGAAAGATAACAAATCACATATGTCAGATAATGTGCACATCACTTGGCATCCTCTGGAAAGCATTCAGAGAAACTATGGTGTTGAGTAAGGTATAAAAGCCTAAATAAACATCTTAAAAAATAGTGAAGAAAGTAGTAACAAAACCTTGCTTCAAAGGACCTTTCTTGTGGTTTGTTTCCAGAAAGACTTATTCCAGAACAGAAACAAAAAAAATGATAAAACCTTATCAGATTTAAATGAAGATAGCATTTTCTATGAAGGAAACATGGTTTTTTCTCATTCTCCTGGACCTAGTCACATCACTCTTTAATAAAGAGCAATTTCTGGTAGAATTGCCTGTATTAATCCCTAAGCTCCTGAAAGAGATGCTTTAATCTCGACTCTTTGCAGAGCTGTATAGGAATGATGACACAATGATTGTTTGCAGAAAATGAAATCCATATAAAGCAAGAAACTGTCTGGAACTGAGAATGTTTTCCATGACATGAATACGTGTGTGGGTATGACAGTTTGAGACAGCAACATCAGCCTAAACAAACCTAGCATGTGAAAAAAGCCCGAGTTTTGGTCGGGATTCTTTAAAAGCATCTTTAGACTTCCCTAAAGAAAGGCTCTGCCTACAAGTGATTATCATACATGATATGCAACTACTGGAATTCATGGAATGCAGTTAACTAAATTCATATGCTATTTAATAAAGACATAAATGAGGAAAAAACAGAGTGAGATCACAATAATGTAAGCAAAGGCACACTAGTATGAAAGGTTCCACTCACAATAAAACATCAAATCTATCAGAAATAAATTGCTTTATTGGTGACTCTAAAAACAATGCAAGTGAAATTGTTACATTGACCTCAAAAGACCTTAAATTATATCCTAGTGAAGGTACAGTAAGTTATTTTATCTCTACAGTTAACTGTGAGGGTGAATTTCACGTAAGTTTTGAAGCCAGCTTTTCAAATCGTAAATAGATCTAGGAATAACTATCAATACATCTACCTTAACTCAAAAAAGGTCCCAAAACACCAGGACATTCAATAGAAGTTTGATTACATCTGTTTTGTAGGGATTTGAAGATAAACTGTAATTAGGAGAGAACAGCGTTTCTAGAAGATCCTAGTAGATGAGGCTTTGAAATTTAAACCAAGAGGGAATTAACAGATGAAACAAAATTAAAATAATATTAGCAAACAAATAATTAGCCATCAAGCAAGATTCTCCCTGCAGATTGTCTTGTTAAAACAGGTCAAATAACCAACAACAGTGACAAAAAATATAAACACACCCCCCTAAAAAAAACCAAAAAAAACCAAACCCCAAACAAACAAAAAACAACAACTAGAAGTCTGCAACTGTTCCAGAGATGAAACTATTTTCCTCAACTGATATGTCTATGCAAAATAATGTATACACCCAATGGAGTGTACTGGGAACTGTCACTGAGTAAACATATCATTCAAAGCCTTTCAAACTGCAAAACACCAACAGGACTACTAGGGCATGGGATATCTCAGAATCTGTACAAGAAAACTAAAGGTCCTATGAAATGTCCACAGGCAGAGGCCCAGTGTCTCCATGCAGGAGACAGCAGGGTCAGGATGGAGCAAGGCATTATCCAAAAAGTGGCAGCTGCTTCTCAGAAACAACTGGATCGTACTCAAGCAGGTTATCAAAAAAGAAAGTCATACTTAGTGACCTGCATCAATTCATGATTGGACCTGAGGTCAGGGACACAGTGCAAGGTATTATATCAGTGCAAGGTATTATGCTTCATCCATTATACCTCACTCCTGCATCAAGGGTTTGCCTTGAGCCAGTATAACAATAAACTGAGCCTGTTTACTTTTAGAGAAGTAATAGCTGTATCTGGCCACGCCAAAAGGACATATGGTTTTCCAAAACTAGGGGACATAACCTAGCAGAATGGCAAAAACTGCTCCTTGATTATGACTAAGAAACAGTAATTCCAAATGGCTCTCATAAACAGCTCTGTGCTATAAAAAGAAATTGGGGTGCTAATGTGAGTCAAATAGAGGCATAATTTTTATTCTTGTCTGTTTAATCATCTCAACAAGATTTATAATTGTGTTGAGTTTCCTAAATAAACATTATGATTTTCTTTCATCTACCATCGGAAATGCAAAGTGCAGGACAACATCATTATCATCTTATTGGCAAGGTGAACCCATAATCAGGATTTTGGTCTAAGTAGAATCCAGTGTATTAGAAAGCTCTTCCCAGAAATCCCTTTGAACACAGTACTAAATATAAACACTACAGAGCAAAAGGTGATAACTACTAAAGACCTTTGATGAAACACTGCCAGGAATTCTGATGATGACAGCTGTCATCTTTGCTAATGAGAGCCAAGGAAGTGCCCAAGGTGCCTGAAAACCTGTCTGGACCATTGGGCTCAAAGGCGGCTGGCCAACAGTTTGAAGTCCTACTGACTGGCCAAAAGAAGTGTCATTCCTCATGAATCAATTCCGGGGCTGCCATTGCTTCACATCTGCAGCAACAACCTGATCAACAGCACAAAGGACCTGCCCTGAGGAGCTTCTCAGGTGACACCGACTTGAAGGGTGCTGGGGGCTGCTGGAAGGCCCCAGCCCTGCAGAGGGACTCGTGGCACTGGTCCCTCCCTGTCACTCAGAAGGCTCTGCCGACTGCAGGGCTCACCTGCCAGGAAGCCCAGGATGCTGAAGGCACAGCTGGGGCTGCAGGCCAGGGGCAGCCCTGCAGGGACGGGGCTGAGGCCCAGCAGGTGAGAGGGAGAAGGGAGTCAGGAGGGGATCCTTGCCGTGCTGGAGGCCAACCATGTCCTGAGCACGCGTGTGGCTGCCAAGCAGGGAAAGGATGGTGGCCCTCGGCTCAGCAGCTCATGAGGCTTCATCTGAAACTCTGTGTGTCCACATCTGGGACCTCCAGGAACAATAGCAATCTTGACAGCCTGGAGAAAATCCAGGGCAGGGCCCAAGGGTGCTGTAGCAGAGGAAAGAGCAGGCAGGGGCAATGGAATTCTTCCCTTCAAATACCTGCCAGGAGCCACAGAGAAGACAGACTCTTCTCAGAGGTGCAGAGAGGAAAAGGACAGGAGCCAACAAGCTGGAGTAAGGGTGGAGTTGTCTGGGAATTGGGGAAAAAAAAGTTTCCCAAAGAGGGTGGATAAGCCCTGAGTCAGGTTCTTGCAGCCGAGGCTGCAGAACATCCATCCCTGGAGACCCTCAAGCCTTCATGGGAAAAGGTCCTGTGCCATTTCGAGGTAGCACTGCTTTGAGCAGGGGGCTGAGCAGAGACTTTCAGGGGTCCCTGCCAATCTGCATTCCTCCTTGAGTCTGCATTGGGTTGATTTGTTTGCCTTTAAGAGGGTGAGCAAATGTGGGGGCGGGGTTGACAGGGGAACCTGTGAACCCTTTTTCTCTGAATAAGAGGTGCCTCTCTGTGACAGGTGCAGGCACAGGCATAAACAAATGGATCCACATGGCAGAGGAGGTCTGTAAGCTCTGCCAGCAGTGCAAATATCTGTTGTGTCCAAGAATCTGGACGCTTCTCTTTATCTCTTGATATTTTCTCAAGGAACTTCCTTCCTGTTTCCAAGACGCTTCTCCTCCCAAGTCTATTTGCATAAGGGACTAATTATAATCAGGGTTGTTCAAGCAGCGAAGATGTGGGTAAGGGAAAACCTGTTTGATCATCAAAATTGCTCACTTTGGTGAGGAGGAATTCAGATGATTACACATGCAGATGTGTATGCATACACATGCATTATTTTATTTTACTTTTTACTGTTATCATAAGTTGTATCCACACATCCTTTTCAGACTTCTGTGTTGAGTATAACTATTTTCAGAGTGGTCCCATGACTAGACCCTTTTAGAGGTCCCTTTCAGTGCAATATTTTCCCCACTTCCATCTGACATTAATCCTGTGGATGCTTATAAACACAAGAGGAAAAACCTCTTCAGTCATAACAGGGCAGAAGCCAGCGACATAATTGCCAGGGACAAGATTCTAAACCTGTTGATAGCAGAGATAAGGTCTCAGGTAGAATGAAGAAAAGGAAGTCTTAACACAGTATCAATCTTCTAGGACCTTCCAGTAGAAATTTTAGAGCAGTAAAGATGAATGATCAAGTCCTGAGCTTTTTGCTTCTTGGTGATAATCAAAACAGGATCCAATAGACAGTTATTTTCCCAGAAAAGAATCCAAAAAATCACAAGAACACATGAAATACTAAAATATTTACACTGGCAAGGCCAGGAGATTAAAAAAGCCGCAGTTTCTTCAACAGTCTAATATTTTACAAGAACATACAGCATTTCTCCCTGTACAGCCTCAATTGACAAGGGCTGACTTTGGAAAATTTCCCTGAATTCTTCTAATCCCACATATAATTTTCATCCCTTTGAGAAAATGAACATGGATACAATTAGAGTGTTCAAGAGGAATTTCGCAGAATATCAGACTCGGTACAGTAATAAATAGCTCCTCCCATTTCATCGAGGTCCTATCTTAACATCTCATAAATGCCACAGTAATAGCTGACAGAAACAATTTTTCCAGTTTGCAGTATCCAAGAAGAAAGCCAGACAATGATGGGGTAAGTTTCACAACAAAACCCAGGCATGAACTTAATTGTTTACATGGATCAGGTTGCTGAAAGCTATAGTTTACTGTTTCAAACACATGACCTGGTCCAATGATTAAGCCAGACTTGATAGCAGATACCAAAAAAACCCATCAGCCATGACACAAAACCCTAGACCACCAGCAGCTGCTGTCTGCCTTATTTAACAATGGGGATTGCTACCAAAATCCACATGCTTCTCCTTGGTCACATTTCTCTGTAACCACCAAGACATAGGCATCTTAAACCCAGTAAAGTCCAGTTATGTCACACCATGTCCTAGATTTAATATAAAAGACAGGTATGGCTGGCCCAGGAGAGCCAGCTAGGAACCAGCCTGATGAGCAGAAACAATACAATGCAGCAGGAAACTGAGCTGGAGCTGAAGCTCTTTATCATCACAAGTGAAAAAAATCTGGATACCATGGGAAACAAACTGTCACAACAACAGAGGGACTAAGAAGACCAGATAGCAAAAATGTTTGCAGGTATCTTTTGGCTACAATCCAGAAGATCCAATCTGATTCAGCATGGAAACGAAAGTAAATCCACAAACTTACCCGCAACTCTATGTAGTGGGTACATTAGAAACTAAGCATTATCACTGAAAAGGAGGGGGAAAACAATATTAGTAAAAAGATACAAATGGAAAACATTAAAGATCCCTCATACTGAACTGGAATGGGGCAACCCTGAATGTGCATACATACTGGGGAATGAGAGGCTGGAGAGCAGCACAGCAGAAAGCTGCAGGTCCTGGCTGATGGCAAGCTGAATGTGAGTCACTGAGCCCTGGCAGCCAGGAGGGCCAACCCTGACCTGGGGGCCATCAGGCATAGCCAGGGAAGGGAGGGGATTGTCCCACTCTGCTCTGCATTGGGGCGGCCTCACCTCCAGTGCTGGGGGCAGTTCTGGCTGCCACAACATAAGAAAGACATTGAGCTGTTAGAGTGTCCAGAGGAGGGCAACAAGGATGGTGAAGGGCCTTGAGGGGAAGCTGTGTGAGGAGTGGCTGAGGTCACCTGGTCTGTTCATCCTGGAGAAGAGGAGAGTGAGGGAAGACCTCATTGCAGTTACAACTTCCTCGTGAGGGGCAGGCACTGATCTCTTCTCTGTTGTGACCAGTAACAGGATCCAAGGGAATGGCCTGCAGTTGTGTTGGGGCAGTTTAGGTTGGATACCAGGAAAAGGTTCTTCACCTAGAGGGTGGTTGGGCACTGGAACAGGCTCCCCAGGGAAGCGGTCACAGCACCAATCCTGACAGAGTTCAAGAAGCTTTTGTACAAACTTACAAACACTATAAAGCACATGGTGGGATAAGGCGTGGCCCTGTGCTGAGCCAGGAGTTGGATTCAATGATCCTGAAGGGTCTCTTCCAACTCAGGATGTTCTGTGATTTTGAGATTCTGCATATATGCACACCAGGTGTCAGTTCAGTTCCTTCCCAATGACACATGTTGAAAAGGACCGAGGGGAAGTTCAATACATAAGTAAATCAGTTTTGAACATGTGTATTGACAGACTCGTTGAAGTGATTCCAGGACTCCAGAAATTTTAGGATTTTATCATTCTCAAGGCCTAAGCAAGTTAAATAGCAAGTCATTTGAGATTCAACCACTTGTAAGAGGATTAATGCGCTTTTATCCTCAGAGTCTGTGTTTTGCTCTATACTTAAGACAATGTCAAAATTTACAGTTAATTCACGTTCAGTTTTGAGTTCTGTGATATGAACATACACACCTCCAATACTAACAAACCATAATAAACATGTTTAAGTTTAGGACTCCTCTCAGGTGGAAAACAAAGTCATACCTGAGAACAACATATAGCAGAACTAATGGCAAAAGAGCACTTCTGCTATTTTGAAAAAAGCTGCTGTCTTTAATAAGCCTCATAACTTTACAGAGAGTTACTCTGATTTTTTTTTTTCAATAGTGCCTGGAAATGAAGACAGATATTTTATTAATTTTTCTTACAGGAAACTGTGTGTGGTCTGTATTACAGTTATGATTTCAAGTCACCATTGCAAAACAGACTACTACATGTCCATATGAATCAGTAATGAAGCCAATCATTGCTGCCAGAAGCTAAAATCTGAGAAACATCACCAAAACTGAAGAGAGAGACTCAAACATTCTCAGTGCATGCTGTCAAAGTACACAATAGCTGCCCAGCTGTGTTCTGTACAGGTTGTGTACATAAAGGCAATGCAAATTATATACAAAGGCCTTCCTTAAGTTGATCAGCTCACTCCATGAGAAAAAAAATCAGTAGAAAACAGCACAAACTAATACTTACAGGAATAAGTTCAGGAACCCAGAATTCAGACAAGAAGCATAACTCATGCCCACAAAAGGACAAAAAGTGATTTGTACCTTGAAACAAACCCCTATGATATAGTGAAGATTTTTATTTTTGTTTAATCCTTTGCAGAAGTCCCTGCAACTAGAATATTCTCACAATTGTGCTGAAACATATGAAAACATTGACTCTTAAAAACATGCTAAGAACATGCAGTCAGACCTAGAGACTTAAGTTTGGAGGTATTTTCCAAGCACTTCACAAACCAGCACACTCTCCCTTCATGTCGGTAATCTACAGTCTCTTTGCTGTGATAATCTGCAACTGTAGACTCCGTGACTCTATCAGCCTAAAAGGCCAAGCAGGCCCAGATGAGGTGAACACCACCATGTTGCTTGGTGCAACACCTACAGTACACAAACTCTTCTCCATCTGATCTTTCACAAGCTCTCTCTGAATTTACAATACTGAAACATGACTGACACAGCAAGTGTGTGCTTTGGTATAATTTAATTTCCGGTTTCTCTGTTCAAGAAAACTATGGCAGAGGGGCATTATGCGCAAAGGTGAACAGAGAAAAGTCCATTTGTATCAAATGTTTATGCAGTTTATCTCCTTAGTTCAGGTATCTCTATGAAACACCAACTCAGTGAAGCATAAAATACCAAATACCTCCCCTTTAAAATTAATTTCTTAAATTAACACTATTCCATGACACAAGAACATGTGATCTGTTACTCTTGAAGTCACCAGTCATATATCTTAAAGTGCCTCATTTATTAAAATCAGGCAGGTGTTTGGGGTTTTTTCAGAGTTCATGCCATCTACTTGTTCACGTCAATTTTTTTGCCATAAGCAGAAGCCATAAGAATACTGAACTGAAATATGAAGAACTGCTTCTAAATTGAATACACCCTTATTTACCAACTACCTTTGTTACATTTGCCAGGCATCTCGCAATGTTACAGGAGAATAACCTGCTAATATACTGCAGACTGAGTGCATGGGGAAAGAACAACAAAAAAAAATCCACAAGTGAAATCTATCATCTCGGTATGATTTGTCTCTGTGTAAAGTTAACAGAATCATAAGATACTATTGACACAGAGCCAGCTGAAAATGTGAACTGCAGCAAGAGATATAATGCAGATAAATGTCCCTTTTCTGTGCTTTAAAGAGTTCCATAGGCTCTTTCTTCTAAATCCTTTCATTAATTACACTGTCTAGTAGAATCCAGCATTTTTTGCAGAGGCTAAAATTTTCTTGTTGCACCTTGAGCCTGATCTCCCCTTCCCCAGCCCCATCAACTTAAAGAAGAAGTGGCTATTCTGTGAAAGAATATGGAATCTACATCCAGAAACATGCTCTGGGCAGTCAACAAAATTACTATGGGCTACAAGTTGTATCTATACTTACACACACGGGAATTAGTTCAAACTTCTCAGCACTCAAATACACAATTTTATGTACCAGTACACTGATTAAAGTTACTGTTACTATCTCCTTCTAGAGCTAGATTTGTTGCTATTCTAGGGGTTAGTTGTATGATTACATCTTCTGACACAATAAAACCATCATCACCCAGTTCTTTCAGGCATACACATTACATGAAGGTACAGTAAGTACAGTTAGGCATAATTTGTATAATGATTGAGGACTTTTGGCATGCTAGTTTAGACACAGTTTCTAAGAGGGCCACAATACCTTTAGGAGGAAATATTCCTTCACCATCAAGTTTGTTTTTAAATGAAAGCAAGTGCAATATGATGGACACATGCACGTTCATATGCAGAGCCTTGCTCAATTGTAGAAAAAAGTGATGACAACTTCGGCAAACAGAGGCGGCTAATTGTGATTTGACCTGGGGGATACTAAATATTTAGTTTTAAACAGACATTGCTGAGGTGAATGTCACTATTGTAGTGGCACAGGTCTGACTTCATGCTCACTGGAGCAGTTCTTCAGGGAAGGGAACAGTGAATTCTGTGGCACCAATTTGTTAAACATTGCTGAAGGAACACGGCAGAGGTGTGGGTGTTCAGTGCTCTGATTTAACAGTCATTTGAAATGGGTATGAATAGACAGCATTACAAATCAGCAGGCTGTGCCTCAACTGAGGAATTAATCAGTGTGTCGTGATTTCTGGAAAGTAGCACTTAATTCAGTGGACAGAGAAGTGCCCGAAAACAAAAGGCCATAAGAGCAAGGGAAGGGAGAACCTCTGTGGACTAATGTCTGTCTTGACAGTCACAGAGGAAAATTAATGTTATTTTTATTCCCTTAGAAGTATTTCAAGCAATTATGTCCCGTTTACTTTGGTGCCAAACAGTGCTTGCTAGAGTTAGGTCTCCTCTATTGCAAACAGCAGTACTCTTCAGCCTGCAAGTTTCAAGGTCACGCAGCATTAAACTTGCAAACGCATTGGCACAAAGAAGGTAATAGATGTTGTCAACAATCCTGACATATCTTCCTGAAATAATCCATCTTTTAATTTTCATATTCATTAGAAAATTCAAATGATTTTTAAATGTGCCATGACACAAAACAGAGGGTATAAACCTACACATTTCTCAGTTAGGGAAAAGTTATTCTTATCTGTAAGCTACTTAGAAATCTGATAACAACTAAAATAAGTACTGTAATTTGACAGAAAAAGGAATCCAAGACACATAAACAAAAAAAATCTTCTACCTTAAATAGACAGAAGATAAGCTTGAACTGTACAGTGTTCTGGGGTCTGCACAGTATGCACACACCCCTCTGTCTTAGAGGGTCCAGTGCATAAAGCCCAACAGTTCAACATAGTCTTTTTCAAGTAGCCATGGCTTAAACACAGATGTCTGTAAATTTTTAATTTAAAATTTTAATATACATTCAATACTTCCTTCTTCTGTACTTTCCATGCCCCTTGTGGTACAAGTAAATCTAACTAAACCCATCGTCATTTTTTTGGCATTGTGAGGTCAGAGACTGTATGAGCTCATATCAATAATTAACAATTGTTTTTCAAGTGAAACAAATCAATTTAAATAATTATAGCTCACAGAATTCAGTCAGTTTTTCTTGTCTATTTTCAGTGCAGTTGTTGAAGTTTTGCTTCTGTTTTATTTTTTAAATAAATTGTTTTGATTATATACATTTGAGGTTTTCCCTTTATTAAGTGAGTAGTAGCTATCTAGAAATCACTGCATCTTGAACCTGGAAAAACACAAACCAATGGATCCCAGCTTCAGTATCCCATTGCTCTTCAGAACCACTAAAAATTACTTCAGTTTTGATTTGGACGTTCAATATATTAAATTAGCACTTTGTTCCACAGGAATAGAGGCCACTGGACAGAGAGAAACTTCTTTTGCTTATGCTACTTGTTGGATACCTAAAGCATTTCAAAAGATTTCCTTGCCCTGGAGGTCTAGGATAAAGTTACTTCTTATAAATATGAACCTTTAACCTTAAAATATTGTGGATGAGAAGTGTATGCAACAGTAAAAGCAGGAAAAACAGTTTCCCAGTTTTTATTTAGACAAGACAAAATCCCCCTTGGTCTCCAAAAAGTGAAGTTACCAAATTTTTACTTACATTGCCCTCTCAGGGGTTTCTGTATCCCAGAACTCATTACTGGGCTGTAGTTTGGGGAAAGAATTCCTCCAGAAAATCCAAAGGGATGGAGTCAACAAGGCAGCAAAATTGTAACTAAATAGAAAACACTGAACATTGCAAGAAGCATTACAAATACATACAACTGGCTGTGTGTTTTTAATAGATTATGGCTGGCTACTTTGTCTGCTTTGCTCAGTTCCTTTTTTATCCTCTCTCACTGCAGCTTTAATTCTTTTCCTATATACTCCCCAAACTAAGGCTAAATGCCAGTAATATTTGACAGCTGAATTGCAGTTCCCAAGGGTAGTCTGGATATAAATTCAGATCCAAAGTTCAACCCAAACTAATGAAAATCTTCCAGAGGTCCCACAGAAATAACTCTGGTTATTTCAATGTCTTTCCTTTCTAACACCACTCCTGTAATTTTTGGTAGATTCATTTATGTTTACCAGTACTCCACTATTAACATCATCTTCTGTTGAAGTCCCACACAACCTAGGCTCCTCACAAAAAAGCATCAGTCAATATTTTCCATACAACATGTGTGTAGTAAGTAAAATGAACACTATTCTGTGATTTTAGAGACAGAAAGGTCATAAAGATAAGGATATTCATAGACATTATACACAGGAGAAAAACAGGCCAAGATTTCTCACTATTTAGTTATAAAGTTGCAACCTACACTCATATACTAAACCCCAGAGTCTTCACAGTCCTTAAGAATCTGACTACAAACACTGTTCTTCCAAATCTGATAGACAAAGGATAGTACAAAGGGCTGAGAAAGGGAAACAGAATCATTCCTAAGAAAGATCCACTCCAGGCAGGAAAAAAATGTAAGAAGTTTTCCTACAGTAGCTGCGGGCATTTTTGTTATGTGCACGTTTTCTTTGTTTCAACCATTCTAGAAGGATGATGCACCATACGAGCAATGCCAATGTTTTGTTTGCCCAATACTGGGTCAAACACATGTGCCTGCATGGAATTATTATTGAAAATCTCACGCAACTAAAATGTTTGCATGGCAGCACAAAGATACAAGGCTGAGTACAGAGACACATTACAGTTTATTCTGCCTTACTAACCACCCACAACAAGTAGATGAAGGAAGGATTATCATATAAGAATATGTTACTCTCAGTTAACAAAGTAACTGTCCAAAGCTACATTTCAGAATTATTAAACAAATAGTTTTGTAAGTATTATGGTCTTACAAACTGAAAAAATTACCTAGTGTATCCTAATAGACCAGCTTACTTTTTAACTATTAAAAAAATAGTAGAAAAAATAGAAGACAACAACTGGATCAAATAAATTGATTACTCAGTAAGTGGTAAAGGACTGAAGAATAGTTTTTGTAATTTGCCATTTTGAGCCTGGGCAAGACAATTCAACTCTTTGGGTTCAGATATTACTTCTCCTTCAAATAAATCCTTAAGGAATTTTCCTCATCTTTAAATTTTCAGCTCCCATTTCTCAAAATTTTGTCCCTCTCATTACTATTTTTTTCTATATAAAGTATTAAAGCCCATAATAACAGAACAAATCTTGGCAGACTCATTCTTTATCATTGCATTTTAGGTCATCATCAGATGACTGTTTTCTATAAATACCTTTAACTCATGCACACAGCATCTCCCCTGATTTCAACTCACTCAAATCACTGAACTTTAAAATCAGGACTGCAATTTGGAACAGTCTAGCTTTAACAGAAAAACCATCACTTCTTCTTGAATAAAGACATTGCATAACATGAAGAGTTAGATTGCTCTTGATATCTGTTGGAAACAGAATCCAGTACAGAGTCCATGACTGAGTTCTGCACAGAAATAGGTTAGTTCCAGCCTAAAAAATGGTATCACCGTTTTCATTAATGCTTTACCAGAAGAAGAGATTACTTATAAATAGAATGCGCTGTAAACATGATGGCAAGTCATGACATTCTTGCTAAATTTCTCTTAAGGAAAAATGTAAGATTTATGAACAAGCATGGACACAGAAAAGCCTAAATGAAACTTCCAAACTGAGCTATGCACTGATTTTAATTTTGATGAGGACTGAAAACATCAACCTTGCATCTCACTAAGTTGTCAGTCACCATTTTGTTAACAACATAGATGCTCTGCAGAACCCAAAGTACAGTCAATGATATTAAACCAAGCTACCATTTTTTTTCAGTGGGCTACTGGTTTAAGCAGAGAGACTGAGAACTGCAAAATGTGGCATGAAGCAGATTCCTATTTGTGAATATTCCTGTAAAAGTTTTGATAGCATTCAAAAAGCATGAAAAAAAATCTTGCGTTCTATGTCTGATTTAGCTCATATTATTAGGTTAGTAATTTTGTATGGGAATCTTGAATGGTCTCTGTGAATGTTGGGATTGCTTCTTTCATATTGTACATACAGTGCCTTTGAGGAATGCCTCATTCACTTGAAAACATAGTTCTAGAAACAATGTTTTGTCTACTACTCTGCCCCTTGTCATGTTGCTTTAGAAGCAGAGGAGGAGAGCTGATTCAGATAGGGATAGCTTCCTAGTACATTTACTTTTGATTAAAGACAGTATTATTCCATTTTATGCAGTAGGCAAAAAATTCTGCTCTATTAACAGTCTATAGCACCCTAATGAAATCTGGCAGAACGCAGAAGGAAAACTGGGTCCCTACTGAGTTCTCTGAAGGAGCTGCAGTCAAAAAGAGGAAAAACATGGGCAAGATGTTAAGCAGGAGCACTCAGATACAAACCTGACCACGAAGAAAAATGAAAAGCTTATTCTGTGGGGTAAAAGTTTTCTGTTATAAATAATAATATGACACTTGCAGTAGAGGCTTATTAAACATATTTTTTCTGCACCATTTGTGAGTCATATGCCTTTGTCTATTACTATAAACATAGTGTCACCAGTTAGTTTTGCCTAAGTAGCCCCCACCGTCTTGTTTAAACTGGAGCATTCCTTTTTAAAGACTCATTTCTTTTTTAGTTACTTTGCATGCAGTGCGAAACAGTGCATGCTCTACTAAAACAGAGCTGCACAGGAGGAGGCCAACTGCATAATAATTCTTGAAGAGACTGACAATAGCTGGAATTAAATTATGCTTTCATTTTTCTTATGTGTTTCAATCTGATTTGTCTTAATAACATGTTTGCAACACGTTAATTATCAGGACTTGACACTGTACAGTTGGTACTTAGTAGAAGAGTGATTTGACTAGGAAAGTGAAATCTAAATAACTTATATGCACACAAATGCCTGGCAAAAAATTAGATTTGCAATTAAGCAATCTTTACTGCATTATCTACTAACTCAGCATTTCTAAAAATGACCATCATAAACCACCATGTCTCAGATATCCTTTCATTTGTCTAGTGATCCTACAAAATTATTAGAGACAACCTACACTGCACGAAGACCTACCCTTTACATAAAAGCCAAATTAATAGTTAAACACAAAAAATCTACAGAGAAACCGCCAAGCTGAGCTGAGACCTGCTACTGTGAGGTGTGTGAGTCCTGTCATTGGCCTGTCAATGGGAGAGAGATCCCACACCAAAAGCAGCACCAGAATTTCTCTGAAGTCAGTGCAGCTGTACCTCCTACAGCTCTGAATTTGGCTCACATAGGTACAGAATATATCAAGGAGGGGACAGGAGCAAATCTCAAGTGCTGAAAGTAATATTCATGCATTCCTCAAGTAATCAGAAATTAGACTAAAATGTTATTTTAAAAAAGAAGTGAGAAAGAACTTCCTGACATCAATTTGTCTTTGAAATATCTTTAAGTAATATAAAAGGTTTCCCATGATACTTCTATGACTTGTCTCTCTCACCCATATCCCAGGTGTCAACTAGCCTCAATTTCAAATATATTCTAAATGAAACACTTTGCACATCCTCCCTGAATGTGTTCTTTTTGGGGGTGGGTATGCTGGACAGTTTAGAAGAAAGCATTTGCTGTAATGAGACAAACACTTCAGGAGAAACAGCTGAACAGATTTTCACTGAACTGCTGTACCTAGTTAGAATTGTGCTTCTGCTAATAACAACCTCTACCAGTTTCAACCCTAAAGATCTGAAATGCAAAAGACACCATGAATAATTCAGTGAGCATGGGGTCCTGAATCCACCTTTCCTTTCATAAAGAGAGAAGTAATGCACCTCAGGTATAAAGTTTTACTCTAACAGGGCTTAATCTTTCTTTCTCTTTCAGTGCTCTGTTACTAAGTGCTGTGTAGGTGTGAAAAGCTGTATTACCATGTAATTTTGTTGGGATCAGACTTCCAATTACCTGCTTTGCTTCATGTTCATTTACACAGAATGATCAAAATCTGTTTTATTTCCTAACAATAGCAAATTTTGCTATAATTATTTTAAAATGTAAATTTAAGGAATAGTGCCCTGGTTAATTCACACATGGCACTCACCCATACAAGAATAAAATACCATATTATTTATTACCTTTCTCATAATGAACTTTGTAATAAACAACTGAAAAACTAATTTGTTTTTTGACAATGGCAAACCTTTGAATAGAGAAAATCACAGAGTCAAACACAGAGTGCAGTCCTGTGTGGTAAGTGGTCTCCATAGCAACCAATAGATTTTATGCTAAGTCTGGCCTTTAAAAACATTTCACGTTTACCACCGAGAAAAAGATGGCCTTGATTTAAAAATGATACAACAAGTATCTTGAATGTGCATGCTTTCTTTTCTCTCTTGCAAATAAAATTAGCAGACGTCCCTTTAACACTAAATCCTCTGAGATCTGTGTGTCATCATTGACGTATGTGTGGGCCTCCTTTAGGCTTGGAAATTTTTTTTCCTTGCATATCATTGCAAGACTTGAAGCCCTTTCCCCCCCATTTACCCCTCCTTGTTTTTCTCTATCCAGAACAAAAATAGAACATCAAGTTCTTATCTCAGTCAGTGATCATGGTGACAGTGAAAATATTATTGCATGCTTATCTATAGTAGTTTCAATCTTACAAGCTTATAATAACTTGCAATAATGGAAGAAGTAGTAACTATAGCTGTAACGCCTGCTGCAGCCTAATTTACTTTCACTCCACATTCAAGTGACTGGAGCCCCTAAAAGGAAATGTATTTTTAATAAAGAAAGATTCCAACTTAAGAACATGTGTATGTAATTATTGACAATGATATGCTATAAAGAGTTGTATGATTATAATCATTAGCACTTAATGAGAATTTTGTTTGCAACACTGGAATTTGAGTAACAGGACATGAGGGTAGACGTAGAGAATTATAACTGAATTTATCATTATCTTTTCAATTTTTATAACCTGACAATATAGGGTACGTGACTTTAACATTTCATTCAAAGCAGAGCTTGCATGCTCAGGTTATTCCTCTTGGCATGGGTGTGGGATGCCTGCTTTTCATTGATTAGGAATGTAGCCTTGAGAGCTTTGGATGAGTAGGAGGGGAAGATACAGAGATTATTTGTTGCTATTCCTGTAAAGGTAATTTCAACATGCATTCAGTCATCATAGTGACAGTAATAGCACTTTGTACATAGCCTTTCACATCATGGAATGTCTGTGTTCCATTCCATCACGAATGCAGTAAAAGCATCACTCTCCTACCACACTGATTGCTTTCTCACAATTTCCTTTGTGCAAAGTACACTTTTTTCACTCTAACTTTAGAAAGGTCCTGTGTTGACCCAAAGCAAAGAAGGCATCAGAGTCAAGTTCTGTTTGCCATGAAATAAGACAATATAACAGAATTTATTACCCTTTTTGTTTCTTTCTACTGTGTGCTATTAGACTTAGGCTTCTCCAAAGATGATCATCAATGCAGCAACAAAAATTAGAACCTCCACTGTGAAGGAAAGAGGCAACAAAACAGAAGCTAAAAGCTTCTGTATGAAGAAGCATGATCCCAAATACATCTCTAAAGAAGACAGAGGTTTGCCCCCTGTAGAAAATAAAAATCCTACAAATCTAATGAAGATACAGACAGCACAGCTACAACAAGGCCAGAGAATTCTCAGATACCACAGTAAGGAAAGGTAGGGTAAAGACTGCCTGTCATTCCTTTTATTTCTTGCATGAGGATACACTAAGCACATTGAGGGGAATAATTAATCATAATAACAGTGTGTGATGGTATGCCAATGAAATCGTGCTTACAGTGAATGCTGTAGCATTAGTGTATCCTCACCACTGCCACCACCCGCTCCTCCCGTGGTCTTTTCTTCCACACAGATGGAGAAACACCATGCCAGAGTTATGATTAGCATAGGGTTGGAGTTATCAGAAACAACTGAGCAGTTCCTGACAGACCACTTTTCTTATTTAGAAGAGAAATCAGAAAGACACGTCCTGCAACTTCATTGCAAAAGGATGAGAAATGCAAGCAGAATGTTCCAAGGGAGGGTCCTACCTGTTAAATGCTTCCCTTGGCTCCTGATGTGCAGACAGACCTCCCCAGCCAAATAGTAAGAACCTAAGATCCGCATTCCAGACCAAGCAGCACCACAATTTCCCTGGGAGTTATGCTCTTAAAGTATATCTTTGTGCCCTTCTTTGAAGTGAAAAAGTGAGTATTAATACTATAAGATGCAGCAGTATTTCCAACAAGCTTACAGGGATAGCACTGAAAAAAGACATCTTATGCAAAATGTAGGATAAAGATGATGGTACTGTATTAGCATGCCTCCTACCCAGAATCTCCTTCCTTCACATACTCTGAGAAGCTAATTCATTTCTTTTTTTTTTTAAGCACTTACTCTTTTATCATCATATGTACTTTTAGCAGCTGTTTTGATTGTACAGACCTTTCATCTTCCCTAGTTTTCTAAGAGAAAAAGTTACACACAGCCAATTCTAAAATGGAAGCAAATTGATGTGTTCTGAATTAATTATCTGCTCTTGTTTTGTATTATTTAGAGAGACATACATACCTAGAGAAGTGTTCCCCTAACGTAGGAGTTTCTAATATTGACTCATAGATATTCTAGTGAATAAGCCTGAAGGTTTGTGTTTGGGGAAAATGAAAAAGGTAAAATACCTGAAACTCTCATAAGGCAGATTCAACAGCCTTTTTTTCTTGTTTCTAACTGAAGATGCAGCAATGAGATCTTTTCTCAAGCATGGCAGCATTCTGATCATATTTGAAAGCGGCAACTTGTCATTAAATACCTGTCAAATATTCCAGCTTCCACAGTTAATTACAATATAATATTCACTGCCTTGAGAGAAAAAAATGTCGAAATAGATTTGAATTGGGGGCTGAGAGGGAGCAAGACAGTAGGCACAGCCACTAACCATCAAAGCCTACATACTATGTAGTCAGACCAAAGGTCCACCAGCTGCTGTCCAGGATAAAAATAGTCACTCAGAACTATTTTGATAGATATTATAAAAACTTGTAAATGGACCCAACTTAGAAGTTATATTTTATTATTCCACTGCCTCTTCCACACAGAGACTATGTGGTTGTTCTAATAAAACCACTTGATTATTTTACATAATGAAATATCCTAGACCCTATTAACTTTTACATATAAACTGTTATAATGTAGATGTGTCAGAAATCTGAAAATAAAGCCTAGTGATAGCTCTAGGATTAAGCTCTTCTCACTTAGAATTGCTAACTTTGATTATAAATGGCTTTTAAAGAGCAAAGCATATACTGTAAGTCCTCCCAATGCCTCCTACTAACTGACATCAACAAGGCATCTGGGACAAGTGTATGCTAGTAATTCATCTTAATAATCTGTCAGCAAAGCTGTCCTAATAGGATGTGTCTTTCATTTTGATTAAAATGACCCTCTGAAACGTGGTCCTCATAGAAAGTTGACAAGCAGAGGCAAATTTTGAACAGTCTGGCACTTCTAATTTTATCTCTGGAAAATGAAAGCACTGTTAAATACTCTTACATAACTACTCCCTCTATTTGGCTGTCTTTGCTTAGCTTCCACATGAAGAACTTGTCTATACTCCTTTGATGATCAATAATAACTAGTCCTCTTGGGTCCATGTGACACTCTTTTATTTTTTATTTTCTGCTTCCATGGCATGATTTCTAGTATTGCTTGGGAGTGTCAGTAATTCAATACTGTAGTTAAATGAACTACATGTTTTCTTAAACATACAGCCATGCTGTAAAAACACTTCTCATACCATCTGGAAGTCTTTAATCTAGGAACTTTTTTAGTGTATGAGCTGATGGGGTACATCGTGTTGTCCCAATACTCATACACATTAAACTCTTTAATATTAGATTTTTTTATTGTGCTGCCACGCCATGGTATTTGTTTAGGAATCTCATTTGTATTATGTCCTAGGACTACTCTTCTTGAACTGGTAACAAAAACAGATCTAACATTTACTGTAAGGATGTAAGACCACAGATTTGATATTAAAGTTGTCAACACAGACTTTCATGAGTTTTCTCATTTGACCATAATACATTTCACATAAAAAACAATTTCAGTGTTACTATTCTAGGTCAAGTTGTGTGTACATCAGAAAATGTGGAATAGTACCTTTAGAAGCTAGTTTAGGCATCAGGTAGACCAAAAGTTGCATCAAGAAAAGAGCCCTGACTTGGAAAGGCAGTCAGAGAAAGAAAATGTTGCTGGTAGGCTCTCAGTAAGAAGATAATCACTGAGTAAATAGTAACACCAGCTCAAAAATCCATTTTAAAAAATGCACCAACTTTTTTGCTTTTCAAATACCTCTCACACATTGTTAGAAAACACAGGTTCTAACACTTCAGCTAGCTCAAATGGAAAAAAACCCCACAAGATACATGAGTATTTTTGAGAGGTTTATGCAAATTTCTTCCTCCACAGTTTTGGAAGGGCGAGTTGGTAATTTCATTCATGCTCTACTTAAAATAATGGGAGAGTTTGGGCCTGTTCCAAGACAACGTGATATAATGCATAACATATGTTTCGTCTTGAACATATGCATGTTGTATTCCCTTTTTATTTTTCTAATCTCATACCTATATCCTGTCAGCATCAGGCTTAAAAATAAAAATGATGAGACAAAACATTATCCCACAAATTCTGATTTACTGTCTTTGCACATGAATGCTAATGATGAATAAGGTTTTGAATAATAATTCAATACCAGAAATATGAAAATATGGGACAGAAAAATAGAAGAAATATGAAAGTTCAGGTGGCAGTTTTAGTACTGTTCCTAGATAGATCAGCTAAAGACAGCTTGAAACATTTTTTCTCCCTCTTTCTGCGCTAACGCTTGAGTTGTTCTCTCTAATGTGCAAGACAATTCCTTGACCATCTCTGGGTCAGCTGGAGATAAAGGGTTCATATATATCAAACACAAGAAGTTCCAGATTCTCCAACTCTGTGATGGATAATGACATGCAAGTACCAGAATTAGGCTTTGTACACCTCAAACTTATAGTACAATAGTAATATGTTAGCACTCTTCCACAGTGTAGCTTTCCCTGGTAAAGGACTGGGATCTTGGACTGTAGTTCTACATAACTGCAGCATAACATGGGATTTTTATCAGAAAACAAAGGAAAAAGTATTTCCTTCCATCTCCTCCAGACTCACCTTCTTGTTGTAGCCTCCCCTCTGTCCCTTCCTTTTGGACAGCCTTTCAGGACCTGAGCTGAAACATCCCACAGAGTAGTGGAGCATGTGTGTGTGTTTGTTTGGAGGGGGGCTAGTTCTGAGGACAAACATGGATGTTCAGTATAGGATGTTCAGAGATGTACCAATTAAAGGAAAAAAGCCGGGAACACACAGCCAACATAAAAGGGAAAGCAGGGACCACAACTTGTAGGAACATGCACAAAACTGCACCAAAGACAGAATGAGCAAAAGAATGGAGCAGAAAAAGGTAAAACTTCCTTTTAATAAAGGCAGCAGTCTGATATTAAGCTGGATTTTCATATCAGTTTCCAGTCTTCCAATTTTGAATAGGTTCTAGAATCAGATTTTGGATGGATACCCAGAGTATTCAATAGAACGATCAATCCCTGCATGGACTGCACTTCTTTTGTCCAGCCTAGGATATCAAAACCCACCCTGAACACCATTTCTTGTCATAAATCACACATGGATACTTGAAGCAGTAAAGCAATACTGTTTCTACTCTCTATAAGAGGAAGAAGGGGCTTACATAACCTACAGAGACAAAGGGGAAACCTGCCAGCCTGCCCTGAACAGGACTCCCAATCATCAGATACACAATCTGTGCAAGTTTCTTCACTTGGCAAAAACAACAAAAAAAAGTAAAAATGCTACTTCTATTGACATTTCCCCTCTCCACAGAAATTGTGTTTGTAGTATGTAACTGCCATAGACTGGCCTCAACATTCGTGTTCTTCAGAGAAAAAGACAGGTTGAAGAAAGAAATAGATCACTGAAGGAGCAAGAGAGAAGCCAAGAATGTCCTGCTCCAAAAGGGAATTAAAAAAAACAATTAAAAATTTAAAAAATGAGCCACGGAGTCCACCTTCACAGATAAACTATAAGTGCTTGTTGTCACAATCACTCTGCAAAAGTAAAAAAAATTTATAAGGGAACAGGCAAAGCAGCAGACTTTATGTTCTCTGAAGTACCCAGTCCTCCAAGTATCTTGCCAGTAAGTTAAGCAGAACTGTGTGAAATTGTACACTCCAGGTGATATTTAGCAACACTGCAGAATTTTCCAATTTAATTTCATCAAATGTCTTAAGGGGAAAAAAGCACCTTAAAAAAAGATCATAAAAGCTCAACTGATTGAACATTTTCTAAATATATTCTTAATTATTATTCTGATTGACTTATTTTGAATTTCTTCCATTTATATTAAAGAAGACCTTCAAATATTAAACCCCAATCAAATAATAAAGAAAACTATTTACTAAAAGCTCATTTAACCCCTTATAAAACACACTGCTACACTAGGAGATAGATTATAAAATTGCAAAGAGATTAAATATTTGTCATCATTCCAGCTCCAGCACTAACAGGCTGACACAACTTCTTTCTTTCTTTCTACCACAGAAAATCTAGGAACATTAATCCCTGAGTTGTGTTAGCAAGAAGGTGCTTGGTCCCCAACCCCAAAAGCACAGAAACAAGTTGTCCTTTACACTCGAGAGGCTGAATACTAGGAGAAATATTGGCTCTAAGAGAGTAGCATGTGAGGGGAGAGACAATTCATGTTTACTTCAGAACAAAGCACGTAAAAAGGAAAGGAAAACCTTTTCATCAAACTGAAAGCTCCACACTGGTGCTCCACACTGGAGCTCAGAAATCAGTTTTCAGGTTTTGGCTCTACCTTTGTGCACCCTGGGAATATCGGCAAGTTCTTCGAATTTCTGTCTGCTTTGATTTACCCTCATTTAAAAAAAAATGATCGTTCCTTTACAAAACAATTCAAGATGTAGAGACAAAAAACTCTGTAACAGATATTAGAAGATTTTCTGCATTTTGCCTAAGATCCAGAGTCTTAAAACCTTCTCTAATTCACAGTTCAGTGAATTATCCTGAAACATAAAAGTCTTTCGATAAAAACATTTGCATTTAGATACATTTAACCTTACATTAAAACCAAAAGATGAATAATCCTTTAATGCTCCTGTCATATTTATTAGATCTGCTCAAGGTGAGCAAAAGCTCTTGGGAACAGCTGTGCCAGACATTCGTTCCCTTCCCCCATTCACTATTTTTTCCCTTCTTTAACTGTAGGAGTTCAGTTCTAGCACTGTTTTTTCATACTGGGTTTTTCCCTCCTGGCACAAAAATCAGAATGCAGCAAAACCATAAGGGATGACAGATAAAAGAAATAAGACACTAAATTAACCGTATACAGAAAGAAAGAGATACATTCTGTTGTTCAGAGATACATTCTGACAAATTCTATCATTAGTCTCCACATCATTTAAATCCAAAGATTCTCTCCCAAAGCTCAGCCTAATTATTGCTTCTGTTTGTCTTCTCAGAATCATTTAGGTTGCAAAGAAGCTCTTGAGGGCATGTGGTCGAATCCACTGCTCAAGCACGGTTACCTAGAGCAGGTTGCTCAGGGGGGTGCCCAGCCAAGTTTTGAGTATCAAGGTCAGAGACCTCACAATTCCTCTGAAGAACCTATTCCAATGTTGGACCACATGCACAATGAAAGGTGTTTCCTTGTGCCTACTGTCACGTGTTGTACCACTGAGAAGCTTGACTCCCTCATCTGTATTCCCTCCCATAAAGGCATCTATATAGGTTTCTGAGATCTCCCTGAGCCTTCTGTTCCACAGGCTAAACAGCCCTGACTTTCTCGGGCTCTTCCCACAGTAGATATGCTCCAGTCCTCCTAAGCATCTTCACAGCTCCTGCTCTGCTCACTCCTGGAAGTGTCTTTCCTGTATGGGCAGGCCCAGAACTGGACACAGCACTTCAGCTCTGTCAAAGGGAAGCATCACTAGCCTTGGTTGCTGGCAAGACTCTTCCTAACATAGCCCAGGATTCTGTTGGCCTTCTTTGCCCCAAAGGTGCATTGCTGGCTGTCACCCCACCATCTGTCAGGACCCCAAGGTCTACTCCACTGCAGAGCTGCCTTTCAACCAGTCAGCTACCTGCATGTACTGGTGCCTAAGGCTGCTCCTTCTCCGGTGTAGGACTTGGCACTTCCCTTTGCTGATCCCAGCCCATTTTACCAGCACACTGAGGCTCCTCTGAATGACAACACTGTCATTTGGTGTATCAACCACCCCTTCCAATTTGTATAACCTCCTAACTTGGAAAGCGTGCATATTTGTCCTATCATCCAGGTTCTAAAAAAGATGTTAAATAGCGTGGACCTCCATACTCTATCATAAAAGTCACTGAGAAACAATCTATGGAGATATTCACCCAGGTTAACTTTATTTTCACAGGCCTCAGAGTATATTCTATGGAAAAGAGTCTGCTTATTCCATAATATTTACCTGAATCCTTGCAAAGCTTTATGCTTGTCAGTACAACAGAAGGGAAGGAAACACAGACTAAAAGAAACTATTATGGGATTATACTATATTGATTTATTGGTGGGCAACTGTTCTATTTATAAAAAAAGAAATGCTGAGGAAAAACACTATGAAGAGAATGAGAATAGGAAACAAAATGAGCAAAAACTGTGGAAGATGGAAGAATGAGCATGTCACCAGCATGAGAAAGGAACAAGGACAACTTGCCATCAGCACAGACTGTCTTCTGTGGCTGAGATCTGCTAAGGTCTTACAGCTCACTTACTTTCCAAAATCTGATTGTTACAGCTATTTCTTTCTTTTATAGCCCAGTGATGACAGCTACAGCTAAGATAACATCTCCACCAAAAAGCCCTCAAAATACTCTTCATTCCTTCTCATTTTTTCCTCCTGTTTTGACTATTAGAGATGCGCTCAGTTTCACAGCATGAATGCCACTGGTAAAGTGGGATCCCATTCCTGATTGCAGAGAACGTAAAATCTTCAACTGAAAGTTTTTCATCAGCTACAGCATACTAACGTCCATTATGACTATTTTTTTTCTTTGTATCAGTACTGCAATCAGGGATAAAATAGCCCATAGTTTTACTGCTGTTATTGACAATCGAGCCAGTAGTCTGGGGCACTAACTCCCATCATGTAAGTCCATCTGCCTCTAATCTATAACCAGAAATGACTAATAATTGAACGATTAACACTAATTTCCAAGATATGTTAATTCAATACTGATCACCTTCAGGCTGCTCATCATTGTCCCTACTTCCTTCCCACCATCTACCTTGGTTGAAGTACATCCTCCTAAGATTTGTTGGCACAGTTGTACCATGAGTTGCTTCCCAACAAAGCTAATCCACAATTATTTGTTTTAGTTTGGATTAGTTTTTCTATTTTGAATAATTTTGACTGAAAAATACAATAGAACATTCATTTGTATAGTATGGAAACTGATCAGACAGAACTGAATCCTATTAACCTGTCTTGAATTCAGTAAGAGCATTATGTCTAACTGCAGTCTCACTAGCAGCAGAAGCCTCCTACATTACTTCAGCCTTGCCATCTGCTAGACAAAATGCAAAAAGAACTTTTCTAGCAGTATTTTTGGATGATGGCTAGTGGGCATTTAACTTCTGCATTCCCCCTAAAGGCTCCTCCTCTGTATAATGAGCCTAACTTCAGCATCTGGTTTGCATATCTAGACTTAGTATGAGTACTCACCATAACAGATCTGTTTGGGCAGTAACATGATTTCACCTTTAAACTTAAGATGGATAGAGCAACTGGTGGCATACTGGGTGTACTTACATAGCAAGGTACTCTGTCTTTATGTCAAAACCTTGAGTATTCTGCTGCTAAGAATGGGGACAAGAGATCATTTGAGTGGGCAGCTGGCTAAGGCCACCCTGGCACTGTACCAGAGTGGCACGGAAAACACAACGATGATGATGATGAAGATGACACCAGATTTGTAATTCATACCAGCAAAACAAAACACTGCCCATAGAGATTAACCTTGATGACATGCATTCCAAAGTATTAAGGAGTATAAACAACATTTTTCATTACAACTGTACTGCAAATCTATTGTTTCACATGGCAGAATTCAGAGCTTTCTCTTTGGTGGCCACATTTGTTTGGATAGTATCATGAACCTGATCTCATCAGGAAACACTTTTGAAAATTCATGTTTGATGAGAATTTATTTCTGTAAAAATCTTAAAGTTCACTTCTGTTCTGACCAAAGAAGCCAAAAAACTTAAATTGAGCAACATGACTAAGATGTACTCTGAGGCACAAAACCCTTTACAGCAAGAAATCCATATTAAAAATATATATATTTCAAAGTTTCTGCTGCAATGGCAAGTGCAAGGAAAACGAAACATGTGAGGTTTCCTTCTTACATAAGAAATATGTATTCTGCTCTCAGTTATGTTGCTTTAAAACCAAACTAATCTCATGGACTAGCAAAGTTTCCCTGTCATGAACTGATACAAGAAGGATGGAGGGGAAGAGCAAAAAGAAATGCAGAGAGATGGCCAAACAATATCATATGACTTAATGCCAACTCTGTCCTCCCTGCATGGAATAAGATTAAGAAACATCATTTTTATGTCACCTGGCATTAACTTTAACTACACAAATTTTGTTAGGCCATTTTGCTAGTACAGAGACATACAAAAGGGAAGACATTGAAGGTCCTTTATTTTTTTGGAAGTAACCCTGCCAGCTGTATTATATGAAAGAAACCCTTTCAATAATATTCCAGAATGAGATATTCTAAGTTTGTCAGTCCCAAGTTCACACATTATTTTTTCCATTTGAATGTCAAGAGGAAAGCAAGACACACAAAACACACCAAACGAAAATAACCCATGCACAAACCCAAAACTCAAATCCAAATCTAAAATATTGTCATTAAACCCCAAGTCCAAGGTTACTACCCCCTCCCATGTCCTTTACAAGAGAATAAAGCATCTTTGACAGTTTTACTGTCATTAAATTTAATGTAGCTATATGTTTTGAGTTGCATCAAGCTGATCTCAAGAGGGATGACAACACGACTCCTTTTCACATTTTGAATGCTACATGTAGCCATCTTTGTCAAGCTCTCTAACAAAAAAGAGACTTTCAGAGGAGAGACCTCAGTCTTACACTTAGAAAAATCTCTGAGGCTCACCCAGTATTCTGTGGCACAGCATTCTGTTTTACATCTGAGACCTAGAATATTGGAAGGATGCAAACAAATATATTAGATCTTATAAGTGATCTCCTCCTCTGAACAAAAAATGTGGGTTTCGTGGTATTCTCCCACCCTGGAATATTTATCTTTTACAGGTAAACATTAAAATGTAGGAAAATGAAAAGTGCCTCCCTTTCTTTGTCACACATAAACAAAATAATCTATTCCTTCCTCTGTTCCCAGAAGGCTGCGAATAAGAAAAAAAAGTCTTATAATAGGAAAGAGCAGGATATATTGAAGAGAATGAAGAGTTGCAGCCAGAGGGTTGCAGTTGCTGAGCACAGACTCCGCTGCACAGATATCACTGGTAGGTTTTATACCCCCCCTACTCAGGAAGCAACTCCAGCATCATCCAGGAGACATGGAGTGGCAGCCCTAGCAAATGCCTTGTGTCCTAAAATTACCTTTGCTGGTACAGAAAATGATACCCCATTCTGAGTATACTTTCAGGGACTTTTAGGTACATTATATCTCAAAATATACTAAATGTCTTTGCTTACTGACAGATCTACACATTTACCTCAGGATTTGAAAGTCATGTTAAAAGCATGTTAATTGTAATAATAAGGTGCTTTAAGTAGTGGCAAGCTGTCACCTGGAAGCCCATCTGCATTCAGCAGTAACCCTAGTGAGCCACATAAATATTCAGCTGATCATCAGGATACAGGACACTGAACACACCCCATAAAAGCCCTAGTGAACAGCCATGAAAATTTTACATTTACTTTTACATACTCTCTAAATACTGCTGAGACTCAGTTACCCTATCACTTAATGAACTCTGCACCTGAAGAATTTACTGTGCTGTAGGAAATGGTATCTACACAAACACATGAACATGTCAATCAGCACCCAGACCATATGGTCAATATGCCAGACCACAAAATTCCAGAATGGTAATAATTAGTTCATTGGTATCATAATAATTATTTCATTTGACCATACCAACTAACAGTTTCTAAAGCTGTTAATAACATTAATTAGCAAAAAATGGAGACTTCCTATTTCAGGTGACACTGTAAAAGGTAAAGAGATTTCCTTTTCTTAGTTAAAATATAAGAAATAAAATTGTTTGTCTTTTTTTTTTAAACAGTAACTTTTTATATAGTAGCATTTTCTAGGGGTTAATAACATTTTTATGGTGACAGATAAACACATACAGGATTAATTTACTAAGATATTTGGTAACATGGAAATTGAATTAATCTGTTACAATTGATCTTTCACCTTACCATATATTTAGCCATCAAATCCATTTGTAACATGATGAAATATTATCCAAACATCGAATGCTGCTTTGGTGGATGTTTTGGCTAAATAGCTGAGGATACTGTAGCACAGAATCATATCATATATCCTGTTTACTACAACTCAAAGACAAAATTACAGGTTCTGGTATTTCAGTTATCTGGTATTCCTGTGCTCAGGAATTTTCCCATGCCTGTTTCTAATACAGAGAGGTTTAAAAGACAGTCTTTAGCAAGTTGGCCATATGTTACTCTGGACTTAACTATGCCAGGTCTACAACTTTGGCACAAGAACTTAGAGTACCTCCATGGCCAAATTTTGGCCAAATTCTGAGGAGTCTGATCACATTAGTTTACTAGAAGCCAGATGCAACAACAGAACCCTCGCACTTGGGTAAATTACTCAGCAACTTTGAGCAAATTAATGTAGAGACCAAAGATTCTAGTTCTTCTATCACTTGCCAGATATGTTATTCTTCAAGTCCTTACAAACTTATACGCAGATACATTAAGTGCTCTGCTGGAAGTTACACATTATAGCAAGAGGAAAAAGCATGTTCTGAGACATTTTAGATTAGTATCAAATCTCCTTCATAACACAGTGAAATAAAGAATTAGCCTTAGCAGTGGAAGAAGAGAGATTTTCTATAATATTTTTCTGCTTCATGTGCTTTTATCATGGATCAGCTGTGGTCTGTGATCTTTCAGAAGTATTTCACACATGCTGTGTGGGTATTAATATTGAAGCCAACAACAGAGATATGCAAACTGGGTGCATACTTCACCCTGTGTGTCAATCCAACCTAGAACAGGCCACATCAGCAAAACAGCAGCTTTATGAGATTTAAATTGTCTACATTCTACAATTGCACAGACAGTTACTTAATTCTAAAGTAGTCTTACACAGAAGAAACCAAGCCTTAACTGTGAATATAACATACATTTATTTTGAAAACTAACAATGTCATATTTTGAATCATAATTTCTAAAGGCAGGGCTGAATTCATGTGTACATGTTAGAATACATCAATATCAGGAACGCGCAATATTTACACATTCAAATCAGAAATGGCAAGAAAATCAGAAGTAGTTAGACATGTAAAGACACAGCAGCCATACTGTTGCCCACAAAGTAACCATGAATGCTACATCTATTCAGTTCAAGCCTTAGTTATCCCAAATTATATAATAAATTGCCTTGTTCTTGAGAAAAGCATTAGGCTACAAGACCTATGATGAACCAAGCCCCTTTCTTATGTGGCTTGTCACTTTCCATGGGAGGAGTTTGAAATCGTGACACATAGTAGCTTTCAAAGGACTTGCGCATTTAGCATAGGTGACAAAGCAAGGAACACGGCAGAAATCTGGATTATTTTTAGCCAGTTATACTCTCATACTCTTATAAAACTCTGTTAATAAACAAAGAACCAAATATGCTACATATTGCACAAAGCTTTCATGTTTAAGAATTGCAATCTGTAAGACAAGAAGCAGATTATCAGGGAATTTATAAGATCAGAAAGACACTGGTTTAATAAGCAGGGCTCTCGGTTCTGTGAAAACATGTTACTTTTTTATTTACAGGCATCCTGACAGAGAACTTAAGACAGGGTTTGAAATATAATTATAAGGTAGCTTTATGGATAATTATATGATGTACCTTCTAATCATGAGAAACAGACAGAGAAAGCAGAAAGCTGCTTGTGAAGGAATGAATGAGTGACAAGGCAGACCAACAGCACCAAGTTAACAGCTGCCTCAAAACCCAAGTTAAATACAGTAGATAGGGAAGTGGACAGCCCTGAAGGTCTTGAAAGCAACAACTTTTGGGAAAAATCTAGAAAATTATTCTCTATGTTGGTTCTACCAATAAAGTGTTATTTTTCAGGGAATTACTACTTCAGCTGTACAAAATTCCATGAGGGTCACATAGCTTTTTCTTTCCACACATCTCTCTTCTTTAAGAGGCTTAGAAAAGAGAGATAGCCATGAGTCACTCACTTTCTTTATTGGACTCAAATCTTTATGATTTAAAGGAGAGATAAATGGAAGAAGGCAAAAAGTAAAGAATTCTCTCCTGCCTCTAATGACAGCAGTTAGGACTCTGGAACAGCTCAGGTTGCTGTAGCCTCCAAAATACACTTCCACAAATACCTGGTTTGATACCTGGTTTGACAAGATATGGGATTTAAAAAANAAAAAAAAAAAGGAGTGTGAAAACTTAGCAAGGCAATTCTCTAAAGTTCTGTTGTGGCTGAAAGCATAGACAACAACTAAAACCACCATCATTTTCACACCTGTAGCATAGCTGCTGCAACAAGAGCAACAGTTTATGGCAGAACTCAACTGTGTTGAGTTATAAGGATGCAAAGGCTTCCTTACAAAACAATTACAATAAGATTTTACCTATTAATATCTTACCCATAGACCAACAAAGTTAGTCTAAGCCTACAGTGGGACAGTATCTAACACAAGAAGCCTTCCAATATACCAAGTAATTGCACTTAAGTAATCAACTAGCTTAGATATGTCTTAGGGAAAGTTTGGGAATGGGTTTTTGTGGGTTTGGAGATTTTTGGGGTGTTTTGATTGCTGTTTTTTGCTTGAGTTTTGTATGTATGTTTGGTTTTTGGTGGTTGGGGGTTTTCCATAATTTTAAATTTATTGAAATTATTATTTTATTTCATCGCCGGTTTTATTTTTTTTTTTCTTCAAGAACAGTGGAACTGGTGCAAGACTCAAGGTACCAAGAGCAGACACAATCCTTATCCAAATGAACAGGAAGTAGGCATGAAATATACCGGCAAACACACCATGGGGAATGCCAGTGTGTGCCCACTTCCAATGAAACAATGTCTGAGGAACAACATTTGAAAGATAAAACCCTGCCACTAATGCTCTGCACCCAACACCTGCAAAGAGATGCATTGCTGAGGTTACCTCTGAGGTTTCCTCCCAATAATTACACCAAGTATTTAAGAACTTTTAAAGGATTAGCAGAAATAATGTATTTTCTTTGGGTTTTGTTTTTTGGTTTGTTTTTTTTTTAAAGCTTATTTTACTACCCTAAGAAAATAGGCGAGCAGCAATTACTCCAGATGGGAATAACAATAATTCACACACTTTTCAGTGGAACATTCTTTATATTAATGCCAAAGGATTTCAGGACAAAAATATAATTCCAAGGAATTAATTATCCCTCAAGTATACAGAGTGAATTAAGAGGTACCATGAGTTTCAGTATTGCCAGCCTGGTGTGCTGGTCACAATATTCTCCCTTGCTTATCAGCTCTCAAGGAAGCCCCCAACAGCAGTACCCTTCTTAAATATTAATGGTTTCTCGTTTTCCACTGTTTCTTAATGTGACTGATATGAAAGCACCTATGCTGCAGTCTTGATTGCTTTGCTTCAAAGCTGAGAATAGATCTAGAAGCTTACTGTTCCTAAAATTCTGCCAGAATTTCCTTGGCACAGATGGGCAGGACAAGACGTGACTGATCAATCATTGTTAATGCGAAATAGGAAAGGGCTAATTTAATTTTAAAATGTATTATAAACTTCATTTCTCCATACTGCAGTTCCAAACTCTTGAGTCACTTAATTGCTAGATGTCTGTGTCTGTATTATTTGCATTTTACTCCAAACATCCCAAAAGGAGGACTAAAACAACACTCAAAAAACCAAAACCAACTAAACAAAAGCACCTCACCAAAATAGTTTGAAACTTTTAAAAAAATAGGTTTAAATAAATGTGGAATTATTAACCCACAAAAAAATGTGTATTGTTCTGCTGTCCTGATCAGCAGCAATTTTGTAATTGTAACAACAACACGCAGAAGTGAAAAGACCAAAACAGAGAAATAAGTCTTATTATTAAGGCTATTAAGGGAATTATTTACCTTCCAGGGTTGATAGCTAGTTAAAATTGTCACTAAATGTTTAGAGAATAAACTCAAATCCCTGAGAAAGCACTAAACCACTCTCTGGAACAGCCTCCTTCCCTTAACACTGGTTACTGATGCCTATAGAGTGGGATAGGTGAATAATAACCTCTGCACCTACTCTTATATAGGTAATTCCGAAGCCATAGGCATTTTTAGGCTGACATTCACATTTCCCTATTTCTATATTGAAGATATGCTCCTATGAGTAAAATAATTTTAATTTAATGAGAGAATCTAAATTCACCTAAAATCTTGGCTGGAAGTGATTATCTTCAGACACACGTAATAGGCCAGAACTAAACAGAGAGATTGACTTGTGCTTTGTTGACACCTTTTCTTCTATCACTCGAGATGAAGATAAATGCATGCTCATCTTTGCCTGCTTCTTTGCACAGTTTTTTGCGACTTCTGCACTGTTCTGAAATGCACCCTATGAGACTCAAATCTCTTCATTGTCTCCATTTTCATGTCTCGACAGATAGATATAAATGGATTACAAAATTACTACAAAACCACCAAGCACTTTGGGTCCAGATTATTACATTCCAGCTTTGTATTTTTTGTAACTTATGACTCCTGGTATCTGGCCCCTGAAATTTCCTTTTTTGTAGCAGAAGATTACTATTGGCAAGAGACACTGAGGATTGTGCTTGTAATGTATTTTCCTTTTCACAACCAGTGTGGAAAAACACGCCAAGTACCTGTCTACATATTACACTCACCTGAGCACCTGTTTCTGGGAAGCAAAACAACATGGGTGACTCCAAATACCTTACTACACTGAGATAGCACATTTCTCACAGCATTTAGAGGTATAAACTTCCTCAAGATAGATTAAAATCCCAAGCATGTTATCTTGCTGCATGTTTTATCCACTGCATTCACAAAAGGCAGCATTGCCATTGGGCACTTTCTCCAAAGACTGGTCCCTGAAATTGTTGAGGGATGCAAATAAATAGTACATCCTGAATCTACAGCTGTACCAGTAAGTTAAGAACATGACACTGCCATAGTATCCTCACATCAAAGAGACAGCAATATGCATGCAAAGGTAACCCTGAGGCTACACTGACATGACAACATCATGAGAAATGGCAGAAACAAACAGGATATAACAACAAACAGAGGGACCAGCTTATGGGAATTGTTAACCCTGGCAGAAATTACCTGGGCAATGGTACCTGAAATACCAAAGGTATCAAACCCATAAAAATCAGGACCAATGGGAAAAGAGTAAATATTTACTTTGGAGGAGACAAAAGTGGTAGGGAGAGAATTGGCAAGTGGAAGAGGGGGAAGATGACTAAGAGAGCAAAATCATCCAGCCATAACTGACCACAGTACCTGACAAGCAGTCCTGCGCTTGATCACCACAGCTTGCACAGGTCAATAAAACCACTGCTTCCATTGTACCTGCCTCTGATTTACTCACAGGCTCAAGAACACACACCTATTTTCCTTGGTTTAGTGAGGGAATTCTTGGACCACTCTACCTAACATCAGCATAGAAACACCTCACCTTTACCTCTCTTACAGGGAATATTTGTAAACAAGTTATCATATGGTAAACAACTTGACAAATCTAGGTCAAATTCACCATGTTACCACAAATTGAAACCATATTTTTAGCAAACCTAGTGCTTAGCAAAAAAAAAAAAAAAAAAAAGCTACTCTACATACAGTAGTCCTCTATAATTCTCAGTGCATGAAGCCTTCTACAGAAAATGTGTAAGCTTTGTTATACAGGAACTTTTGGAAAGCTCTTTTTATAAAAAAGAAATATCCATTATAACGATATATTTTATACACTATAAGGATATAAGGATTACATTTCATGAAAAAGAGAACTGCTTGTGATGAGGGAGAGGAAATGGATTACCAATTATATGCTTAGCAGCAGACCTGTCACAGACAACAGCACTGGTCTCAAAATATTGACACTGAATCCATCTCAAACGGAAATATTTTCTATAGGATAAGAACTCAGAAAAAACCCAGGATCCAAAGCTAAATGTGACTATAACATTCTAAACATCTCAGATTCACAAAAAGCAGGTTTTTAAATCTCAACTTGCTCTTCCCCATGACCTTTTCAGCTTTCTTGGCTGGAGAAAACCTTTAGACTGAATGATTTGATCTTCAGGGATTCTAGACCTTTCTGATTTTAGATAACTATAATTCTTCCAATTTCTTCCAGGAAGGTAATTTCCAGTTCAATGCACACGTTAGGAACTTTAAAGCTTACATGAGCCTAAGTCAACACAATCAGCAGAAGGACCCTGCACAGCCTTTTGTATCACCTTCCTGCACAGCTGCCTCTCTTCTGGCACACATTCAGGGAGCAGGATACAGGAGCTGTCCTAAGGTAATGTAAACAACTTAGGATATGTGTCATGTTTTTAAATCCCTCATCAACTCCCAGAATGCATTGGTTCCATAGCCCCACAAATATTTTTTTATGCATGGAGAAGGGGCTCATGTTCTTCAAGATCAGCACCAGTTTACATCAATTTGTAAGGTCTGAGAAGCCAAGAATCAAGAGTTGGCCTAAAAACCCCTCTCTAAAAAAAAGTACAACTCCCACCCCAAACCCCCACCTCCCTCAAAAATCAAAAACCAGACAACAAAACAAAACCCCCAAAAACCCTACACAACCAAATCCCTTAAAAACTAGTTAATCTCAAGAGATTTGAGACCTACTTGTGCAAATTAAACAGTTTTGCATTGGTTTGAACTGCTTAGTCTGCATTCTTTTACCCTTTTTGGGTGTGAATTCACAAGAACTCAGCAGTAGCACGTTTGCCACTTTGTAACAAATTAGTTGAATTTATTCCACTTTAAGGCTGAAATAACCATAACTAAGACAAACAAATGATCTTGCCTACTTTATTGTTTTGCAGCAGTATAGCTCTTACCAATGGCTTCATATCAGTACAGCTATACCAAATAACAAACTCAAGTATCCTCATGTTCAAGATATACACCTAAACTTCAACTGAAATGTTTTCTCTGTTAATCAAAGGCTTTTCAGGCATTCCTACTTATATTATATCTAAAAATCTTTAAGACCTGATTTTTCAAAGGTTTGACACTAAGAGTTTCACAGGGAAAAGGTGAAGAGACTTCAGAAGAGAAAACCAATTTTTGGACCCTTTTTTTTTCCCTAGAGAATTAAGTTTCACCTCAAGCATAAAAGACTCATTTAAGAATACTTTTTAATAACCCTACATCTAAAATTAAAAAAAAAAATCCAGATTTGTTTACATAATCAAATCAGAAGCTAAGCATCTTCTCAGCAAAGACAAGGAAATTTTTGTATATAACTTAGTCCTATATTTCTTATAACTTAACCATGCCAGTGTGTAAAACTCAATATTCACAGAAAATAATAATAATAAAAAAACTGGCACAGCAGAATAAAAGCCTGAAAATTCTTAAACACTTTTCTATTTTCTGCCATATTGTGGAGAATATCAGATGGAAAGGCCATAAATAGTAGATTTCAGTTTTTATCATTTTGTTCCAAAAGCCACAGATGAATTTTTTTGTTCTGACTTACCACAGAGGAACTGAAGGCCTCAATGGAAATTGAGTTTGTATCAGGAAATATTGAGAGCATGTACAAGAATCTCTTTTAACACTTTTCTCTGGAAAAAGTGTTTTCTTATTTGAGCAATGTGTCATAATAGTAGGCAAAAAAAAAAAAAAAAAAGTTTAATTCAATTTGCACAATCATATCCAGAAATCTCTTTCCAAATGTGTTGGTTAAAGTTCCCAGACCCATCCAGGCTTTGTGCAATTCCACTCTTGACATAAATCACAGCAGAACTGTGACCATTCTACATGTAGGTTGAACATGCTACACAGATCCTTGGCTTTTTTCCCATTTCAGTTGCTAGATATCATCTACAGGAACACTGATGGGAAAAGGAAATCCTTGGTCTTCAGATCCAGTGGTTTTGTGGCTTCTTTCTCAGAGAAAAAGAGGTCTGTCTCTTATGAACAGAAATAATGGTAACATTGCTCAGAGAAAGGAGAAGGCAACAGAGCAAAACTTAACATGAAAAGGGCAATTACTCAACAGTGTCAAAGGAAGAAGGTGAAAAGTCCCAATCAAATCCTGACGGAGAAGTTGGGACAGTCAATCTTATGCATCTCCATACTCACAATCCTTGGCTGACCCCTGCACATTCAGAAGAGTAGCCTCTCTCACCACTGTGCAAAACATACAAACCTAGCCACTTTCATACTCAACCTACATCACTATGTCAACACAAGTTCACATTTTAGGACCCCTTAAGGTAACATTAAAAATACACAAATCTGTAAATTACAATACCCCTTCTGTACCACTACACTACAATTGTGAAACAAAGCTTATTCAACTGAATTTTTTGCAATAAACCAACTTCACAGAAACAGATGCTACTTCATACACAGTAGAAAGGTTACTTATTAGTACACTTTAGTAAGGTATCACCTCTTCTAAATCAGTAATAGCACTGTGCATTGGTGCAATATCTAACTTTGGTCGAAAATGGTTATTAAACCTCTATTTTCAAACAAATACAATTTTTAACTGGCCTTTAGAATTTATTCCTAAGCACTAACCTACGGGAATAAAACTCTCTCCCACACAAGGCAAATACTGCAGCCTCTTGACTGCTACTAATAGATGCTTTACTGAAGAATGTCAGCCATGACTCAGACTCACTTCTTCCAAATAGGAGATCATAAGTTTTGGCTTTTTTGAAGCCCTGCAGTCATTAAGGCATGTTACAAGCCAGTTTTGTAGCAGCATTGTTTCTGTGACTAATATTTGAACACTGTTCGAGTATACAAAGGACAGTAACAACCTGCAAGAATCACAGTACCAGTAAAGCCAGAGAAGTCATTGCTCATGGTGGGGGCCTCACAGGCAGATTCCTCACACTGAGTTGAAAGGAATTTCCATATTCTAAAATATCTAATTATGGCAATCAAAATACAGTGATTGTATGTCCTTTAAACAGCAAACACACACCTGCACACAGAACAGGTTACAGGTACAAGCGAGTGTCAGGATGAGTGCCAGCTACACCTCTCCAGTGAGAATCTTGAATGTGAAAAGACACTTCAAGAACCTGCCCGGAAAAGAACAAGAGCCCATCTTCTATCCCAGTGCCCAAGCTGAGATAAGACTATCAGTAATTTTAACTACTTGCTTGCCATAAATTGCACAAAAGTCAGCTAATTAGATCTAACCAAAATTCGGACATCCTGCAGGTACAGAAATAAATAGAGAAGAGCCATTTTCCACAGGTTCAGAGTGCTGCCACTGCAGGGAGGCTGAGCTCAGCTCAGCTGACAGCATTGCTCAGTGCTGCTACAGAGACCTTTTTTATTGGAGAAATTTAGGACAACAGAGTCGTGACAGATCTCTTTATTAAGGTCCTCGCAGAGATTTGTTTGACACAATATATTTTTTCCAGATCAAAGTATTCTATATGTATGTTAGGCAAAATAGAGAGCATGCTGTACTTCCCTCTCTTCTCTCAGAGTTTGAAACAAAGCATTAAGAACCAAGGTATGAGCCGTTTATCAGTCAAATAAAGATCAAGGATGATTAAGAGCCTCTGGCAAATAAAGATCAAGGATCGTTAAGGGCCTCTGACAAAGCTGATGGTGCAGTGTGTCCCCATCCAGCTTTAAAAAGCATTGATACAGAGGCCCTTGCTGCTATTACAAACTGGAATTTTTTGGAAGTTTCAAGTCATTCCTTTCAAGATCCATGAAGTTCAGTACCTGTTCTTTGTGCCTATGCTAACTTTTGCTTTTTCTTTTCTCTGATCTCCTGTTATATTTGAATTAAAGTGTCTGTAATGGCTGATGAGTAGTAGGGTGACATTAATAACCATATTGCTACTCTGAAATCTTGTGTTCTTGTTATGAAACAAAACAAACAAGCAAAAAAGCCACCAAAAAATTCTGACTAAAAGAATTTACACTTCTGCCTACCGCCTTATGTTTACAACCAGATCCAAACTCAAATTCATACTTGGAAAGTGTTTAAGAAATGATGAATCCAGCTCTGTGGATATGGATAAGTAAAAGCTGATCATAAAGAGTCAGTCAACGAGAAACAAACAAAGCCCATCAACTTTAATTTTAACTGAACACTTGGATTACACTAGAAGCTAAACACTACAGAAATGTCTCTGGAGACTGCAGTTTGGGGATCCTTCAGTATAGCTAGCCTGGGATGCTTTAACAGATGACAATTAGACTGATAAGAAGTTACCCAGTTGAACATTTTGGCTGTCAGAAAACATGATCAATGAAAAGTAAAATAGGTTGTAACTGACACTTTTTTCTAAGAGAAAAATATCTAAACAAACAGGGAACAGGGTTTTGTTTCTGATGTTTTTAAAAGATAGATCTCTTGGACAGATCTCTATGCTTGTGGGAATTCTAGGATTCACTGCTGCTTTACAGCTGTAGCTGTGGTTCACTGAGGAGGGTGGAATCACAAGAATTTCCAGTCCTTACAAGACACCAAGGAGTGCACCTCAGATTTAAGATTCCAATACTTCAAGGCACATCTTCAAGTGAAACCAAAAAATAAAAATCCATCAGTATGAAGACCTTTTCTCTGAGATATCTTACTTCACCACTTACTTTTACTGAATGATATGCAGTGCAATTTCAGCCAAATCTAATCTCTTTATACAGAGTCAAGCACAAATCCTAGGACATCTCCATATAACTACATTTTGACAATTCTTCATTCCTACAGAAGAAACTCTCCTTCATTTGAAGGCATTATAGTCAAAAAGATAAAGAAGCACCCAGTTAACCAGTCTTTATCAAAGTCATGAGCAGCAGTGTTCCTCAGCACAGCAAAGTGCTCGTTACTTCATGCCAGAGGAGGACAAAATTTAATTCCTTTAATTAATTCCATTAAAACTGATTGTAGTGTTTACTGCTATTATTACCAAAACGTCTGCCATTGCCTCTCACTTCAGACATTTCTTCTTGTTCAGCAGCTCTCATAGGAACTGTGTTCTTGAATGTTGCCATCCACCAAGGCTTCTGTTTTGGAAATCTATCATAGGCATGACCATTCATTGCAAGAAACTTGGGCATCTGAACAACAATTGTCTTTGTATTTGACCCAATGAACCTTGTTCAAAATTCCCAAAAAGCCACTGAAAGACGGTTTGAGACTGAATATAGTGAGAACTGTAAATGAGGTACTCTCATCCAAGTAGGAGTTTGCATGTTAATAAAGGGCAGAACTGTGCGAAAATCAAGTAGTAAGGTTCTGCTTTACACAAATGCAATCTTCACTTGTTCAGCTACTGATGATCTGACTTAGCACCTCAACTATATTTATTATGGACTGGGTCTGTATTTGTTTGAATTCTTTTTTCCTCTGCTTTTGATTGTTTTGGGGTTGTTTTTTTTTTCCATCTGTCCCACTCCTTGTTTTCTTCTTACCTCTAGTCTCAAGCAGTACTCACAGGAAGAATCACTGAACACACATGGGAACCTAGGTTTAAAAACACTGCTCTACAAAATCTGCAATGACAGTGTCAGGCGTGGAAATTAAATTTTGGCATGAATTATAGAATACCAAAGTACATTGGAGTAGACCATGTGAATCATAATTCAAATTATTCATATTGTAACATATTCTGCACTAGTATGAAAACTAAATTACAGAACAGATAAAGGACTTGCAACTGTGGAAAGAAATAGAAGTAAATGGACATTCATTTATTCTCAAAGAGAATAAAACTGTTTTCATGATGTAGACTGTTATTCAGAGATTTTTAAGGTAAATACATTTATATCAAACAAGTAAATACAGTAAAAATAAAAAAAACCTTTAAAATAATTCTTGTTAATACTACCTTCTCAGACTTCGTGTACCCTAATTTACCTTGGTTAAGCCAATAGCATAATGTTCAGAAATGCCTGGGGGGGGGATATTGGGGAGTTTTTTCACTTTTTTGTTTGGTTTTTTAATGTGGCATTTTGTGCAAGAACTACAAAGCTTTTTAGGTACCTAAAATATAATGATCCAATTGAAATTTAAAAAGAAAATAAAAAAATAGGATCTGTGGGTTTCCAATTCCTATCCTAAAGCCCCAAAATGCTTCTTTTTTTCTAAACTCTTTGAAATAAAACAAAACTAACTGGCAGGAATCTTTTAATTTTAAAAATTGTATTTTTTAGATAACATACAGCAAACCACCTTATTTGAGCTGCTGAGGCAGCTATACTCTAGAGAAGAGCAGAGATTAAAATAAAGTGGACATACAGACAGAAGACATCGCAGTGGATTCTATTTGCTCTAGATTGCTCCTTACACTGCATGCAAGTTTCTTTACGTTGCCTTTCAGAGATGCTCTCTTCCTCCCTGTTTTCTGCAGCCTTTTTAAGTGATTTAAGCAACTCCTTCTAAATTCTGTTTCCTGTGCTAGATGTCTAAAAATTAGGCACCACAAAATGTGATTCAGAAGCTCTTATTCAAATAATCCATATTTTGTAAAAACATCCTTTAAAGTGACAGCAGAGGAGCCACATTTAGAAAGGTGGAGAAGAAGAGAAGAAAGCTATTTACTAATAAAGCAGACAGTATATGCCAACGTTTTGTACATTAGAAGTGACAATACATCTTTCTTCACCTACAAAAAGAAGAGTCAATGATTTAGTGCTTTATCCAGAGGCAAAAATGATTAAAAAAAAAAAAAAATCTGGACACTGCTTAAGTGAAGTAACATTTCATGTAGAGAGCATATATATTTATAATGACTCAGTCAAGTTTCACAAAGGGCACGTACACCACTACCATCATCAAGCAATGATAAATTTCTACAATTCCTCTGGTAATTCAACAAAATGAAACAAAACCACCTTAAGACAGCTAAAATACTCTCTCAATAAATATTGAGGGTTCATGTTACACCTCTGAGATGTCATTTTTGTGGAATTAAATAAGTCTTAAGTCTCAGAGGCAAATTGAAACTTGGGAATAAGTGCAGATGCCTAGGACATTCTTAGATTTAAAAGGTTTTAAAGTAATTTAGAAAATCATAAGTGTTTGTATGTAATACTGTTGCAGTGTCCAAACTGAGCTTGAAAGGAAGTGAATCACAGTCTTTTTGTAACATGTTCAGAAGGTTCTCAAAACACCAGCAGTATCCATAAAACTCAAAAGATGTTGACCCCTCTTAGAAAATGGAGCTATACAACTGCAGTAAAATCCATCTCCTAATCAGATAATCTAGTTATTGCCACAATGACTCCATTCATCCCAAAATATGAAATTACACCGAAGAGAAAGCCTTGTTTCTTTGATTTGCTTCCTGCCTGCAGGCTGCAGTGCTGTGCACACACACACAGAGTACCAGTGACCTCTCTTGAGCCAAGGCTTGTGGGCTGCTTTCCGGTGTCAGGCCATAAGACAGCACTTCTGCAGCTTTCAAGTTGCTCTGTGTTGAATTTAACAGTAAAAGAGGATTGTTCTGGTTAGTGCAAATTTAATAAACTAATAGTATTCTGCTTCTATAAAATTTAGATGCATATAAATAACAAACCATTACAATGACAACTACCAGATTTCTCTGTCTATAGAAAACTGGCAGTTCATAAATATTAAAGTATGCTGTTAGCAACAAAGTACAACATATAGCTGTTATTTTTCCTAAAGATAAGGAAACAGTAACCATTGCTGAAAAAATTCATTATTTATAGACCTTTGAATTTTAAAGCCTTATGTTTGCACTACAATTTTTTCATTAAAATTCAAAAAAGTATCTGTATGTTATCCCTTTGATGAATGTTCTGAAGGCATGGAAACAAGTAACTATTGCTGACAGATTTCCCAATGATATAATGGTATTTGCCACTTAATCATCAATACGGTGTTTTAAATGAGCCTTAATGTTGCCAAATAACTACCATGTAGGTTCATTAAAGCTAAAACATAGAAATGCTGTCACAATTGGAGATTGCTATCATGCATCAATAATTTGCATCAGAGAAGTGTTACGAGGAGAAACACACTCCAAGGCAAACTTCCCTTAGGGCTTACTACAGGGAATTTCTAATGCATTCAGAGTTAGGAAGGCTAACAAACAAATTTTCTACCTAGACAAAACATGCCCTGGAAGTATTATGATGGCTCCCAGACTCCTTCAGCTAATTTGAATTACTTCTGTAGTCAGAATATTTTCCCTTTCAAATTCAGTGGGTACTACCCACCTTAATTCTTCCTCAAAATAATTTCCTTCTTGTAATGCTATCAGTCAGAAAGATCCTGACAGTAAAACATGAATGGACTAATAAAAAAATTACCCAAAGTAGTCAAACTAGCTTATACAGAAGAACCAAACTGGAAAACGAAATATGTTTTCCATATACTATCTTCCATTGCTATAATGATTTTGGATGCTATAGCAGACTCTGGTTATACTGGAGACTTCTATTCAAACTGTAGGTGACTCTCACATGAGTTTTTAAAATAGGACGCCATGAGAAAGAATTTCTTTTACCAGGGTTTGTTAAAACAAGCATTTTCCACCTTATCTCAAAAAGGACCTCTCCATCAAACCCCAAGTAAAGTTTTCTTGAAGATTTAATGATGATATAGAGACCAGAACTAATTATAAAATTCTGAAAGACATATTTTAGAAGTTTTATTGGTAGCAAAGTCACACTAAGACTACTCTATGAGGCTTAAACACCCCTCCAAGTTGAAGCTCTGGATCCAGCACTGTTAGCCATGGGCTGAGGTTATATCCACAACAGCCAAACAAGTCCAAGCCTGCCCAATTGTCTTGGGTTGCAATGCAAGAGGTTCTGTTCCCAATCAGTTGAAACTGGTTGAAGAGGGTTTTTTTTCCTTTATCTCACAAGTTCTGAGGGAAAGGGCAGGTGTCTTTCTGTTAATGGGCCAACTGTGAAAACCGGATGGAGCAATATTCCTTATCTCTTCCACAACCCATCCTCCCTCCAGGTGTATCTTCTGTTAATGGGCCATTAAGGCTCACTGCATAACTGATAACATTACATCATCCCATTGTGAGATGCTCCACCTAGTGGGAGGAGCCAAGCATTTCTGCCTGGATAAAAAAATGACAGTCAGAACACCAGGCAGCCTGTTTTCCACTGGATTCCCAGAGGAAGTCTGGACCCATCTAGCCATCACTGGATCCTTTCTACAGGATCATCTCCTCTCCAACAGAACCACATCTGTCAATCCAGGAGAACTTATTTTGGACTGCTTCCAACACCCTGACCTGGGTGTCGGGTTGTATTCTGACTCTGTCAGTGTTTATAGGGTGTTTGTTTGTTAGCTTGTTTGTTTTTTGCACATTTCTATTTTTAATATTCCTAGTAAAGAACTGTTATTCCTATTCCCATATCTTTTCCTGAAAGCCTCCTTAATTGAAAAATCATAATAATTTGAAGGGACAGGGTTTACATTCTCCATTCCAAGGGAAACCTGTCAGACACCTGTCTTTCTGAACCAAGACACCCACAACCAGCAGATCCTACAGACAGTTTGCTGGGTCAGGGTGTGTAACTACAACACTTTTGAATGAACAAGCAAGGTATCACTCAAACATACTCTGAGGTTCGAGTTTCAAAACAGAAGTTGTTCATAGTCCCTCCTGCGTGGAAAGCATACTCTGGCATACACGTGGCATCCAAAAACCACCCCCACTATACAGAATGTGTACATGTTCTATGACTTCCACTGTAGTAGCAAAACTCTTATTTCCCCATAGATAAGAGGAGACGACTGCAGAGGAAGGGAGACCTTTCAGGCAAAATAACAGGGAAAATTCCCTCCACCTACAATTAGGATGAAGACAGACGGATAGCCTACTTTTCCTAACAGTTACTCTCCTATATTTTCACCTAGTGGGGTATCAGTAATATTCAGCTAATAAGGAAAATCAGTTTGCTTCGAGCAAACAAATATGATAGCAACAAAGGTGAAAATTCTCATTAATCTCTCAACACACAGTTGTGACTTGGAAAATACAGCTAATACAATCTTTTTTGTCAAATATATGAAGTGTGTGCATCTTCAGAAGATGAATGCTTAGAATGTTCTTTTCAAAATATCAAATCTTGTCGAAACTTGCACAATTTCAGATTTTATAGTAGCCTTGAATCCTAGTCTGGGCCGTCAAAAATTTTTTAACCCAGTTCTGAGAGGATCTATGTTATGTTAAAAACCTAAGCTGTTGTTTTTGATTTTTCAGGGGCAGGATTTGGCTGTTGGTTTGTATTCTTTTTTTTTTTTTTTTTGGGGGGGGGGGAGGTAGAGGAGAGGGAGGTTTGTTTGGTTTTATTTGTTTGTTTGAATAAAGCTGAAGTTCAACTTTCAACTCCACATTCTATATATGTGATTCTGAAAAACATATCTATAAATTATTTAAAAATGCCAGAGAATTCATAACAGGATTCTAGAAGCAAAATCAGCAACTTGTGGCATATTCAAATGCTGCATTTGGGGAATTTCCTTTACAGAAATTTCTGAAGTACTGGATTATTTGAACCTATCACAATGTATGTTGTCGATGTACTGTCCGGACAGCTAGACAGAAGGGCAGAAGAAGAACTATAGCCAATTTAGTTCCTCCACATTATCCTCTTCCATGTAATGTCCCCAGATTCACAGAGACCTTGGGAGATCACATATTTTTTATCTTTCTGAAAGAAGGAGTGTAAGGCCTCTGTGCGTAAGCATTTTTCATGCTAAAGACAACTGGTAAAGTTCTTTTACTTCTTCCTAGGAGCTAATGATGTTTTTCAATAGCAAGCATGGAAAATTCTGTCAGGATACGGATTTGTGCTGAACTGCAGCCAATATAAGGAAGGTTTACTTGTACAGAAAGCAACTCTTAGATACTACGAGAAAGCGCGGTGGCAGTTGTAGTATACACACCTACAAAATGGAACAGAGCATGTTATCATTTAAATATCTTGAAGGAATTTCCATAATCAAAAGCAAGAATAATAAACTGCAGAGTACACTCAATAAACTGCAGTCACTTAATGAAAGCAAGAAAAGCTTCTGAATTACACTGTAAGACCAAGCTGACAGCCTCAAAGCCCCTGAGAAAAAAAATAAAAATGGCACAACACAAGCACATCTCCACTATACTTGGTGAGAAATATTCAAGAAATTGAGTCATATCAACAGCCTGTATTATAAGAAGTAAACATTATTTTAGCAACAGAGATTGTTACTTTTGTATGGATTTATCCTTTCCTGCAGCTCACAGCTGGTTAACTCATAGGTCTCCTTCCCCTAAATCAGATGCAAAGACAAATGCAGTTGTTTTTAGCTCTATGTCCTCTTCCTTTAAAACTTCAGAATATATTGCAGTACACTATATACTGCACAACTTATATGCAGCACAAGTGTTTAACCACCCACAAGCTGAAATAGCATATACCATACAAGGTGTACTTCACCCCATTCTTATTTCTTGCAGAGGTACATTTGAGTAGTTTTTAAGTCTTGTTCCTTAGTTTTCTAAAGTTCAAGAAGACTCAGAACAAGAATATTTGTGCCGAAGACATCTCTGATTTATTTACTTTTAAATTTCTGCCAAATAATTGGCTGTTTCCTCAACCTCTGCATGTCAACTAAAACCACCAAAAAACCCCCTGCAACCTGAGACTTGCAATTCCTTACTGAATCTCACAATACATTGTTGTAAGAGAAGACCTAAAAACCTCTGAAGCCACATATCAGTTAATGTCAGCACAGAGACAAGCAGCAAGATGTCCTACAATATTTAGGTTGAAGCTGAAGCTGACATCTATGCCCAGCTGAAGAAGGCACACTCACAGAGAGTAGTTAAGATTTAGATCACGTTTGCACAAGGACACAGGAGCCTCCTTTCTTGGAGATACTCAAAACTACTGACTAAAGCCCTTAGCAACCTGATCTGGTCTTTGCATTGGCTCTGGACTGACCAGGAGATCTGTCCATTTGACCTCCAGAGGTGCTTCATAATCTGAATATTTTAAAGATACATTTTCTCAATGCACAAACATCCATTAAATGTAAGTGCAAACTTGAATGGTGCTGGATGATTCGCATTGCATTCACACACTCACTAGTTCTACTCCCTGTCAAGATTTTGTGCATTAAGAGCCTCGCAAGACACTCCATAGTTGACAGCTCACAACAGACCACAATGTACAAAGAATATTTTTGTGATTTTTAGAAAAGCTACAGGATAACCTATAGCTACTAATATCTTACCTCTGCAGAGTCAGAACAACTTAGAATGCTTATTGTCAACCCTGATTTCAGAGAAGGACCTTCACTGCCTACAGGAAAACCTGCATTTATGTACCCATGTAAAGTTGTCATTCAGAAGACACCTGAGTCTCTCCTAGCTATTTACTAGCTAACTACCTTTTCTTGATTCATCATATTCCTGCAGGAGAGCTTCCCTTACTGTGGGAAATATCTGGTCTGGGCAAGTTGCAGATTCTTTGCTTTTCTCAAGGCCCAGCCTGAATTCTGCACCATAATCTCAAAATACTATATGGCATAGAAGAAACATGGCTTGAAAATCGTCCCTAAGGAGGAAAGAAATCAATAACTTTAGATTCATTTTTTACAGAACTTGTGTAAACTCATGTCAGTTAATGATGCTGAGCTGGTCTAAATCAGATGAGGAGAATCTGGTCCTGAGAGTCTCGCTTTCAGAATGTAATGCACCATCCATTTATCAGAGCAGGATTCCATTTTACTAATGTTTGTTTATTCTGTTACCACAGCACTTAGCAAACTATTTTCATGTACAAGACATATAGCATTATTGCTTGCTAGGGTGTATGGATATGGAGCTGTAAAAGAGTTCAGAGTTTGCTAAAACTAGTTAGGCACATTCTGTAATTTTATTATGGATCTCTCATACAGCAGCCAGGCTGAAGTCTGTAAGCTTGATTCAAAGAAAGGAATAACTGTGAAACATTAAAATATTGTAGAGTGCTGGACAGATGCTGAGAAACTGCACCTGTTGTGGCCTTAGGAAAAAACTCCTGAGAGATTTAATGACATTGTCTCTGTTTATCTCTTTTTCCTCTAAAGATCTGTTCTAATTGATTTTTCTCTAGATTTTTTTAAGGTTGGGTCTCTCACAAGAGGTCCTTTCAAAGGCCAGTCCTTTATGCCACAACTTTCCCAAGTCCTCTAATTGCAAAACCTTCTAGACAAAGGTCCATCAGCATGGAGGCACTTTGATTCCATGCCACTGCAGATGTCCATCTCCCCGTGTCATACATACATACTTCACTTACCCTCCTAGTAACTTACATAGTTTGTGACTACCTTTGGAAACAGTCTCCCCCTTCGCCTCCAGGGCAAGATGCAGAAGAATATCTTGCTTTTTCTATGCATTTACCAGCATGTAATAAAAGGTATCTGCAACTCCTACTTTTTGTCAGGCTCTTACAGAATCCCAAACTCAGAAGACAGCTAACTACTAGGTTGTAAAGTGAGGGAGGAGGGCATGAAAGGCACTAACTTGTTCTCAAACATAAGGGAAGATCAAACACTGTCTACTAGAACTTAGAACCCTCTTTAAAAAGAAAAGAAAAATGCTACCTATGTACCCATAGCCCATTTTGGCAGCTTCTTACATCAGCTGTTTGTGCTGTCTCTCCTTGCATAATTCTTCAATCCCTATTAATATTTTTTAAGGTCTCCTGAGACTAATATAATGAAAAAAGAAGAATCCTCTTATAATTTAAGACATATAAGTTGCTATGTTTTTGGAAACCAAATAGAATTCATTAGAGACATACATTAACCACTAGCTTCTGATCTTCCTGCAATTATCTCTTCTTCAGAAAACCATAATGAGGGTTTTAATAAAAACTGGTGCCTATATACTAAAGCATTAATACTTGTGAAATGGAAATCACCTTATCCAAAAGAAAATGAATAGAGTGTAGGACAGCAGGAATTACCTTTGGTAGGAAAAGCCTCTTGCATAAACATCAGGCAACTAAGATGCCTGACATAGCATCTGCTATAATTTTTTATGAATGGACTTATTCTGTTGGTTTCATTTTCTTTTCCCCAGATTCTTTTATAGCACGGAGCCCAATCCAAGAGGAAAATGACATGCATGCTGCAGGTTTCCAAAATTCCTTCAGTTTTTCTTCAGTTTTTAACAAACAAGGATTAATGGTACAGCACATCTTAGTGCTCATTTGCATTCTTCCCAGATAAATCCCATGTATATTTCCAGCATTGTGCCAATCATTGTGTGGAACACCAGGAAGTTAAAAACATGAGAGAAGCTGGAATGAAAAACCTAATGCCAGGTTTCTCTTAAGTCTGAATATATGTTCAAATTTTTAAAATCATCGCACCTTTCCAATTGATCGAAATAAATCCTACAGTAAATTCATGGCAATTCCAAATGGTTAGAGGTGGTCAGTGATTGAGGGGACAGCCTCATGTTCATGTAATGCACATCTTGTTTTCAGGGCACAGTCAGCGTTTTCTGATGGCAAATAGGAAATGTAAAACTCAAGAACAAATTCAAAAATACAGAAAATCAGTTGTGCAATTCTACACCATTATTAAAAACCTGTGAAGAAATCAAAACTGAACCCTTGCATGCAGCAAATTTAAATACACATGTGACAAGTGTTTCACACAGAAAACTGCATACTCCCTTAGCCCTTGTGATTTGAAGGTAGTTTACAGTCTGCTGTGGAGCACAAAGAACTAGTGAGTACATTGTCTGTTCAGGGTTCAAAGTTATGTGTGTTTAGAAACATAATTTTCAAAGTCACATTGCTTTATGACTCTTCATATGTCTAAAGACTAATTAACTGTGACAAGCTGACCATTAGGGAAAAGCATTCATACACAGGATGACAGATGTTTTAACACAAATATAATGCCAACTTAGTAATATATTAAAAAAAAAAGATATGACAGGTTTAAGTTTCAATTCAATGGAGATGTTTCAGACTACAGTAATCATCTCAAACTGATGAACCCTGTTAAACTAGAGTTTAGGAGCACAGGAACACAGTATTCCTTATTTAAACAGTGATTGCGCTCTCAAAATCAAGTGATTTAATTAGAAGCTTTTACTTCTGTGCACTACAACCTATTCCCTTTCTCTATTCAGCCTTGACTGAATGAAGGTTTTACTGCTTTTACTTTCATTTACCTAGAAAGATGAGAGACAATAGGAAAGTAAAGCATAGGATTTAATTAAAATATTTTTTCAACCAGCCACATACAATAATCCCCAAATTATAATCCTTAATTCTAAAGCTCCACAAAATTGACCTTATATTTCTATTTCAGAAAGAGAACCCAGAATATTTGAGGGGAAAAAAACCCAAGCAAACTGCACCAAATTCTTCCCTTTCATTTGTATCCTCCATACCAAGGAAATGAAGGTTTTCCATAGTATTCATCTGTACTGTCTTACTCTTCTACATTAGGGAAGTTTTGCAAATGTGGGTTATTCTGAACTGCAGGCTACTCTGGAAGCATGAGCGCTGTTGGCACAGCTTAGTGGGTATGTTTTTAAGATGCCTCTGACCTGTCACAGCTTGGCATCTGAACTACCACAAGCCCAGCTCATGCCATTCCAGTAGCTTTCTAAGGAAGTATTACAGCATCCACCATCTATTGTAAGAAAGCCATAGTTACATATTTAAATGCAGCAGCTAAGCTCATGTCCAGAAACTACAGGCATGACTGCAAAAATGTCATGAGTAGCCTAGGTAGCATTACGATTTTGTAAAGATGCACAGGGAGGAGTATTTTACAGCTAGTGCTTCTTGTGTGCAGTACATTCTCTTAGGATTTTGATTTGGAGGGAGATTTTTTTTGTGGAATGAGATTTGTTTTGTTGTTTTAATTTTTTTTAAGATAAAATGTTTTTGTGGCCAACTAAATGGCAGTTCTTCAATAGTAAAGACTGCTCTCACCTTTTGCTTGGGCAAGGAAAATAAAATATAACAATAAAGTTTTGGTTGTTGAACCTCATGAATAGACACCCAGCACTGGTCTGTTACCATGCCTCAGAACACAATCTGAATCTAAAAATTAAATTCCAGATTAGTATTTATCCATCCAGATTAATATTCAATCATCTCAAGGCTTGGACATACAAGCATTTTATATGATTTTCAGAAACAAGATTCTACTACAAAAATCAAATTTTGTAAAGGTCCTCTGTCTTGCAACTGTTCAGACTTGACAAAAGCTCCTAACACCCTGACAAGTGCAAAAAGAAGAGCTTGGGTTGCCACAGCGTTTCTCTTACAGCCCCTGAGCCATATCAGATATAGATTAAATTTCAATACAACCTAATGGTCTGGGGGTGGGGTTTGTATGTTTGTTTATATTTAACAAACACCTCTGAGATCCAGTGCCAGCACCATCTCCTTCATGGGTCAATGTGCAAAGCACAGAGCAGGAGAGAGCACCTTGCACTGCAAAGACTGGCACAGTGGAATGTGTTCTTACAGACCACTGGTGGTCAAGAAGAGTAATTCTTCATATTGTTCCCTTGCACTAAGATTACTCTAAGGCAAAAGGAAAGGAAATTAGTTTTCTTAGTTGCTCTACCCCAAATGCACATTTTGTTCAATGCAGTAGCTCCTGCTTTTTTCTATTTTTCCTATTAAGGCTAGACTCAACCCCAAAACATACATGTCCATAGGCATATTACTCAAAGTCTAGTATATTTGCTCAGGCCTTTAAGCCTGTATCTGAAAGACATAGGAAAAACGTTCAAGGACTCAGCTTAGCTAGTAGGAGTTTAACCTGTGGTACTTCCCACTGCCACTTTAATCCTTCTGAAAAATGTTATGTATTTCAGGGTCTGGAAAAGTCAACTGTATTAACATCAATGTGTGGTAAGTAATACTACTGCCATCTATGATTTTGCTGGTTCCTTAAAGATATGTTCCTTTTCTGGAATCCGGCATCCATGTAATAAGCCGGGACTATCTAAGTACTGCACAACAGAAAGTATCAACCATATTATGCAGCAATAATGACAGTAACAACTGCTTACAGAGGCTTAAACAATTTTTAAAAAGCCTGTTTACACTGTGTTGTAGTTCCAGACAGTGGAAAGCTGAGGTAACTTGACAACTTCCATACACTGCAGCAGTGCTGAGACTCTGAACTTCTCTTGGAGGAGGGAGAAAGGGAGAAGTGGCGTATGAAAAGAACAGAAGCAAGGTATAAGAACAGCTTCCCTGGAATATTTGTAATATATAGGAGTTAGCCATGGGACTTCTCTAAGTAGTTTATTTTCTCCAGATCATCATGTTTAATAGCACTCAATGGACAGTCCTTCCTAAAATCCTCTCAACTTTTTTTTAACCATTCTATAGCTTTTCTGAACGGTAAAAAATCCTCTGACAGTTGATGAAATCTAAAAATGCAACCAGTCATAGTGCAAAAAAAAAAAAAAAGGCAAACAAAACCCAGAACCTTTTGTTTGAATATTCAGATCAATAATTTTTTAATTTGTGTGCCATGGAAAATAGTGAGTGATCTTTCCTCAGCAAGTTTTTATCTTCTACTTTTACAGGTCTGTCATATTCTCCGAGGCTGACTCTCTTCTAGCAGGAGCAGCTTTAGCCTCTGCTCATGTAAAAGCTATTCCATTTGCCTCTTCATCTATTCCTGTTCTACTGTATGTTTTTCAGAGTTAAGCACAGTTAAGTACACTTTTACTTCATTCCATTTCCACCTCATTCATAAATATGTTAAATGGCAAACCCTCAGACTTAAAATGCTAGAAAGAAGATTCTCAGTTACCTCTCTCCATTGTCAAAGCTGACTATTTTTACCTCAGCTTCATTTTCTGTCAAGTAAATATTCATCCACAGGAAGACCTTTCCACTTACTTCATCAAACTTAATTTCTTCAAGAGTTATTTATGAGGGCTCTTTTTAGAAGACCTTTGAATAATCTCAGCAGATTGCACTAAGCAGAGCACAAACATTCATGCTCATTGACAATTCTAAAACTCCAGGGGGAAAAAAATCTGGTTGATTAGTGAGGTACAATTTTTCTTCAAGGTGTGCCTGGGATAAAACAAATTCCTTTTATAAGCACCTTTAAGCCATGTTTATAAAACAAAATTTAATTTCTTTTCTACTCATATGACCAGAGGAGAAGGCAGGTCTTCTGGGGAGTTTTTTGCTACAAGTCCTTAAAAAATTGCATAAATTTTCAGTTCCATATTCTGAGGCCACTTTAAGTAACATTTCTACTCTTCACTCACTAATTTCATGACTGAGAGATCTCTTAAAACCATGTTGGATTGTGTCCACCCTTGAGATTTTTAAATATTAATTTTACCTTTTCCTAATTTCTAAAATTATGCATTACTGCTAAAATCTCTCTCAATGGCAGTTCATCAGGAGTAGTTCCTCAGACCTGCCTCATGCAGACAAAAATTCCAGTGTGAGAACAGGTCTATACTGTCCTGGAACAATGGAAGTGAATTGTAATGCTCCTCAACTTGACTACAGACACTAGAATGTGAATGTGATCATGCTGTATCTTGAATTAAAACAGACTGCATCTCTACATCCTATTACTTATTGGGTTGCAATTTGTTCTCTTTGGTCCAAATTCCAGACTATTCAGATTTTCAGTAGGATTTTTTGGTATATACAGTTTTGGATGGGTTTGGGTTCTTTACGGAAAGCCGATGTTCGGGGTTGTGGTTGGCTTTTTTGGGGAGTTTTGTTTTGGTTTGAGGAGGAGGGGTCTGTAGGTTTGAGATTTCTTTTGTTGTTTTTTGGGATTTTTTTTGGTTTTTTGGTGGGTTTTTTTGTTTTTTTTTTTTTTCCCCTCTTTTAGACAGCATATTGTATATGCATAATGCAAGCAACATGACAAGAATAACATAACCACATCTCCTGACCTCAGTGTCAGGTGTATAGTTTCAGAACAATATTAACTCCAGTAGCATTTACTAAATTTTCATTGGTATAATTAAGACCAAAGTTTAGGACCATCAAAATAAAATAAATTTTAAAAAACCAAACCGAGAACAAACAACCAAAGTCAAACACATACAATGAACTCCAAACTTCACATAATATGATAAATTTATCTGTGTAGGAAGATTATAGTTCTGGCCTTTTGATTTTAAGAGAATAATCCAACCTAGCCTTGAAAATTTTGAGGGATGGGACATCCACAACTTGTCTGGGCAACTTGTGCCAATGTCCAACCATTCTGACAACGCAGAATTTTTTTCCTTATATCTTTTCTTCCTTTTACCTGAGGTTTATATGTATACCCATTTTTCAGAGTATACATCCCAAGATGATGACCCTTCAGCTACAATTCATTCTATTTTGCACACAATTAAGGATAAAGGGGAAAGAAGGTTTCACATAAAACCTAATTCTTGAATGCCCAAAATAAACAAAAGTTATAAACCCAATAGTAGTTGCAGGTGTTCTCCCTCCTGAGACCAGAACTTTGGCTGTGACAAAAACAAAGAACGATCTATGACATATATAAGCCACTTTCTTCTTCCGCTAATCTTTTAGCATTTCTTCCAATGCAAGAGTACTGTGTCCTCGGAGCATAATTATTTTAATACACCTTTTAAAACACTGCAGTTGTACACCTTTTACTACAGTGAGCTTCACACAAACACTCAGCTGTTACCTTTGCATAGACTGCATTAGGAGCAAAATTCTCTGGTAGGAACTTTATTAAGGAACATCTGAAATTAATGTCAGCGTTCAAAAGAGGTTGTTCTACAAATTTCTGAATGGCTGAATTTAAAAACTGCATCCTTGTTCCTGTTTCTTACCCATTGCAGTTTATATTTTCTAATTCTACCAATTAGGCATACTTAAAAAACTGTACTTTAAAATACAATTGCTTAAATTCAATTGCATCAGCAGTTGAATGAGCTCTCAAAATTCTGGAGTCAGAGGTAACTATGTTTAGGTATTTTTCAGACAAATTGGGAAGGGATTAATTAAATTGCCAACATTTTGATTTGCTTGTTTTGAACCCAGATAAACTTCTGTTCTTTTCAGCTGACTTGCCTTCTAGCACTCACAAATGGAAAAAGAGAGATTAACATAATTAGCATTCTTTGCACCTCAACAATATATTGACACACTTTCTTTACTGTGTGTACAGAATTTTTCTGTACGTCTTTAGGACTATATAGTAGTACAGGATATTTCTGCTGGAGTTTTATGAAGGTAAAAGCAAATAAGGGGGAGGAACATGACCTTTATCATTGCACAGCATCTTAGGCAATTTTTTTTGGTCTTAAATTTAATTACAAAAACTGGTAATAGGCCAGATCTACATGTCATTGTGGCAAAAGCAATTGCCACTAATATCAACAGGAATCCAGTGTTGAATTTTGTTTAATAATATTTTATGAAAGATCCTTGCTTATAAACATCTTTTAAAATGGTTCCTTACGTATGAATGCTCAAGCTTGGATCAGTGTTGGAGTCCAGGGCATGTGGAAAACCCCTCAAACAACCCTGGGGAGTCTGAGACCCTGGCTGGGACCCCAGGAAAGCACTGTCTTTGACCTTAGTCCATGGGAAAAACTTCCAACACTCATAGATGAATTGAAAACAACAAAGATTTGAAATAAATAATAGTTTAGTTTGTCACAGGGTGAAAATTTGTAGTTTTGGGTTTTTAGTATGGAAGTAAATCCGAGCAAGACGGAGAATTTTGGGCGGTGTCTCATCTTCTTCCTCTTCTTTGTCTACTCCATTTTCTGCTGTGACGGTGGCACAGAGACATTGGTAGAATGGATTTGATGTAGAAATTGCGTTCTAGAATAGGTAGTAGTTATTGGTACAAAACTGTACATATAGTACGCTTTAAGAGTTAATTGGGTTAGAAACCTTTAAAAATGACCTTGGATCCTCTGTCCATGTTCCTGCAGCTGCATTTTTTAGCGCATTAAGTCTGTTGTAAGGCCTTGAGATAAGAAATAGAATAAACACCTTTGAAGACCGAAGCTACAGGTTCCGCTCATCTTTTAAACCCTGGTACAGGCCTTTGAAATGCAAAGACCCCTAGTAAGGGGATTGAAGGGGTGAAAATCCTGTCAGATCAGATTTTATCTTTTTCTTTATTAGAAACTACCTAACTTATGTGGCTTTTCTAGTCTGGAATATTTGGAACTTCTTGTCAAATCAGTACCCCAAGCCCATTTTGCTCCACTAGCTCTAAATTTTTTACTCTGACCACTACACACACTGTGAAGTCACAGCAATAGGACAGACAGAAAGAAAGGAGAAATTTACAGCTACCCCCTACTACTCTTTAGCTAAGAAATGTAGCTTATTCTGCTTTTCCAGAGTTGCTTGTGTCTCTCATCCTCAGGGGATAATTTCTTGCTTTTCTCAGAAACTAAAACCAATCTTCAAGACTACAGTACAGTCTGAGTTCCATGATGCTTGTTCCTTCTCAGGACTCTTTCCTCTGTATGTGCAATAGAGAGAAGCTCTTCCCCCCTTTCTCTGACAAGGCAGGCATTAATAGGCAATTCTGAACAATTCTTCATGTTGTATAGCTAAGCTTTTTAGCAGAAGGAAAGGCATAAGCAGCTCACAAAATAAAATCTATAAGGCTAGTGTCTTACTGACTTGGTTTAAAACTACATAGTGACAAAGGCTCTCACTGCAGAACTTTTTTTACAATAGTGTATATGTGTATATAAATACAGACAAGACAGAAATAAATGCTCTTAAAATAGTCAACTAGAATACTTGGAAAAATAAACTACATGCAGGGTGTGCTCTGAGTATCCAAGCACTTCATCACGATGTAAACACAAGGTTAGCCGAAGATAATAGACCTCAGCAGTTTTCCCTGCAGACCAATAATTTGTCAGCACAAATGACATTACTGTTCAGAGGATGCTGAGGTTGATATTCGTCATTCTCCAATGGGCAAAGAAGACAAGGTTAATTCTTGGGATCTGGTCCTCCACATAAGAACTCCATGCTCCCTCCACAGTATACTGCCTTAACCAATGGAGTTTATGACCACGTTTGTCATCTATTTCTGAACCTGAACCTTTTAATCTTGAAGCTAAAAGAATCCTCTCTGCCTGTAATATCTGTGGCACATATATTCTCATGCTATAAAAACCAAAATTTACTGCTAAACTTACTCCAGCGCCTGTGAGGATAAACTCTGATTGAAAGTGGCTGGCTCCATGGACCTGTTGGAGCAAGCCCAGAGGAGGGCCATGAAGATGATCAGAGGGCTGGAGCACCTCTCCTATGAAGGCACACTGAAATTGTTCAGCTTAGAGAAGAGAAGATTCCAGGGAGACCTTTTAGCAGCCTTTCAGTTCCTAAAGGAGGCTTACAAGAAAGCCAGAGAGGGACATTTTATAAGGGCTTGTAGGACTAGGATAAGGGGAGTGAATTTACACTGAGAGAGGGCAGGTTTAGATTAAACACTGAGAAGAAATTCTTTACGGTGAGGATGGTGAGGCACTGGAACAAGCTCTCCAGAGGAATGCCTGGAGATGGCCTATCCTCGGAAGTGTTCAAGGCCAGGCTGGATAGGGCTTTGGGCAACCCTAAACCCAGTGGAAGCCTCACTGCCAAGGGTGGGGGTAATTTGAACCAGAAGGTTTTTAAGGTCCTTTCCAGCCCAAGCCATTTTTATATAATTCTATGATATTATAAAGGAACCAGTGGCTGAAGTTAAGAAGGACATCTGCAAAACAACTGAATCTGAGCATTCAGTCTGAAGCCTCCCCATCACTAGAAAGATTGCCAAGTACAGCAAATATACTAATGTGGCAGGTGTAGTCCATAAAATATAATTTCTTATCCAATATTTATAGCATTTAGTATTCACCCTGTCAGTGCTGGACAACTTTTATATGTTCATTAAAGACAAAAAGTGAATGCTACATCACAAGCAAAGCAGGATGACTTTCAGGACCACAGAAGGAGTCAGTGTTTCAGAAGATGCATACAGGACCCCTTTTTCTGTTACATGTGAGAATTCTTAAAAATATTAATATTCAGCATATTCCCCAAGGAGCGTCAGCAAAATGAGGATCTCTCCCCTCCTTCACCCTTTACATCAAGAAAAGCCATGACAGACAAAATTCACACAAGAATTCCGTCAGTCGGGTTTTAAAAAAATCTCTCCTGAATCTCAGGACATGACAAAGAAGTAACTCCAGGTCACAAACTGGAATGCCTTTTCTAACTGATCAGGAGTCAAAAGGAGCTAAAAGGCAAAACAGTATTGTGCAAAGTCAGGATGCTTTTTATTTACTCTGAGTTCTTTGAGTATTCTTGTGGCTGCAGACAGTTAAACTAAAGAGTATTTTCCATTGCTGATAGTGCCCTTTTCCAGTGCTGTTCAAATCCTTTAAGTTTCCACAGTTTGGCTAATCCTATTTCTTTTTAAATCACATTAAGCCCTTCCATGGGTCTTATGAATAGTGAAAAGAATGAACACACACCTTGCAAAGACAGCAGAGTAGAGTCTCACATGAGAAGAAATTAGCTGGCTAAAATTCAAAACGACCTTTATTTTCAACACCGAGCAGTGAAAGACATGGTTAAAGGATTGGGCAATCTCCAAAATACTTCCCAACTCCATTATTACAGCTCTTGGTTGTGCTAGGTCCCATCAACTGCCTAAGCAATAGACTGCACAACACCATTTTTCCAGTGTTTTGACTTCAGACATCATAAATTCCTTTACCAGCTAGAACATAAAACTTTCAAATGCCATTGCTGCTGAAAACTAAAAGGAAAAAAAATATATTATAAACCACAGAACACTTGTGGGTGTTCTAACAGGCTTTGAATGAAGACAGTTTTGCCCTGCTGTACTATTCCGAAGCCATACACTGCGACAACCAGACTACCTCTAATTCTTTTTCTTACATCTAAACAAGGTTTTGTGAACAGCAAATACCTGGAGTTTAAAAGCCACTACTGAGACAGAATTTAATTGAGAAGCTGAAAGATAGCTATACTCCGTTTCCAAATTCCTAAACTCTCAAAGTGACCACTTCTTTTGGTTTTGCTAGAGAAAGTAATACCTGCTGTAACTGACGTGACTGAACCCTGTTAGATTTTTCCCACATACAGCCATAACCTCTTTAAGTCTGATGCTTCAGCGGCTGGAAAATGCTGGGTTTCTGTATATATAAGTTACCTGCATATCCCAATATGCTATTAGCTTTTCAAATACCACTGAAAACTAATTTTCCCAGAGATTATTTTTCCCTCCCAGACCATAAACCTTGTTCCTTCTGAGTCACTTAATGGATATGTTTCTCACAGCTCTATTCTAAGCAAAGTAATTTTTGTACATTTCAAGATTATAAACTTCTTCTTTTTATACCACAAATCATCTCAGAAAAGTTTAGTATGATATGTTGGAGCAGGTCTCTACTATTATCTCTTATAACAATAGAACTCTAGCTTTGCTGTGTAATGCTCTGCCTGCTAAATTCCAATGATAATCAAGTATCAGTCATAGAAAAAGGATGCTCTGTCATTAACACTGCACTGATTAATGCAAAACAATGGGTTTTTTTAATAATTGCTTCTATTAAAAAAAAACCCAAACCAACCTACAATCTGTTTGTTTGGGTTTGTGTGCTTATTTGTCTATTGTAATTATCGCATGGGAGGACATATTAGTTTAGCAAACAGCATTTGAAGCCACACTTCAAGTTTGCCATAATTGCATTTCTTCAATTTTAGAAATTCCTATTCTCAGAATTACAGGGAAAAAAAACCCCTAGGAATTGTAGCATGGATAGTAGTTCTCTATGGGCCAGATTCCTCTTGGACCTAAATAAATATATTAGTACAAAAGAAATTAAATCTGCAGAAATCCTGAACTGGATCATCTAAGATTATTCCTATACATTCAATTAAAGATTTAAGACATTCAGTACCTTGCATAAGACATTCCATCTTTCTCCTGAAGGGTCAGACATTTATTTGTAAATTGAAACGAAATGTCTCCTGGTGAGAAACCCTAGTTAAGTGTACATACTACTAACAAACTGCTAAGTAAGTGATGTCCAGTTACACCCAGAATAAACAATTTAATCTAGCTAGAATGAAGACAATCCAGAAAAGACTACCACAAACGAACACATATAGGGGTGGCTGAGATTCAGACAGCATACTTCAAAGCAAGCAATTTTATAATTTACACTCATGATCAATGGAACAGAGATGAAGTAGAAATTGTTTTGTTGAATAATTACCTTCATCGTCAGCATGTTTGAAAAACAGCCATGATTTCAGAGATGCCAAGAAGGGAGTGACTACATGGAATGTGATTTATAAACAACAGTCATAGAATAGGTTTTGTTTGCCTGGACATTATTTGTTTAGAATTTATAGGACCAGACTTTTTCCCCTCTAAGAAAAGGAGCAAGGACGTGACAAAATGAGTATGTAAATAAGCCAATGTGTTAATTAATGATCACATTTATTGTCTGATACTCAAGGTTGGGCTGTCCTATAGATAACACAAAACTTTTATCCATTCTGAGTTTAGGCTGTACAGTCACATTTTCTTCTCTTTTGCCAAACTCTACTATTTTAAAAGACTCCTGCAATGAGAGAAAGACCTACCCACTAAAGCAAAGACTGAGGTATCATCTGTATTTTAAGACTGAGGTATTTTCTGGTTTTAGGATAATATTATCTATATTTTTCATTTCAGTATTTTAAGTATACAGCATGCTATGCATTTCAGTTTTACTTCCTTATTAAATAGCTTGTCTAGAATGATGTGGAAGAAATCATAATTAAAAAAAAATCAGAAATAAGGCTTTTAGTTGAAGCAGAAATCTGTGCAGGAAGAAGATGACAAGAGCTGGGCCACATGTTTTTCTCTGAGCCAGGTAGAGTTACACTACTGTCTTGAAAAAATTTAGACACTGAAAATACATCCTAAGAAAACAGAAGGGTAATGGCTGCTGTCCCAAAAGTCCCTTTGGGTTTCTCCTGCCCCCATATTGCTAAGGATTAAAAGAAACATTAAGGCAAAGAAATTCAAAATATGTTAATAACAACTAGAAATAGGGGTTCAATAGTAACCGTCTGTATACCCTCAAGTTAGTAAAAAAATAAAATAAAAATCATACTTTCTTTTGAAGAAGTTTCAGTCACTCTAATCAGCTTACCAGTCTCTGGCTGCCAAAGACGGGAGTAGAACGGTGGGCCATTCTCCTTAGTGCAAAAGGCCCAACTGGAGGGCTACTCTCTACACCTAAATTCGGCCAGAGAGGGATTGCATTGTTTCACCAAGAGATGAGATGTCACCATGTCATCTATGGCTGTGCTTAAGAGAAGGTGAAAAGGGAAGGGCTCTGCCACTGTGACCACAACCCATGGCAGCCTACTGGGTCAACCTAGAGCACATTGGGGTCCTCTCAGGGAACTGAAGGGAGAGAATACAGCTCAGATATGTGCCATAATGAGCTAATAAATATAAAACCAGCTAAAATAACATCCCCAAATTGCCTAAACCTTTAACTTCTTCCTCATTTTATGGCTTTCAGCAAGTATCCCAAGTCACAGTGGTGAAAACAAGCAAAACCAATACTATACATCAACATGAAATCCAGAGGTGGAATGAAAGGGGAAAAGAAAATAAGGAAGGAAAGAAAAAGGACAAAAATCCAGGAAGAAAGCAATTTGTTCTAGAGATTGAATGCACTGCCAATCAAATCTAAGAGCTCTTCAATCTGAAAATTACTCCATCTAATAACATAAAAAATGCAGAATTCATTTAAATTTTACAAGTTATTATGAACAAAGTGATATTTACTTTTTTTACTTTGAAATACATGTAGTAGTTTAAGAATGTTCCATGCATTAAACAATAAAAAAGTTGAGAATTAAATTTTTAAGTGCAATAAGCTTCATTCAATTATCTGAAAAAGTTTCTCCATTAAAGCTAAATTTTTTGCAAATATTTTTTGATACTGACAGGCAGGCATAACTCCACTATGAGTATATGGTATACACTATGTCCAAGTGTCACCTTTTTCAGCTCCATTTCAACAGTAGCAGCATTGCAAACCTTATCTCACCTATACAAACCAAGTCTGACAACCCTTCAGTTGCCTATAAAAACACGTTTATTGCCACAGTGTAAGCGAGAGATTTAAACCACATCTGGCAAAAGACACTTACAATGCTTCTCCGATTTAGACTAGCAGATGGCAATAACATAGATGAAAACACATTTGGCAGGACAAAGAGTCATCTGTCCAGCTATTGAAGCCCCACCGTTAGTAGCCGGCAAAATTCGGTCTGATTGTGTGAAATGAAATCAAAACAACCAATGCCTGGGAATAGTTTGACTGCTGGACTTACTGATTATATGATAGCAACTCTGACTGTCTAAAATTCTCCATAGTTTATTTGCTTTATAAGTGATAGGCTTGGATGTTCATTCTTGTCATTTTATTTCCATTGCAGCAACTTATAAAGGCCCCATTTTACAAGAGCAACATTTTTCTACATTGGCACCATGCTTAAATTAAGCTTCACTGTGCAATTATTTCTACAATAATTGAAAATTATTACAGAATAATAACTTCTATAAATTATTATTTATAGAATAAATTGTTTCTAGAATAAAAATCTGCTTCCTGTTCTGTCATGATACCTGGGGCAGCTGTAATGTACAAAATTTTTTCTAAAGGATTCAAAATACCATGAAAACAATGGAAGAGTTTTCCTATTGGACAGTATAGCATGATCAAACAAGCTGTAGAGGTGTGCAGTTTGTTGTATATTGTCTGTGACTTAGCTGTACTTATTTCCATGTTAAAATCCTTATTTCATCAACAGCAGCTGTCATTTAAAATTAAAATTTAAACTTATCTTGTTTACACTCTAACCCATTTTCTCTATATTAAAAAGGGTGCACAGTTGTCAGTGAGATTATGTGAAGTTCCATCAATACTAAAGTGTGCAGAAGTGTATAGTATTTAAAATCTGCATAAAACCAAACATAAACCTTCTGAAATAGCACTATTATTTACATGCAAGTTTGTCCCAAGAATCTCTCTCTCAAGAATCTCTCTCTTCACAGCACCTCTCACTCTGAATGCCGGTTGTCTCCCTCTCTTCCCTGTCCCTGCAAATAACTTCCTCAGCTCCCCCTTAATCACTTTCTCTGCTTCAGTAGTTTACCTTCTCTCTGTATTGCTTGAAGATGAAGGTTTTATAATACAGTACTTACATGAAGTATTCTTAAGCACAGGTCTCCTTTAATAAGCAGCAATAAAGCTCTCATTAAATAAATGGAAAAACTTTTTCATTGTAACATAGGCTCAAGTCCAAGCCCATTCTCAAAATGCAATGTATGAACAAGAAATTATAAATTCTCAGATAATAACACAAATCTGAACCTAAAAAATATGGATTATATGTCCAATCTGGACAAGAATACCACAGAAGGATTTACTTTTATAACTATTACATGACTAACACTGCATAGCCAGGCTAGACTGCTGATATTCCCTGTCAACATCTTCCTGGGCATGCTTCACAAAGAAAGAATGTGAAAACATTTGGCAATGCTGTTATGATTATAGCGCATGTCTCAGTTTTCCTACTTGTTTTGGTGTAACTTTTAAGACAAATGACTGAGTCAAAATTCTTATATTAAAATTATGATAGACACTTGAAAATGTGCATGTCCTGTTTGATGTGATATGCAATCTGTCCTTAGAAACAGAATGAAATTCTCCCACTCATAAAAGCATACCTTGGCAGTGAATGAAACACTCCCTTCTTCCCACACATGCACAAGTGGACATCAACTTTCAAAGTCAGGAGCACTCTTTGCACCAAGGATCAAAGGAACCATGTGAACAGAAAAGAAGGAGATGAAATGAAAAAAATTCTTCATGGATTTCAGCAAGAAATATGAGTGTTCCATCACCATATTTCTGAAAGCAATTTACTTGGGCACGCAAAACAAACCACTTTCACCTTCTCTAATTCAGAACACTAATTATTGGTTTGGTTTTCAAAAAAACACTCTGTCCAGCTTGAACTCATCCCTAGCTGTAAGACCTCACTTAAAGGTGGTCATCACACACCTACCATTGATATCTACATTGTGATGAATGGATATGATTTGTGCTAACAAGATTGTAACTACATCGATATTTTAGAAAATAATAGTTATTAAAAAAATAATAATAAAGGGACTAGTATTAGTTACAAACAGATCCCCCCTCCCCCTTTTTTTTGCAGATGTTACATGTAAAAATAGGATACAGGATGTAGTTTTGAGATAAGTACTGTCTCAAGACAGACTCGACCTTGAGATGGACAAAGTTGGGATGGTTTCAAGTGTAAGATCTGAAGCTTTGGTTTTTCCCTATGAAATGTACGGCTAATTTTTGGAACGTAATGCTTACTTACGTAATACACCACCTAGTACACACATGCAACCTGTAAGGTTATTGAGAGGACAGCGAGGAAGACTATGAGCCTTCATCCAAAAGACTACCAAAAGAAGACAGAAGACCCCCTAGCAACAAGTGAAACATGTGCCGCGAAGTACAGTGACGTAGATGTTTAGAATCAGAAATAGGAGGAAATTTACGGGAAACACTGATGAATATGTATTAGCACATAGTATATAAGTTTAGTTTGAATTGCTCTGTTTCATACATGAGATAGGGTAAGAAACCCTCCCCATACCCCAATCGGTTTTGCTTATGCCTTATCAGAACCTTAATCACATTTAACAAATCACTGCCAAATTTTTATATGCTTGTATGAAATTGTTACTCAATTAAAATTGCTGCTAAATCTTAACTTTGTTGTTTATTAAATTAGACATATGGGACTTCATTTATAACATACATCATGGGAAATGGAGACAAGCGAGAGTGCTGGCCTACAGACCCAGTCCCACAGCCAGGGCAGCTAGCTGTAGCAGTGTCCTTATGAAGCTGCACCAACATTGCCTTTGAGAAATATCTGGAAAGTGAAAAGGCAGAAAATCCTCAGCAGACATCTGGAAGTCCTGGGTGGTTATGTAATTCCAAAACCTGAATCAGAGACCAAATCAAGGGGAACTGAAGGTTCTAGCCATATATGCCTAACCTGATTTATCAGGTTTCCAAATCATATCCTTCTGCTGTTTTATCTTACACCGCAGAATCTAAAGTACACAGCTGGCTTAAAACACAGACAAAGAATCAAGCTACTAATCCATTGTTTTTTTCTGCCTTCCAAAAACTGAAAAATAACTTAACTGAATGGTCTACAAACCTCCATGATTTACTTGCTGGACAGTTTATTATTTCATATAGATGTCTTTTCTGTTTTGTTCAGAGTGCATAAAACATGCATAAGCCCTTAGTGTCTATATGCACTCATTAGATAACATAATACCAAGCAGCCCTCTCATAAGCAACTAGAAACCTAGCTTTCCAGGGTGAACACCCAATACTGCTAAATGAGAAATCAATACAGCTCAATAGTGTATTTTGCAAGACAAGTGCTGCTTTTACTCCTGACCCCATGCATGTAGCTTAACACAAAGATATCCTACCCGAGCAGAGAATGTCTCACCTACAGTCACAGCAGAGAACATGCTGTACAAGCAGGCTAAAATGTCAACTCAGTCAGATATTTGATTGCATGTACTTGATAGAAAGACAGAGTTTAATTTCCCTGCAGCAAACAAGATATTCTTGAGAAACTTGAAGATGCACTTGAGTATCAGTTAGCAAAAGATACTGTAGCTTATATAAAATGAATCACAGTACAACAATTTAAAACAGGAATGCTTATAATTTTAAAGCCAAAATCAGAATTGTACATAGTAGTTGTTGAAGAAATATTCCTGGAAGATAGCACAGCCAGAAATAGGACTATATACATTATATATAAGGTTTGCACTGATCAAAGACTTTCTGCACAAGAGGGTTTCTCAGATAGAGGAGAATCCCAATAGTGTAAAGCTACTGACATTAATCTATCTTTAGAAAAGAGACATCTTTTCTTTAGTCTGTATTATCAATGTGATGTTTTGCTCTTGAGATTCCGTGAGCAGTGTACCAGGGGACCCATAAAACACACCCACATGGCACGTCCAGTCTGTGATGCGAGGCTTTCTCACTGTTTCCACAGCTCCAGCATTGGCAGCCACCTCTTGCTATGCTGTGCTGACTAAGAGCATCTCAGGCTGCAGCAGAGGAAAGCACTCATCTCAATACTGACTCCACAGCATGTAGTTTAGGAGGTTTTTCTGCCTTTACAGAGGACAGTGCAAAGGAGAGAGACTGGTTTAATTATGTGCAGTAGTCTCTCAAAAATTACTAGACTTGTTACAAAATAAAAGGTCTTTGAAATATCTTCTATTTGTGGTTTGTCTAAAGTTATTTTTAATGTCTCCTCCTCATGCACAGCATATGTAACAAATACAGTAATGGAACCTTCACAGTTATAGCCTGAGGAAAGCAATTTTTGACCCTTGTTGCATTTACCTTGACATGAATCTCAATGGAAATGACAGCACATGTATTTCTATGAAGAGTATACATTCCCTCACAGTTTTTTTTTTTCCCCAAATCTTAACTACAGCCTCTCTGGCCTAATACAATACATGTCTTTTTCCCAGTTTAATAGTAACATGTATATGCCAAACCCATATAAATTCTGCACTCATCTATAAAGTTTTGTATCTGCAGCCATTACCTCCAGTCAGTCAGGCAACACCAACATTGCCACTTCCCTGCCTTTCATTGCTCATGGTGTGACCTCACACTTCCCCCTTGGCATTCTACCCCACATGAGCTCTTAGTTTTCACACACTCATCTTACTTTTCTAGGTCTGGCAAAATGCAGTTTCAAAGGGTCTTACACTCTTGGGATTTTCACGGGCAAAACTTCATCAACATACTCCCTTTTTTTAGAGTTTACTGTTACGTATCTAGAAGAAAAGTCTGGGAAAAAAAAAGAGGACTAAGAGACAGACCTGTTTTTAACCCAGTAAGTATTGGGAGAGAAAAACTCAAGTTTTTAGACTTATTTAAATGCCCCTGTTGTAGTACAAGAGAAGTTCTGGAATTTCAGAGAAAAAGAAGGGTCAAAAAACAGTGCTGGTTTTCTTAAGTTGCTTGTTTTCTCTCCCAGTGGGCAGACAGGTAGAGAATGAGGGTCTCCTGCAACCTCAGGTCCCTACAAAAATAGTACATTGAAGGCTTTTATAACCTGGGACATCTCACCAAGCTTTCTATGAAAGCAAGAAGATAGGTAGCCAAGTCACCAAATTAGGATCAAAAATGATAAAGACTGATTAACCAACTTGCTCAATATAGCTCTAATAGGCATGAGTTTAAGACCATCTAAGCTTTTTATGATACACCACAAGGGTATATCACAAGAAGAGACAATTTCATCCCAAAATTACTATCAGATTAACCCAAGTCAGCTTTTTCACTGAGGTTTTTTTATTCCTGAGGCCATGTGCTTCCTCAAAGATTCAACACCGAGCACTTCATTCAGAAAAAGAGATGCACACAGGCATGCAAACAGTACAAGTGCTGCTCTACACTGAAGAACTGGGCTTTGCACTTCCAAATTCAGATTCCACCTTATGCAAGGTCACAAACAAAGGCTCTGCAGTTCATCACCAGGCAATGTTCAGCATTCAGTGTCTAAAGCCTTGAACACTTCAAGAAAAGTGTAACAAGGCAGAAAAAGAAAAGAAAGGATGGAGGGTCATTTTTAGTCACCAAACATCTTCATGTTATAAAAACATCTGGAAGATGTTCTTGAATAACTCAGAATATTGTGTCCAGTCTCTAGAACTGTTCTGTTCTGGCTGCAATAGATTTGAATGAAATTTTTATCTGCTAGTGATCTTGACATGAAATTTAATTTGGAAAATATCTAGGGGCTTGAGGGGAGTTTTTTTTTGAGGTGGGTTTGCTTTTGGTTGTTTTTTTTTTTTTTTTTTCTCCTTTTTTTCCTAATAGAAAACTTCTGTATTTAATATAGAGTACTCAAAGCAAATAAATACTTTAATTACATATAACAAAATCCTATCTATATATGAAACAATCAGGTATCTTCAAACTTCATTGATTTATTTTCCATGTTTTTTGAAAGCTACTTGAATATATGACTCTAGGGCAAATAACAAGGAAAAGCTGGCAGTAAGGAAATGCTTTCACTGTCTTACTTAGCATCGCAGTCAAGAAATACTAGCTACACTGGCAGCCTTGCCAACTAGGTTCATATGTCAACTGCTACTTGGATTATTTGGAGGCAACAGTCCAAAGAAGCTGTTCTAGTGAGGACTGCAAATTAGTGGATCCTTATTCCTGATTTCAAAAATACTTAGAAGTACAGTATGAAGTATCAAATGAAATAAAATTCGGGAAATACCACTTCTATATGAGCCTGGAGCAATGTACCATCTAGATTTAACAGATGGATTTCTTGAAAGAATTTTATCTGAAAACCATACACAAAAATCCTATTAAAATCTACATTAAGAACAAAAACTACAAGATTTATGCTTCAGCAGCAGCTCCCCTTCACAGCTCCAGCATACATAAGTAGCTCTGTTCACGGTTAAAAAACAAACATGCAGGTTCCGTTTTTTGGACATTTTTTGTTTAGAAAAAACCCATATAGATCTATGTAAACTCTTCCACGAAGATTGAGAGAGAGGACACTTTAACTTAAAATCAAACCAAGCTCATGTGTGGCCAGCTCTGACAACAAGCAGGGCAAACCCTAGTCTGTTCGTACCTTACATCTGTCCCAGAGGATGGCAGAGAAAGGATCAGAAGAAATGCTGTGCCAGCTCCCCCAGCCTCAGTTCACTGCTTTCCTCCTGTCTTTTACAGGATCAAAAAGATGCTATTTCAGATTTGACAAAAAGATATGTATATCCTTCTTTTGATCTCTTTGGATTCTAACTTTCAGTTCCTGTCCTCCCACACACACCACTTCTGCATGGTGAAACCACGCCAATACCACTCAGGAGACTTTTGCACTCCTACAGACCAGAAGCTAGACGTGCATTTCATAAAGGTTAAAATACTGATGCCGAACTGATCTTAGGAATAGCAAGATAAATACAGTATTCCATACCAGATTTACTAAAATTTTTGAGAACAAATGAAACCCACTTGCCTCCCACCAGGGAAAATAAGAATCAATGTTCTGGGACAAAACCCAGCAAGGGCACTCTTCTAAATTAGTGGTGTTATGGTACAACATATTAGAAGATTAGCAAGAAACCCAAATACTCTACACAATTGAAACACATGCAAAATATTCCAATTGAATTTGTCTCAGTATTTAAAGATCAAAGATAAAATTATTTCAGACAGGATGCTTCTTTTCCAGACAACATGCTTAAGACTGAAAAAAAAGAAAAGTCTGTTTTAATTAAGATTTTGGCACTGGCTTTTGAACATCACAAGTTTGTTAATTTTATGTAAAGCAAAATAAAATTATATTCTCAATGGACTTCAGCAAATTAAATGAAAATATTTCCAGCAGCTAACTTGAAAAGTGATATCATTAAAGCACTGAATGCAATCTTATCTGTAGCTACCACTTAAACTTCTAGTCACGATACATTCATTCAAAACAAAACAGCAGATTGTAATGTGGGCTGATATCTGAAGGCATTTCATAAGCATACTCATGCTGAAGTCTAAATTTTACATGATCACTAGAGAGATTACCTTTAAACTACTTACAAAAATGTTTAAATGCCTTTGTTCTGCCTCTGAATTAGCATGTGGCATTGGAAAATTCAATATTATTTCTTACCATTTACTTCCCTTGACTAGTTAGCTAAAATAATACGCAACACAAAACTGGAGATCATTTTCCTTTCTAATAGAAGTGGTATTAGAGACAGAAAAAAGATCATTTAGCTATTCAATTTACATAGCTTTCAAATCTACTGTCCAAAATTCCCAGGTTAGGGACATAAAGAATAGATATAATTGTCATTTGGTGCATTAGGATTATGATTTTCCTGTTTGTACCAGGTAACGCTGATACTTCAATATGTTGTTAAATGCAAAAATTGCTTTGACACTTGTCGCTGTATCTTAAGCTAGAAAATCAGTGTGGTTCTTAATCAGAACAGACAAAATGTTTGATGAAAATTACAATTTCTAACAGGCTCTGTGTAAACCATTCTCACCTAATGCCAAGTCCTTAATGATAAGTGCTGCTAGAAAACACTACTGGGCATCTCTGTGCATGCAGTCAGTTAATTACGACTTCAGTGGAGAACAGTTCATGAGATTATGTACAGTTACAACACAATTAACTTGTTTATCATTTCCTACATACCTGCAATGTTTGTCGATGTGTAGAGCACAAACAGATTGCTTGCATATAATTTTAACCTTTGTTCCGAGGGGTCCAAATCTATAAGGGTTTGTATGCCTTTTTAATAGGAAAACAGTCTAAATCACAGTGTTTGCAACCAAGCTTTGTCTCTGTCACTTAGTTTTATGATGCCATATATAAAAATTAGCTAAATCTGTGCTTACTATAGCCACCTGCTGAAACTTCAACACCAAAATAAGATCTATAATTGGATATACAAAAACAGAAGCTCTGAAATTACAGCACAGGCCTAAAATTTGCATCAGGGGTAGTGAAATTCTGCGGCAGTGTTTATATATGGCTGTCAGTAGTCGTACACCCACAGAATCTACCATTAGCAGTTAAAAAAAGGCCAAGAAATAAATCCCTTGCATACAACCTTCTACTTTTAGCAGGTTTTATTGTTTGTCCTGGCAGGAGCTTTTCCCTGTTCCCTCCACTGCTCTAAAAGGACAGTATGGACCCCATGCTGTAAAGGAGAAATGCGTGCCATCTTCTCCATACCATGTTTAGGAATACAGATAAAGGGGAGATAAGAACATTTAATTTTTCAAGGCTTCCTCAAAATACAGCTGAAAAATATTCTTATGGTATGACAACAACATTTTTAGATAATATATTTTTAAATAGACTCTGCTTGTATTTACTATCATGTCACATGTTTCTGCAATGTTTAAAATCCATATACAAGACACAGCTAGAGAAAGACATTTTATTTTTTAATCTCCCACTGAGTATAATACCAGAAAGGCTCCTTGTACAGAAATATTAGCAAAAATGAAGGACTGAGTTTTAGGACTTTAGCTACTGCATCACTTAAATTCAACCAAATTTTGACTCAACAATAGAACAATAACAATTACTTTGATTGGCAGTCACTACCTACTACAACACATAGGAGTTCTAAATCTATTGGAGAAGAATAAAATAAAATACTTCTACTATCAAGTCATGGCATGGCATGGCTCTGGCACATCATGGCATACTACATTTGATATCAGAGACATGTCCAAAACTCAATCATGTTCTAGGTCTTATAGACCCTCCTCCAGGTGGCCTTAAAACTATGAGAGCAAACCTCAAAATTCTCCAACATATATTGGGGATCTGGTCCAAGGTCTCAGAGAAAATTTTATCCCCACTGCTGATAGCAAGCAGAGAATTCAGACTGAAACATCTACAAAGTATTATGCTGACCATGTAGAGCTCTGGTATGACTCAGAGGAGAAGGACAAATCTGGTGCGGGCTCTTTTGAATCTAAAGCCCTAGTAGAAAACACTGTTTGTACAGCCTCTTCTTCTGACAGTTCTTTTTCTCTGGAAGCAGAGAAATCAGACAGAGCTGTTCAGAGGGCAAGGTAGAACTGATAAAATTACTAAGGATGTTCTCCTTTCTGCCTGTCCAGATAAAGTGGTGTTGACTGGGGAGCTGCTCACACCATTTCCACAAGAACTGAGAATAGCTTTGTCTCACAGAAAATATGGAATGCTTTGGTGTTTTTGCTTCTCTCCCTCTGGTCTCCAAGAGAAGCAAGGGCCCATAGTTGCCCATACAAGTTACAACAGTGCAAAGACCATACAAAATCAAAGAAAACCAGTTAAACTGAGGGAAGACTGTGAAAATAAAGTTAGTAAACAGAGGTAGGAAAAGTAAATTACCACCTCAGAATCTAAGTGAAGCTGCATATGGCAAGGACACATGAATGTGTGTAGTATCACTTAGTTACAGCCCAGAGAGGGCTCCTGTAAGCACCAAAAGCATATCACAGCATCATTATGACAGCCAATAGCATTAGTTAACTTAAGAGAAGCCGAGAGTTAAAAAATGGAACAAGTTTCATTTTATATCATTAGCACACGTATCAGCTTCAGCACCAAGCCAGTCAATGTTGTGCCTGTGAATGTAGGGGACTGACAATTCTATTATGGACAGGTACTTGTGAGTGTCTCCAAATGCTGTGGTACTAAACATCACTGACCTTGGGAACTGTAAGACTTCAGGTGTGTTTTAGAACAGGCAAATGCTATCTATTATGAGGTTCACCAGGCCTGCTTGGGGCCAGATAAGAGTCTACTATTTATTACATCCTGTTTCTGAACAATTTGATCTTCTGCTTCACGGACCCGTTTTCTGAATGCTGCAATATTTCCCTCACACCTCAAGCTGACCAGATACAAAAAAAAGTCAGCTCTATCAAGCTCATTAAACTACTATTTTGGCTTTTCTTAACTTAGTAGCATTTAGGCTTCTCAAAAATCTTCAGTAGCTTTTATTTCATTTATATAGATGCTTAAGCCTCTAATCTATTTCCTCACCTTTGCATCAGTCAGATGGCACAGCAACTGTCACTTACTAACACTTATAAAAAATACATTTTAAGCTATAGTAACTGACTGAATAATTCACAAGTCCTAATATCTTAGCAGTAGCAATGCAACTTTCAAAATTACTTTTTTTCAATTTCTAGAGAAACCAAAGTATTATCACTGCCAATTAAAATTGTATATTAGCATAGAGATTTGTTACATTGCATCTTTATTCTTTCTCTCATTTTGGACCTTATTGGACCCCTTTTGTGTGCTCAGAGGGACAAGTAGCAATGATCAGTGTGCACAGCTTATTAAGGATTGTAAATTTGCTAACAACACCTTTTCCACTGCATGCATTCACATCTTTGGCCTACCTCTTCTTTCACTGCTTCCATCCTCCAAACTCACAAAAAAGTACTCTCATTCCCTACCACTGTGGCCATTGTGACATTTGTGCATCCCAGCATCCTGCTACTCCTCCTTTTCATCTCTCAGTGGAACATCTTTTGAGCTGTCCATTTAACCCATGGTCCTGTCCCTGAGAATGACCGTTTTCTACTTAGAAAATGCAAGAAAGAGTAACATTGCCTGCAACTCATTCCTCTAATGTTCTTTCAACATCAGAAAGGGTTGCATAGGAGAGGCCAAAGGATACATCCCTGCCTAGCCCTTTGGTATCCATTTATAGACTTGTATGTTATTTAATCTAATTTCTTGCAAATCTGCTGAAATTGTCTGCTTCTGGAACATGCTGAAAGGAGCTCATACAAGTTCACTGCCTGCTGTGTAAAATACCAGGGCTTCATACAGTGCCAAGATCCTGCCCTCTGTATTATAATGACCCCATTTTGCTGGTTCTTTGGCTGCTGCACACTCAGCCAGCAACTTCAGCAATCTCTCAACTGACTCTGAGATATTCTCCTTGTGTTGCAATTGGGTGTTCTGAGTGGGCATTGTGTGGGAATGGTTTGGGTGACTTACTCAGATGCATCAGATCACTTTAGTGTGCTCTGAAGCTTGATCGACTGCTTTCCTCCCCCACTGCCCCTCCCTCCACCCCAGCACTTCCGAGATCCTGCTGGAATGCCTCACCCTTAGCATACCACATTTGACTTCTGAAACAAACTTAGTGACTACACTCTTGGAGATTCCAATATTTATCTCCTCTGATTCACTGACAGTGATTCTAGAGGATCCCTCTCTTACCTCTTTTTCAACCCATGAAGCGATGACTATTACACTCAGACACACCAGCAATTAATATTTCTTTGATCGTTGAGAAACCTTCACTAGAGTCTTTGCCGTTCTTTCAATCCTGGAAAAGCAGAGTGATTTTTTTTCTCCCCTTGTCGATCATGATACTCAGGTTTCCTTGAGCAAGTGAAGCACAGAGCAGCAACACAACCAACCTGTTGCTTCCAAAGCGAGATTAAAACAGTGAGATTAACAAAGACAGGAAACTGACTACTCAGATACCTGCCCCTCCTTGAACATGGGAAAAATGTCTCTTAACAATTACTACATTTTTAAGAGACATCTTTCCCCATGTTTCCCCAATAGCGACTTTGATCACTGGATCTATTTCAGGTCGTGCAAATGAGACAGGTAGACAAATTGAAACATTTATTCTCACCATAACTGAAACCTCTTCTCCTATTATAAAACTTTCACAGAATCACTAGGTTGGAAGAGACCTTCAAGATCATTGAATCCAACCCATGACTCAACATCTCAACTAAACCATGGCACCAAGTGCCACATCCAGTCTTTTTTTGAACACATCCAGGGAAGGTGATTCCACCACCTCCCCAGGAAGACAATTCCAGTACTTTATCACTCTTTCTGCAAAAAATAATTTCCTAATATTCAGCCTATATTTTCCTTGGCACGGATTGAGACTGTGTCCTCTCATTCTGTCAGCTGCTGCCTGGAGAAAGAGACCAACCCCCACCTGACTACAGCCACCTTTCAGGAGGCTGTATAGAGTGGTAAGGTCACCTCCAAGTCTTCTTTTCTCCAGGCTAAACAACCCCAGCTCCCTCAGCCCTTCCTCACTTGTGTTCCAAGCCCCTCACCAGCCTCGTTGCCTCCCCTGGACGTGCTTAAACGTCTCAATATCCTTCCTAAACTGAGGGGCCAGAACTGGACACAGCATTTGAGGTACAACCTCACCAGTGCCCAGTACAGGGGAAGAATGACCTCCCTGCTCCTGCTGGCCAAACTATTCCTGATCCAGGCCAAGATCCCATTGGCCTTCTTGGCCACCTGGGCACACTGCTGGCCCATGTTCACTGCTGTCACCAGTACCTCCAGGTCCCTTCCTGCCTGGGCACTGTCCAGCCACACCGTCCCCAGCCCGTAACATTGCAGGGGGTTATTGTGGTCAAAATGCAGGACTGAGCACTTGGACTGATTAAACTTCGTCCTATTGGATTCTGCCCATCCATCCAACCGTTCTAGGTCTCTCTGCAGAGCCCTCCTACCTTCCAACAGATTGACATACGCTCCCAGCTTAGTGTAGTCTGCAGATTTACTGATTTACTCAATATCCGCATCCATGTCGTCAATAAAAATATTGAACAGAACTAGCCCCAGCACAGACCCCTGAGGGACACCACTGGTGACTGACTTGCATCAGCCCTCACCAAAAATACTCCTAAGATCAGGCAATACTACATCCAGATATCAACCCCACCTTGTAAGGGCACGTGTGGTAACCACACACAGTTCAAGGAGTACTGACAAAAAACTGGGTTCTTACAGGAAGAAATTTTTTGAAAGTCATGCCATGCAGACACAGCTCTGCATTGCATGTAATGGAACGGAACACTGTAGAGCCTTGTGGGGAAGAAAGAGACCCATTGAATCAGGGTGGGAAAGTAGCAATTAGGCTAGCATTTACTGCAAACTAGGAGGAAGAAATTTGTTGACTCAGAAGAGCAAGAAATATGTGGGTCTTTTTCCTCACAGTCCTGTACCTATACAGTCAAATCATACTTGATTCCTTTTCTGGAGGAATGAGCATGTCATCCAGACACATATTTCTTTATTACACAGATTCCTGTATAAAAGACCAAGACCTTTCCTTTAAGATCAGAGAGAATCATGCTATGCCTATGTCATTCTTTGACCTTTGGTAAAATAAAACTACAGATACAATATCCATTGAATGTACCCAAATAATCTCAGCAGTGTTGTTAGAGAGATGATGAAATGGATGAATTCTCTGTAAAAGCAATGCCTGAAGAAAGTAAAAAAAGAATGAAGAACAGTGTAAACACTGAAATGAAACACAATTAAATTGTGGCAGAGCCTTCAGGAGAGTGCTTATTTTCTTCAGTGGTGTCTCTTATCAGCAGCTTCATCTGTTTGCTGAGTTTGTTTGACTGTTAGCCTCAGTTGGGATGTGCACTTGCGGCTTGACTGGCTTGATGACCTCAGCTACAATAGCTATAGGTGGCAAAGGTCAGGAGTTTATAATGCCTTGTTCTCTTCCTAAAATGCCAGCTTCAACTTGCCTAGAGCCAGGGGTTCATATACATACAGCACATAATTACATTTTAAAGGGTTATGATTGAGAGACAAGGAAATGTGTGCATTTCAAAAGGGGAGGGGACTATTCCTGTGAAACAGCCACTGCTTTCAGATCCCACTGGCAAACAATAAAAAACATCACCTCTGCATCATGCAGAGGCAGGCAGATGCTGAGCATCTTGCAAACTAAGTCTTCTTTAGCCCAGCAGATATTAAAGCATGTAGTGTCCTCAGCTTGCCTCATTTTGTACAGCCACTACAGCACCTGAAACTGCCCATCACACCACTGCTACTGCACATTTAATTTCCTTTAACTCTTTTTTCCCCTAATGACTGTAATAAGGCTCATTTGGTTGAGTAGGGGTTTATACTCAAGCAGTTAAATGAAACTTAAGATTGCAACAAAACCTACAATGCATCAGAGCTGACATTCTTAACAAACACTGTTTAACAGGAACATTATTATTTATGGGGAAATGGTTCTGAAAATAAACCCCTACGCATGTTTAATGTCTTCTTTCCTTTATTTTTATTCTATGCAGCAGGAAAGATTTACAAAGAGAACACAACCCAAAACAATGAAAAATGACTTAATGCCCAGTAATGACTAACTATATGCAAAATTGCTTTAAAAAACAAAAATCAGTTCAAGAGTTCTTCAATCTACTATATATCAATAGATAAAACATGACAAAAACATTAATTCAGAAGAACCTTAAATTGAATTTCAATCTCATAAGGGCCATTTGTCTTCTTGATGACTTATATCCAGGAGTGAGAAAAACGCAATGTAAATTCTCTTCATCACCATCCCTTTTTCATTTCTTATTTGCTGATGTATATCACATTATTGAATTTTAGAAAATGATGAGGAGAAGAATTGGTGAGTACTTCACCCTGCAAACTTTCATTATTTTTTTAAAATTGGCATATTTGAATATGCTCAGGTTTCAAATAAAGTTGAAGTATTTCTTTAATTAAGCCATTTCAGCTCTTAAGTTATTGGAAAGTCATTTGTAAAGCCGAATCTAGGCTGTGTTTTCTTTCTTTGTTCCATAAATCGGTAGTTATGTACCTACAGGTCACCCCAGAAACTATGAATTGCTCCTCTATAGAAGAAAACAAATGTGGAGGGGTATTAAACACCACACTGCTTTTAAGAGGAGGTGTGCATCCAGATCAGGAACTGCAAACCGTAGTTCACCCATACACAAGTATTCCCTTGTTTTTCAGTATGCAGTAGAACTATGGAGTGTGAGCTCCTTGAATTTGGGGCTGGAATACCTCCTTTGGCTGTCAATCAATGTAGAAGCCAGAATCCACTTCACATACACATAGCCAGTCATAAGGAACCTACCGTGGCTAGGAGGCTGCATTACTAGGGGGTGCCCAGCACTTCCACTGCTCTGCTTCCTATTTATGTGAGAAAAATGGGACTTGTTTGGATATCCATCCCATTTCCTGTCTGCAAAAGCTATCCTCGTAAAACAAACAACTGGTAAGAACAGCTACCTTTTCTGTTGTTCAACTTGATAGTGTCATTACACAAAAAATTGCAATATACCCAGCATGATCCTTTTGGGTCCCTTCCAACTAAGGATATTCTATGACTGTGATTCCAACTTGTGAGGTATCTTAAGTTAATTTAACTTGCAAACCTGCCAACTGCAGTTAGGTCCATCACAAAATTAATTCTCAAATCAATAATGAACCATAGATAAAATTACACATTAATCAATATGAAAGTTAACCTACTTGACATTTATATTCCTTAAACAGATAGTTGGCATGTCTCTTTTCTGTGAATATTGACAAGTCAGAGGGAAAGCACTGTTAACAAGATTTTATGGTTAATGCTATGATAGATGATTTTGACAGATAAATCAAGTTCTAGACATGATATCTTTTTCTATTACATTCTACAACTTCCTGTGATATGTTACATCTCTCTGCCTCAGTGTCCCCAGAAGGGAAATATCTACTCACCTCACAAAGTGCTGTGAAACTGAATCAATTTATAAGCCTCACGTAATCTAGAGAGTATCAATACAAGTGGAAGATGCTCAGCACTTCTTATTAATGCTAGTGCCTTGCAGGATTACATCTGCGCAGCTGCCTGAAGATCAAATACATAGTGACTAAATGGAATCTATTTGAAGGCAAAGTTTACCTTCAAATCTTAGAAGCGAAGTGTTACATATACTTATTAACATTACTCAAATCATCATGTCACTGGTTTACATAATTGTAATCACAGTAAAATCTCCAGATTTTTAAATGATAATAAAATTAGATTGAATAATGAAGAATAATACAATCAGATTTCAAAGGATTTGGACCATTTTGATAATAAGGCCAGCAGATGGCAAATGCAGTTGAGTGTAGAAAAATGTAAAACAATTGGTCTGGGAATATGTGCTAAGAGGAACAATCACGTAAGAAAAAGCATTATTTTGGGGGGGGGGAGGAATAAACCA